>CAWUFW010015735.1:0-345666 GCA_963921515.1 Calotriton arnoldi | reverse complement strand
CCTCCTGGGAATTTTCTCAAGAGTGGGCTTCCCTAAGGAGGTTGTATCAGACAGGGGTGCTAACTTTATGTCTGGATACTTAAAAGCAATGTGGAAGGAGTGTGGAGTGACTTACAAGTTCACCACACCCTATCACCCACAATGCAATGGTTTAGTTGAGAGATTCAACAAAACCTTGAAGGGCATGATTAAAGGGCTCCCAGAAAAGCTTAGGCGAAGATGGGACATACTCTTGCCCTGCCTTTTATTTGCATACAGGGAGGTGCCTCAAAGGGGGTTGGCTACAGCCCTTTTGAACTTTTGTTTGGTCACCCTGTCAGGGGTCCATTGTGCTTGGTGAAGGAATGATGGGAGTTACCTCTCAAGCCCCCAAAGCAAGACATAGTGGACTATGTACTTGGTCTCCGCTCCCGGATGGCTGAGTACATGAAAAGGCAACTAAAAACCTTGAGGCTAGCCAGGAACTGCAAAAAGCCTGGCATGACCAAAAGGCTGTACTGACTGTTTACCAGCCAGGACAGAAGGTCTGGGTGTTGGAGCCAGTGGCCCCAGCAGCTCTCCAAGACAAATGGAGTGGACCCCATACCATTGTTGAACAGAAGGGTGAGGTTACCTATTTGGTGGACCTAGGAACACCCAGGAGTCCCCACAGGGTTCTCCATGTCAACAGGTTAAAACCATATGTGGACAGGGCAGACATGGGCTTGCTCATGGCTACTGATGAGGGACAGGAGGAAGAGAGTGACCCACTCCCTGACCTGCTCTCACAGAACCCTGATGGTGGGTCAGTGGATGGTGTAACCTTGGCAGGCAGCCTCACTACCCAGCAGCAGACTGATTGCAGACAGGTGCTCAATCAGTTCAGACACATATTCTCACTGACACCCAGTCAGACTACCTGGTGCACTCATGAAGTGGACACTGGGGACAGTCTGCCTATTAAAAATAAGATTTATAGGCAACCTGACCATGTCAGGGACTGTATCAGGATAGAAGTCCAGAAGATGTTGGATTTGGGAGTTATTGAACCCTCAGATAGCCCCTTGGGCTAGTCCAGTGGTCCTTGTGCCAAAACCTCACACCAATGGTGGGAAAAGAGAGATGAGGTTTTGTGTGGACTACAGGGGTCTCAATGCAGTCACTAGGACTGATGCCCATCCAATACCAAGGGCAGATGAGCTAATAGACACTTTGGCCTCAGCCAAGTATCTAAGCACATTTGACCTGACAGCTGGCTACTGGCAGATCAGACTAGCTGATGATGCAAAGCCAAAGACAGCATTCTCAACCCCTAGTGGGCATTATCAATTTGTGGTGATGCCCTTTGGTCTGAAAGAATGCACCTGCCACTTTTCAGAGGTTGGTGAATACAGTCCTTACAGGTCTGGAAGCCTATAGTGCAGCATACCTAGATGATATTGCTGTCTTTAGCTCCACCTGGGAGGATCACCTGGTCCACCTCAGAAATGTTTTGCAGGCCCTGCAGAAAGCAGGCCTGACTATCAAGGCCACAAAGTGCCAGATAGGGCAGAGTCAGGTTGTGTACCTGGGCCACCTTGTGGGTGGAGGCCAGGTTCAACCACTGCAGAGCAAGATCCAGACCATCATGGACTGGACTGCTCCAACTACCCAGACTCAGGTGAGAGCCTTTTAGGCCTGACTGGGTACTATAGGAGATTTGTCAAGGGGTATGGATCAATAGTGACACCCCTGATTGACTTTACTTCCAAGAAAATGCCCAAAAAGGTTCAGTGGACAGTTAGCTGTCAAAAGGCATTTGATGACCTGAAGCAGGCCATGTGCACTGCTCCCATTCTACAGAGTCCTGATTACTCCAAGAAGTTCATTGTCCAAACAGATGCATCTGAATTGGGGGTAGGGGCTGTACTGTCACAATTGAATGATGAAGGTCAGGATCAGCCAGTAGCTTTTATTAGCAGAAGGCTGACCCCTAGAGAGAAACGTTGGTCAGCCATTGAGAGGGAGGCCTTTGCTGTGGTCTGGGCTCTGGAAGAAGTTGAGGCCATACTTGTTTGGTACTCACTTCCTTGTTCAAACAGACCATAAGCCCCTCTTATGGCTAAAACAAATGAAGGGTGAAAACCCCAAACTGCTTAGGTGGCCCATTTCCCTACAGGGGATGGACTTCACAGTGGAACATAGACCTGGGAGTAACCATGCCAATGCAGATGGACTCTCTAGGTACTTCCACTTAGAACATGAAGACTTAACTGGGCAAGGTTAGTTTAATGTCCCTACGTTTGGGGGGTTGTGTAGGAGAGTAGGATCTGCTTCACATGGGTACCCCCACTTTTGCTGATGCTTCACTGTTTTTCGACCTTAGTCTGGCTGGGGCCCTGCTAATCAGAACCCCAGCCTAGCTGCTTCCTCTCTAAAATGGTTTCCATGTGCCTTAGGCACATCTCTGATTGGAATCTGAGTGCCCTTATAAGTCCCTAGTATATGGTATACTATGTACCCAGGGCATAGGTACCTCAGAGGCCTACCAGGGGCTGCAGCATGTATTGTG
This sequence comes from Calotriton arnoldi, assembly GCA_963921515.1. NCBI lineage: Eukaryota > Metazoa > Chordata > Amphibia > Caudata > Salamandridae > Calotriton > Calotriton arnoldi. The sequence continues at coordinate 343,136 of CAWUFW010015735.1, read as the reverse complement.
CCACCCCTGGAAGGCCATCCAAAATGACACCACAGGTCTGCTACTGCAGCCTGGGTAAGGTGGTGCATGCACCTTACTGTGATATAGGCTACCTATATCACTACATACATACACACATATAAACCTATAAGTCACTCCTATGGCAGGCCTTATCAATCCTGAAGGCAGAGTGCGTGGTTCCTATGTGAGAGGGTGCCCCTGCATGAGCTGGGCCCCTCTGCAGCGTCTCGGAGACCCTTCTCTGATGCTGTTTGTAGTGCAGCCCGACCATATACTCTTAAGCGCATTATAACCTCGCGTTAAATGCTAACTTTGGGATGGCTGCACGGAAACATGTCGTGTTTGGTGTCAAACATCTTGGAATACTACCCCCCGCCAGTTCTGGCGGCGGGGGTAGCATTCCACCCTTCTAGAGGAGAGACATGTACACACCGGTATACCCGGTACTGACTTTTCAGAGCCCTGGCATCACAAAATGGATGCCGCTGCCACAGACACGAGTCTGGCCTCCTGCTGCTGACCGAAACTCCGGCAGGGGAGGCCTGGACAATAGGTTTCCTGTCCCAGGGAGGTGTAACCACCTCCCCAGACAGGATAGTGTGTATTGGGGCTGGGCGGGAGCACTCTCTGGTGCTTTGAAGTCCTGCACTGGGGGCACATTTGGTGTCCCTGTGCATACCCCAGTTCAAACCGGCTCAGGGGCTTCCAGCCCCTGCTCTGGCGCGAAACTGGACAAAGGGAAAGGGGTGTAACCACCCCTCTGCCCTGACCCTCCCATAGGTGGGGCCACAGAGTATGTCCAACCCCTACCTTAGTATAAGTATGGGACCCCAGTCCTTAGGACTTTAGATTAACCTGGACGAAACTCTAACACAGAATCCTGGACCTTCGACGCTCTACTTCAAGATTAGAGGACTGAAGAATCTCCCTTGGGGTCAAGGAGTGACTCCCTGCTTGGCAGGCACCAAAGAAGCAATTGTCCGGTCTGCATCGCTGAAGCTCCCGCCGGACGCCGAAGTCTTTGCATCACCAGAGGTGGATTTCAGACTTCCCTGAGGCTGCCCTGAGTCCCCAGCAAAGCTGAGGCCCGTAGCTGTCGTGGGTAACATGGAACCGTGACCCCTGGACACCGATCACATTTGCAAGTGCATCCTCTTCTGGGTCTTCCACGAAGTCGTGCTTTGGGCTCCGAGTATCCCCAGCCTCCAGCACCAACTGCACCGAAGATCACTGGCCTCCACTCCACGAGTGTCCTGTGAGCCAGCTCCACGTGCGCCGACTCGAGGCTCCTTTGCGGTCGCTAGTCCGTTGGCTAGCAGGCCCTCCCGAAGGCCAATCTTCTTCTGCTTGGGCTCCCTGGTTGCTCCAGGCGTGCCCCTGGCTTACCTTCGCTGGGTGAGTCCCACAGACCTTGCTGGTCTGCAACATCGTCCTTCTTCCATTTCCACGAGACTTGCCGTTGCCAAGGCTTGTTGGGTCCAATCCGGTCGCCGACACCCCTGCAATCGACAGACGTTGTGGGACAGCTCGAATCCAGCTCCTGGTTGTCGTCGACGCCTCCTGGACCTCGTGGCTGAAGAGTCAAGACGACCGTCAACCTACCTGGAAGCACTCGACATCGGTGGGCATCTGCTCATCGCCTTCCTGGTCACTGGCTAGTGACCCAGACTCTGTCCCCTCTGCTTTCAGGTTCTTCAGATCTTCGATCCACCTTTGGATCCACCCGAACACTTTCGACTTGGCCGCCAGCAGCACTTTGCAGCAGATCGCCATTGAAAGCGACGCACGAAACCCGACCCCGAAAGACACCTATGCACCCGGCTCCCCTGGGTGAGGTAACTCGAGTACTCCGGTGCTCCCGTGGGTATTGACACTAGAACAGCCTAGTTCTCAAAGGGTTTGCTCCAAGTCCTCCTCTAAGTGTCCCTTTTCTTTTAAATTCAAACCGCGACTTTCCCCATAGAAGTTAACGGCGATTCGCGGCTGTTTTCATACACTGCACGCGTCCCCGTGGGTCCCCTGTGTCACTACCTTGGGTGGTTCCTTGTGGTCCAAGCACTTCTACAGGCTCTAGGCCCTGTGTCTAGCTCAGTCGTGGTTCTTATACCACTTTATTGGTATATGGTTTGGTACGCCCCTAGGGCTCAAACGTGTATTTGTGCTATTACTGTAGATAACTAACTTATAATTTATGTACTTCGAACTCTAGCCTTATAAAGAGACTAGAGGGGTGTGTTTAGCAATAAATACATATATTTTGAATATATACCTGGTGTGGTCCTCTTTCATTTGGTCACTCAAGAGATTATAGACTGGTAAAACAAGCTGCTTTACATTCCTTCAAGACTTAGCCTGAAGGCTGCTCTCCATAGCTACCACTAGGATAGCTTTCAATAAAGGTTGTCTTTAACCTATCTCCAATAAGGGGTTGTTTGGACTGGTGCAAGGTGCCCACTATAATTAGTGGACAGCATATGCCAGGCCAACTTCTCACACTCCTTTTTCCGGGAACAACTAGACCGGTCCAAAAACAGATCTAAAGAACTTTTCAACATCATAAAGCAGCAAACCTCTTTCCCTCAACTGGCAATTAACAACTCGACCAAACGCTGTGACGAATTTGCATAATTTTTTTCTTAAAAGTATCTAGTATCAATCTCTCCTGTGAGCCTTTCTTCTTGCCCACCCCCCCCAAAAGGATGACCCCTGCGGAAACGACCCCTCAAACCCCACTCCTTAAATATAGATCATCTCTCTTCCTTGCCAACACAGCTCCTCCAATTCTAAATCTAAATCTAAATCCGTATTTGTAAAGCGCGAACTACTCACCCTTACGGGTCTCCAGGCGCTGGGGGCCGTTGTGGAAATTAAGTGAGCTATTGCCCAGAGTCACAGGGTGCTGAGCTGAGCTGCCGCCGGAGCCGGGATTCGAACCATGACCCCTGTGCTCCGAAGTCAGCTGCCCTGGCCGCTGCACCACACCTCTCCACCAATTACCAACACAGCCCTCCAACCTCAACTCCCTACAACTGAAAAACAGTGCAACCTGGGACGCGCAAAATCCTTGCGAACGTGAAACCCACATCACACATATCAAACTCCCAGCAGCATTTGTAAAAAAGCTCAGCCACATCATCGCTCCTATATGGACCAATAGCATCAATTCCTCACTCTCGAGCGGCTCCATGCCGGCCCCCCCTCAAACTCGGGCAAGTAACTCCCTGATCAAAAAGCTGGCGCCGATCCAAGCGATCTCAATAAATACAGACCCATAACCAACCGCCCCCTCCTTGCTAAAACCTTCGAAAAATGTGTGCTTGCCCAACTCAACTCCCACATTGAAAAATACCATTTACTGGACACCTATCAGTTAAGTTTCAGGAAAGGCTGCAGCACAGAAACTACCTTACTGAATATCATTGATGATCTCCACAGATCTCTGGATGAAGGACAGGCTTGCCTCCTAGTCCTCCTGGATTTATCTGCCGCCTTCGAAACTATCAACCATAGCATTCTCCTAAACACCCTCTCGAAGAGTGGAGGCATCAATGGAACGGTCCTTCAATGGTTTACCTCCTTCCTAAACAAACGCACACAGCTTATCAAGTTCAACAATGAAATCCTAAGTGCAACGCCAGCCTCACAAGGTGTCCCACAAGGGTCAACCCTGTCCCCTGCCCTATTCAGCCTTTACATGGATCCTCTCGCAGTGATCCTGAAACAAGCCGGAATTGCCTCCCACCTGTATGCCGATGACACCCAACTCTACATGAAAATCTCATCAGTCAAGGACATTCAGCACCTAAACAACACACTGCACACAGTTCAATCATGGCTGACCAGCCCCCACCTCAAACTCAACCCTAGCAAAACAGAACTCCTCCTCATCCTACCTAAAGAAAAATCCCTTCCAGTAACTAGCTGGCTCAACAGCATCACTGCAGTAAAGTGCAAACTGTCCATCTCTAACTCTGTCAAATCCCTGGGAATCACACTCAACAGTCACATAAGCATGGCTACACGCTGAAACTCCTGAAGAAAGTCAAACCCTTTATACCCAGTGATGACCTAAAGATTATGGTGCAAGCCCTCATCCTCCCCAAGCTGGATTATGGCAATGCAACAATCCTGGGCTCCCAAAAAACATACCTAGCCCATATGAAAGCAACACTCTACGCTGCAGCCAGGCTAATATCGGGGAAGAGGCAACATGACCACATCACCCCCACACTCATGCAGCTCAACTGGCTCCCAATAGAGACAAGAGCTATATTCAAAACTGCATGCATAACTCACAAAGCTGTTCACACGGATAAACCAACCTACCTCTCAAAAGCCAGACAAAAGAGACCTCTATGAAGCTCTAACAGCCTCCTTCTGATTCTGCCTAAATTCAAGAAAGAGAAATCTTGCGCCTGCTCCTTCTCGGGAAATGCCCCAAGAATCTGGAACGCGCTACCTCAAGACCGATGCGATAATCACTCTTTCCCCCATTTCAAGGCAAAACTGAAACTCCGTCTCCTCAACAAATTATTGAACATGCTATCCTAAAGCTCCAACAGACTTGTGTTCCTGTACACGAAGGCAAGGCCAGCCTCAGCAACAATATATAGGGAAAAACTCACAGGCCCCCACTTCCACACCACCAAGAAACTTTCTCACCCACCCAATCATACCGTTGTTCGTAGCTCATTGTAAATCCCTGGTCCTCTCAATGACTTCTTACCCCTGTGCAATCCCCTAGGCAAATGTATATTAAAACAATGTACGTGTCTGTGTAGTGTTAAAAACAATGTAGGTATATATGCAATGTCAAAAACTCTATATATGTGCATATGTATATACAAGTATTTGTGTTTCTATGACTAGATATGTGTATATGTATATATATATATATATATATATATATATATATATATATATATATATATATATATATATATGCAAGAAGTTGCCTTTGACGAGGTTGCACTCACAAACAGGATTATGCCTCTTTATTCACAACAACAAAACCAGCAATAGGCATTGAATAAAATAATCAGGCATTACGCTTTTCGAACTTCATAGTTCTTGTTCACAGGCCAAATGCAGAACCAGGCAGCAAAACCTTTTCAGACACTTAACTACCTTAAATACTGTTCCGCCCCCAGTGGGCCTCAGGTGAGTTCAGCAACTGCATTTTGGTAACAGTAGTTTTTGGTCAGAGTCCTTTTCCCCAAGTGGATTAGCGTTCGCTCGACAGCCCCATAAAATAAAATAAAAAAACTCTGCAGTGGGCTTATCCAATTACACATTCCTGGGTTTGCTGGAAATAAACCAGAGCCTGTCGTACCAAAGGTGACTGCAGTTCAAAGTCACTCCGGACCTGCTGATTTGCGCAGTGGTGCATCCCCACGGCTGGACCGGCCATTTTAATTGAAAGAAAGAAGTTGCCCTCGACGAGGTTGCACTCACGAACAGGATTATGCCTCTTTATTCACAACAACAAAACCAGCAGTAGGCATTGAATAAAATATTCAGGCCTTACGCGTTTCGAACTTCACAGTTCTTGTTCACGGACCAAAGGCTGAACGAGGCAGCAACACCGTTTCAGACACTTAACTACCTTAAATACTGTTCCAACATCAGTGGGCCTCTGGTGAGTTCAGCAAGAGCATTTTGGTAACAGTAGTTTTTGGTCAGAGGCCTTTTCCCCAAGTGGGTTAGCCTTTGCTCGACAAACACATAAAATAAAAAAACCCTGAAGTGGGCTTATCCAATTACACATTCCTTGGTTTTCTAGAAATAAAACAGAGCCCATCGTTCCAAAAGTGACTGCAGGTCAAAGTCACTCCGGACCTGCTGATTTGCACAGTGGTGCATCCCCATGGCTGGACCGGCCGTTTTAATTGAAAGAAAGAAGTTGCCCTAGACGAGGTTGTCATTTGAGATGTCATCAGTGATGTTATCAGTGATGTCACTGACCATGTCATGAATGATGTAATATGTGACGTCATCAGCAGTGCATTGCGGGGGCGCGAGTTATAGTTAGCTCAACTAACTATAACGGACGAATTTCTCTGGTTTTGTACAAGTGAAATGTCCAACTAACTATAACGTCCCTGAAACCTGTGTTTTTTTCAGGGAATTTCTAAGGTTTTTTAAATGCTAATTTCTAACTATAACGTCCATGAAACCTATGGTTTTTTCAGTGAATTTCTAAGGTTTTTTAAATGCTAATTTCTAACTATAACGTCCCTGAAACCTATGGTTTTTTCAGTGAATTTCTAAGGTTTTTTTAAATGCTAATTTCTAACTATAAAGTCCCTGAAACCTATGGTTTTTTCAGTGAATTTCAAAGGTTTTTTAAATGCTCATTTCTAACTATGCCTACAGAGGTAGGACATGTGCAGAAAGAGGAAGAAAAGCACAGAAAGAAGCAAGAGAAATGCAGAAAGAGGCAACATAAGTCCAGAAAGACGAAGAAAGGTGCAGAAAGAAGCAAGAGATATGCAGAAAGAACCAACAGAGGGGCAGAAAGAGGCCTTGTTGCAAAGTCATCCTGTGCCCCCAACGTTTTGCTGACTGGTACTGATGGTAACTGACTCTGACTAACCAGGCCCGGAGCCAGTGCTTTGCTGAAATACACTTAGAATACAGTGAAAACACCTACATACACTAGGGTACACTATGGGTTGGGGTACCCCTGTGTTTGGCATGACCTCCCCTGTAAGGCCCTAGTACATAATAGGGCAGGGGGATTAAAACTACCTCTAAGTCAGAGGTGCAGAAAGAGGCAAGAGAAGTGCAGAAACAACAGAGGAGCCGAAAGAGGCAAGAGGTGCAGAAACAGGCAAGAATGGTGCAGAAAGAGGGAACAGGGGTGCAGAAAGAGGTAAGAGGGATACAGAAATTTGCAAGAGAGGTACAGAAAGAAGCCAGAGCAGTGCAGAAAGAAGCAAGAGAAGTGGGGGAAGAGGGTGCAGAAAGAGGCAAGAGGGATACAGAAATTTGCAAAAGAGGTACAGAAATAAGCAAGAGCAGTGCAGAAAGGACTAACAGACGTGCAAAAAGAGGCAAGAGGGGTGCAGAAAGAGGTAGGAGAGGTGCACAAAGAGGCAAGAGAGGTACAGAAAGAGGCAGGAGGGGTGCAAAAAAAAGGAAGAGAAGTGCAGAAAGAAGCAACAGAGGTACAGAAAGAGGCAAGAGAGGTGCAGAAAGAGGCAGGGAAGGTGCAAAAAGAGGGAACAGGGGTGCAGAAAGAGGCAATAGAGGTGCAGAAAGAGAAAAGAGTGGTGCAGAAAGAAGCAAGTGAGGTACAGAAAGAGGCAACAGAGGTGTAGAAAGACGCAAGAGAGGTGCTGAAAGAAGCAACAGAGGTGTGGAAAGAAGCAAGAGAAGTGCAGAAAGAGGCAAGAGAGGTGCATAAAGAGGCAAGAGGGGTGCCGAAATGTGCAAGAGAGGAGCAGATAGAAGCAAGAGCAGTGCAGAAAGAACCAACAGAGGTGCTGAAAGAGGCACGAAGGGTGCAGAAAGAAGCAAGAGAAGTGCAGAAAGAAACAACAGAGGTATAGATAGAGGCAAGAGTGTTACAGAAAGGGGGAAGAGAGGTGTAGAAAGAGGCAAGAGAGTTGCACAAAGAAGGAAGAGGGGTGCAGAAAGAGGCAAGAGGGGTGCAGAAAGAAGCAAGTGAGGTGCAGAAAGAGGCAAGAGAGTTGCAGAAATAGGCAAGAGAAGTGCAGAAAGAAGCAAGAGAATTGCAGAAATAAGCAACAGAGGTGCAGAAAGGGGGAGAAGGGATGGAGAAAGAGGCAAGAGGGTACAGAAAGAAGCAAGAGAGGTGCAGAAAGAAACAAAAGAAGTGCAGGAAGAAGCAACAGAGGTACAGAAAGAGGTAAGAATAGTGCAGAAAGAGGGACGTGAGGTGCAGAAAGAGGCACAAGGGTTGCAGAAAGAAGGGACAGAGGTGCAGAAAGAAGCAAGAGAAGTGCAGAAAGAATCAACAGAGGTGCAGAAAGAGGGATGAGGGGTGGAAAAAGAGGCAAGAGAAGTGCAAAAAGAAGCAACAGAGATGCAGAAAGAGGGAAGAGGGTGGAGAAAGAGGCAAGAGGTAAGCAGAGAGAAGCAAGAGAGGTGCAGAAAGATACAAAGAAGTGCAGAAGCAAGGAACAGATGTGCAGAAAGAGGCAAGAGGAGTGCAGAAAGAGAGAAGAGGGTGCAGAAAGAGGCACAAGGGGTGCAGAAAGGCATGAGGGTGCAGAAAGAAACAAAAGAAGTGAAGAAAGAAGGAACAGAGGTGCAGAAACAGGCAAGAATGGTGCAGAAAGAGGGAACAGGGGTGCAGAAAGAGGTAAGAGGGATACAGAAATTTGCAAGAGAGGTACAGAAAGAAGCCAGAGCAGTGCAGAAAGAAGCAAGAGAAGTGGGGAAGAGGGTGCAGAAAGAGGCAAGAGGGATACAGAAATTTGCAAAAGAGGTACAGAAATAAGCAAGAGCAGTGCAGAAAGGACTAACAGACGTGCAAAAAGAGGCAAGAGGGGTGCAGAAAGAGGTAGGAGAGGTGCACAAAGTGGCAAGAGAGGTACAGAAAGAGGCAGGAGGGGTGCAAAAAAGGAAGAGAAGTGCAGAAAGAAGCAACAGAGGTGCAGAAAGAGGCTCGAAGGGTGCAGAAAGAAGCAACAGAGGTACAGAAAGAGGCAAGAGAGGTACAGAAACAGACAGGAAAGGTGCAGAAAGAGGGAACAAGGGTGCAAAAGAGGCAAGAGAGGTGCAGAAAGAGGGAAGAGGGGTGCAGAAAGAGGCAAGAAGAGTGCAGAAAGAGGCAAGAGGAGTGCAGAAAGAAGCAAGTGAGGAGCAGAAAGAAGCAACAGAGGTGCAGAAAGATGCAAGAGAGGTGCAGAAACAAGCAAGAGAAGTGCAGAAAGGCAAGAGAATTGCTGAAAGAAGCAACAGGTGTAGAAAGAAGCAAGAGAAGTGCAGAAAGAGGCAAGTGAGGTGCAGAAAGAAGCAAGAGCAGTGCAGAATGAAGCAACAGGTGCAAAAAGAGGCAAGAGGGGTGCAGAAAGAGGCAGGAGAGGTACACAAAGGCAAGAGAGGTACAGAAAGAGGCAGGAGGGGTGCAGAAAGAAGGAAGAGAAGTGCAGAAAGAGCCAAGAGAATTGCTGAAAGAAGCAACAGAGGTGTAGAAAGAAGCAAGAGAAGTGCAGAAAGAGGCAAGTGAGGTGCAGAAAGAAACAAGAGCAGTGCAGAAAGAACCGCCAGAGGTGCAAAAAGAGGCAAGAGGGGTGCAGAAAAAGGTAGGAGAGGTGCTCAAAGAGGCAAGAGAGGTACAGAAAGAGGCAGGAGGGGTGCAGAAAGAAGGAAGAGAAGTGCAGAAAGAAGCAACAGAGGTACAGAAAGAGGCAAGAGAGGTGCAGAAAGAGGCAGGGAAGGTGCAAAAAGAGGGAACAGGGGTGCAGAAAGAGGCAATAGAGGTGCAGAAAGAGAAAAGAGTGGTGCAGAAAGAAGCAAGTGAGGTACAGAAAGAGGCAACAGAGGTGTAGAAAGAAGCAAGAGAAGTGCAGAAAGAGGCAAGTGAGGTGCAGAAAGAGGCAAGAGAGGTGCAGAAAGTTGCAAGAGGGGTGCAGAAATGTGCAAGAGAGGAGCAGATAGAAGCAAGAGCAGTGCAGAAAGAACCAACAGTGGTGCTGAAAGAGGCACGAAGGGTGCAGAAAGAAGCAAGAGAAGTGCAGAAAGAAACAACAGAGGTACAGATACAGGCAAGAGTGTTACAGAAAGAGGGAAGAGAGGTGTAGAAAGAGGCAAGAGAGTTGCACAAAGAAGGAAGAGGGGTGCAGAAAGAGGCAAGAGGGTGCAGAAAGAAGCAAGTGAGGTGCCGAAGAGGCAAGAGAGTTGCAGAAATAGGCAAGAGAAGTGCAGAAAGAAGCAAGAGAATTGCAGAAATAAGCAACAGAGGTGTAGAAAGAAGCAACAGAGGTGCAGAAAGAGACAAGAGGAGAGCAGAAAGCGGGAAGAGGAGTACAGAAAGAGGCACAAGTGTTGCAGAAAGAAGGGACAGAGGTGCAGAAAGAGGAAAGAGAAGTGCAGAAAAAAGCAACAGAGATGCAGAAAGGGGGAGAAGGGATGGAGAAAGAGGCAAGAGGGTACAGAAAGAAGCAAGAGAGGTGCAGAAAGAAACAAAAGAAGTGCAGGAAGAAGCAACAGAGGTACAGAAAGAGGTAAGAATAGTGCAGAAAGAGGGAAGTGAGGTGCAGAAAGAGGCACAAGGGTTGCAGAAAGAAGGGACAGAGGTGCAGAAAGAAGCAAGAGAAGTGCAGAAAGAATCAACAGAGGTGCAGAAAGAGGGATGAGGGGTGGAAAAAGAGGCAAGAGAAGTGCAAAAAGAAGCAACAGAGATGCAGAAAGAGGGAAGAGGGTGGAGAAAGAGGCAAGAGGTAAGCAGAGTGAAGCAAGAGAGGTGCAGAAAGATACAAAAGAAGTGCAGAAGCAAGGAACAGATGTGCAGAAAGAGGCAAGAGGAGTGCAGAAAGAGAGAAGAGGGGTGCAGAAAGAGGCACAAGGGGTGCAGAAAGGCATGAGGGGTGCAGAAAGAAACAAAAGAAGTGAAGAAAGAAGGAACAGAGGTGCAGAAACAGGCAAGAATGGTGCAGAAAGAGGGAACAGGGGTGCAGAAAGAGGTAAGAGGGATACAGAAATTTGCAAGAGAGGTACAGAAAGAAGCCAGAGCAGTGCAGAAAGAAGCAAGAGAAGTGGGGGAAGAGGGTGCAGAAAGAGGCAAGAGGGATACAGAAATTTGCAAAAGAGGTACAGAAATAAGCAAGAGCAGTGCAGAAAGGACTAACAGACGTGCAAAAAGAGGCAAGAGGGGTGAAGAAAGAGGTAGGAGAGGTGCACAAAGTGGCAAGAGAGGTACAGAAAGAGGCAGGAGGGGTGCAAAAAAAAGGAAGAGAAGTGCAGAAAGAAGCAACAGAGGTGCAGAAAGAGGCTCGAAGGGTGCAGAAAGAAGCAACAGAGGTACAGAAAGAGGCAAGAGAGGTACAGAAACAGACAGGAAAGGTGCAGAAAGAGGGAACAAGGGTGCAAAAAGAGGCAAGAGAGGTGCAGAAAGAGGGGTGCAGAAAGAGGCAAGAAGAGTGCAGAAAGAGGCAAGAGGAGTGCAGAAAGAAGCAAGTGAGGAGCAGAAAGAAGCAACAGAGGTGCAGAAAGACGCAAGAGAGGTGCAGAAACAAGCAAGAGAAGTGCAGAAAGGCAAGAGAATTGCTGAAAGAAGCAACAGGTGTAGAAAGAAGCAAGAGAAGTGCAGAAAGAGGCAAGTGAGGTGCAGAAAGAAGCAAGAGCAGTGCAGAATGAAGCAACAGGTGCAAAAGAGGCAAGAGGGGTGCAGAAAGAGGCAGGAGAGGTACACAAAGGCAAGAGAGGTACAGAAAGAGGCAGGAGGGTGCAGAAAGAAGGAAGAGAAGTGCAGAAAGAGCCAAGAGAATTGCTGAAAGAAGCAACAGAGGTGTAGAAAGAAGCAAGAGAAGTGCAGAAAGAGGCAAGTGAGGTGCAGAAAGAAACAAGAGCAGTGCAGAAAGAACCGCCAGAGGTGCAAAAAGAGGCAAGAGGGGTGCAGAAAAAGGTAGGAGAGGTGCTCAAAGAGGCAAGAGAGGTACAGAAAGAGGCAGGAGGGGTGCAGAAAGAAGGAAGAGAAGTGCAGAAAGAAGCAACAGAGGTACAGAAAGAGGCAAGAGAGGTGCAGAAAGAGGCAGGGAAGGTGCAAAAGAGGGAACAGGGGTGCAGAAAGAGGCAATAGAGGTGCAGAAAGAGAAAAGAGTGGTGCAGAAAGAAGCAACTGAGGTACAGAAAGAGGCAACAGAGGTGTAGAAAGAAGCAAGAGAAGTGCAGAAAGAGGCAAGTGAGGTGCAGAAAGAGGCAAGAGAGGTGCAGAAAGTTGCAAGAGGGGTGCAGAAATGTGCAAGAGAGGAGCAGATAGAAGCAAGAGCAGTGCAGAAAGAACCAACAGTGGTGCTGAAAGAGGCACGAAGGGTGCAGAAAGAAGCAAGAGAAGTGCAGAAAGAAACAACAGAGGTACAGATACAGGCAAGAGTGTTACAGAAAGAGGGAAGAGAGGTGTAGAAAGAGGCAAGAGAGTTGCACAAAGAAGGAAGAGGGGTGCAGAAAGAGGCAAGAGGGGTGCAGAAAGAAGCAAGTGAGGTGCCGAAGAGGCAAGAGAGTTGCAGAAATAGGCAAGAGAAGTGCAGAAAGAAGCAAGAGAATTGCAGAAATAAGCAACAGAGGTGTAGAAAGAAGCAACAGAGGTGCAGAAAGAGACAAGAGGAGAGCAGAAAGCGGGAAGAGGAGTACAGAAAGAGGCACAAGTGTTGCAGAAAGAAGGGACAGAGGTGCAGAAAGAGGAAAGAGAAGTGCAGAAAAAGCAACAGAGATGCAGAAAGGGGGAGAAGGGATGGAGAAAGAGGCAAGAGGGTACAGAAAGAAGCAAGAGAGGTGCAGAAAGAAACAAAAGAAGTGCAGGAAGAAGCAACAGAGGTACAGAAAGAGGTAAGAATAGTGCAGAAAGAGGGAAGTGAGGTGCAGAAAGAAGCACAAGGATTGCAGAAAGATGGGACAGAGGTGCAGAAAGAAGCAAGAGAAGTGCAGAAAGAATCAACAGAGGTGCAGAAAGAGGGATGAGGGGTGGAAAAAGAGGCAAGAGAAGTGCAAAAAGAAGCAACAGAGATGCAGAAAGAGGGAAGAGGGTGGAGAAAGAGGCAAGAGGTAAGCAGAGAGAAGCAAGAGAGGTGCAGAAAGATACAAAAGAAGTGCAGAAGCAAGGAACAGATGTGCAGAAAGAGGCAAGAGGAGTGCAGAAAGAGAGAAGAGGGTGCAGAAAGAGGCACAAGGGGTGCAGAAAGGCATGAGGGGTGCAGAAAGAAACAAAAGAAGTGAAGAAAGAAGGAACAGAGGTGCAGAAACAGGCAAGAATGGTGCAGAAAGAGGGAACAGGGGTGCAGAAAGAGGTAAGAGGGATACAGAAATTTGCAAGAGAGGTACAGAAAGAAGCCAGAGCAGTGCAGAAAGAAGCAAGAGAAGTGGGGGAAGAGGGTGCAGAAAGAGGCAAGAGGGATACAGAAATTTGCAAAAGAGGTACAGAAATAAGCAAGAGCAGTGCAGAAAGGACTAACAGACGTGCAAAAAGAGGCAAGAGGGGTGCAGAAAGAGGTAGGAGAGGTGCACAAAGTGGCAAGAGAGGTACAGAAAGAGGCAGGAGGGGTGCAAAAAAAAGGAAGAGAAGTGCAGAAAGAAGCAACAGAGGTGCAGAAAGAGGCTCGAAGGGTGCAGAAAGAAGCAACAGAGGTACAGAAAGAGGCAAGAGAGGTACAGAAACAGACAGGAAAGGTGCAGAAAGAGGGAACAAGGGTGCAAAAAGAGGCAAGAGAGGTGCAGAAAGAGGGAAGAGGGGTGCAGAAAGAGGCAAGAAGAGTGCAGAAAGAGGCAAGAGGAGTGCAGAAAGAAGCAAGTGAGGAGCAGAAAGAAGCAACAGAGGTGCAGAAAGACGCAAGAGAGGTGCAGAAACAAGCAAGAGAAGTGCAGAAAGGCAAGAGAATTGCTGAAAGAAGCAACAGGTGTAGAAAGAAGCAAGAGAAGTGCAGAAAGAGGCAAGTGAGGTGCAGAAAGAAGCAAGAGCAGTGCAGAATGAAGCAAGAGGGGTGCAGAAAGAGGCAGGAGAGGTACACAAAGGCAAGAGAGGTACAGAAAGAGGCAGGAGGGGTGCAGAAAGAAGGAAGAGAAGTGCAGAAAGAGGCAAGAGAATTGCTGAAAGAAGCAACAGAGGTATAGAAAGAAGCAAGACAAGTGCAGAAAGAGGCAAGTGAGGTGCAGAAAGAAACAAGAGCAGTTCAGAAAGAACTGACAGAGGTGCAAAAAGAGGCAAGAGGGGTGAAGAAAAAGGTAGGAGAGGTGCACAAAGAGGCAAGAGAGGTACAGAAAGAGGCAGGAGGGGTGCAGAAAGAAGCAACAGAGGTACAGAAAGAGGCAAGAGAGGTGCAGAAAGAGGCAGGGAAGGTGCAAAAAGAGGGAACAGGGGTGCAGAAAGAGGCAATAGAGGTGCAGAAAGAGAAAAGAGTGGTGCAGAAAGAAGCAAGTGAGGTACAGAAAGAGGCAACAGAGGTGTAGAAAGAAGCAAGAGAAGTGCAGAAAGAGGCAAGTGAGGTGCAGAAAGAGGCAAGAGAGGTGCAGAAAGTTGCAAGAGGGGTGCAGAAATGTGCAAGAGAGGAGCAGATAGAAGCAAGAGCAGTGCAGAAAGAACCAACAGTGGTGCTGAAAGAGGCACGAAGGGTGCAGAAAGAAGCAAGAGAAGTGCAGAAAGAAACAACAGAGGTACAGATACAGGCAAGAGTGTTACAGAAAGAGGGAAGAGAGGTGTAGAAAGAGGCAAGAGAGTTGCACAAAGAAGGAAGAGGGGTGCAGAAAGAGGCAAGAGGGGTGCAGAAAGAAGCAAGTGAGGTGCCGAAGAGGCAAGAGAGTTGCAGAAATAGGCAAGAGAAGTGCAGAAAGAAGCAAGAGAATTGCAGAAATAAGCAACAGAGGTGTAGAAAGAAGCAACAGAGGTGCAGAAAGAGACAAGAGGAGAGCAGAAAGCGGGAAGAGGAGTACAGAAAGAGGCACAAGTGTTGCAGAAAGAAGGGACAGAGGTGCAGAAAGAGGAAAGAGAAGTGCAGAAAAAAGCAACAGAGATGCAGAAAGGGGGAGAAGGGATGGAGAAAGAGGCAAGAGGGTACAGAAAGAAGCAAGAGAGGTGCAGAAAGAAACAAAAGAAGTGCAGGAAGAAGCAACAGAGGTACAGAAAGAGGTAAGAATAGTGCAGAAAGAGGGAAGTGAGGTGCAGAAAGAGGCACAAGGGTTGCAGAAAGAAGGGACAGAGGTGCAGAAAGAAGCAAGAGAAGTGCAGAAAGAATCAACAGAGGTGCAGAAAGAGGGATGAGGGGTGGAAAAAGAGGCAAGAGAAGTGCAAAAAGAAGCAACAGAGATGCAGAAAGAGGGAAGAGGGTGGAGAAAGAGGCAAGAGGTAAGCAGAGAGAAGCAAGAGAGGTGCAGAAAGATACAAAAGAAGTGCAGAAGCAAGGAACAGATGTGCAGAAAGAGGCAAGAGGAGTGCAGAAAGAGAGAAGAGGGGTGCAGAAAGAGGCACAAGGGGTGCAGAAAGGCATGAGGGGTGCAGAAAGAAACAAAAGAAGTGAAGAAAGAAGGAACAGAGGTGCAGAAACAGGCAAGAATGGTGCAGAAAGAGGGAACAGGGGTGCAGAAAGAGGTAAGAGGGATACAGAAATTTGCAAGAGAGGTACAGAAAGAAGCCAGAGCAGTGCAGAAAGAAGCAAGAGAAGTGGGGGAAGAGGGTGCAGAAAGAGGCAAGAGGGATACAGAAATTTGCAAAAGAGGTACAGAAATAAGCAAGAGCAGTGCAGAAAGGACTAACGGACGTACAAAAAGAGGCAAGAGGGGTGCAGAAAGAGGTAGGAGAGGTGCACAAAGAGGCAAGAGCGGTACCGAAAGAGGCAGGAGGGGTGCAAAAAAAAGGAAGAGAAGTGCAGAAAGAAGCAACAGAGGTGCAGAAAGAGGCTCGAAGGGTGCAGAAAGAAGCAACAGAGGTACAGAAAGAGGCAAGAGAGGTACAGAAACAGACAGGAAAGGTGCAGAAAGAGGGAACAAGGGTGCAAAAAGAGGCAAGAGAGGTGCAGAAAGAGGGAAGAGTGGTGCAGAAAGAGGCAAGAGGAGTGCAGAAAGAGGCAAGAGGAGTGCAGAAAGAAGCAAGTGAGGAGCAGAAAGAAGCAACAGAGGTGCAGAAAGATGCAAGAGAGGTGCAGAAACAAGCAAGAGAAGTGCAGAAAGGCAAGAGAATTGCTGAAAGAAGCAACAGGTGTAGAAAGAAGCAAGAGAAGTGCAGAAAGAGGCAAGTGAGGTGCAGAAAGAAGCAAGAGCAGTGCAGAATGAAGCAACAGGTGCAAAAAGAGGCAAGAGGGTGCAGAAAGAGGCAGGAGAGGTACACAAAGGCAAGAGAGGTACAGAAAGAGGCAGGAGGGGTGCAGAAAGAAGGAAGAGAAGTGCAGAAAGAGCCAAGAGAATTGCTGAAAGAAGCAACAGAGGTGTAGAAAGAAGCAAGAGAAGTGCAGAAAGAGGCAAGTGAGGTGCAGAAAGAAACAAGAGCAGTGCAGAAAGAACCACCAGAGGTGCAAAAAGAGGCAAGAGGGGTGCAGAAAAAGGTAGGAGAGGTGCTCAAAGAGGCAAGAGAGGTACAGAAAGAGGCAGGAGGGGTGCAGAAAGAAGGAAGAGAAGTGCAGAAAGAAGCAACAGAGGTACAGAAAGAGGCAAGAGAGGTGCAGAAAGAGGCAGGGAAGGTGCAAAAGAGGGAACAGGGGTGCAGAAAGAGGCAATAGAGGTGCAGAAAGAGAAAAGAGTGGTGCAGAAAGAAGCAAGTGAGGTACAGAAAGAGGCAACAGAGGTGTAGAAAGAAGCAAGAGAAGTGCAGAAAGAGGCAAGTGAGGTGCAGAAAGAGGCAAGAGAGGTGCAGAAAGTTGCAAGAGGGGTGCAGAAATGTGCAAGAGAGGAGCAGATAGAAGCAAGAGCAGTGCAGAAAGAACCAACAGAGCTGCTGAAAGAGGCACGAAGGGTGCAGAAAGAAGCAAGAGAAGTGCAGAAAGAAACAACAGAGGTACAGATACAGGCAAGAGTGTTACAGAAAGAGGGAAGAGAGGTGTAGAAAGAGGCAAGAGAGTTGCACAAAGAAGGAAGAGGGGTGCAGAAAGAGGCAAGAGGGGTGCAGAAAGAAGCAAGTGAGGTGCAGAAAGAGGCAAGAGAGTTGCAGAAATAGGCAAGAGAAGTGCAGAAAGAAGCAAGAGAATTGCAGAAATAAGCAACAGAGGTGTAGAAAGAAGCAACAGAGGTGCAGAAAGAGACAAGAGGAGAGCAGAAAGCGGGAAGAGGAGTACAGAAAGAGGCACAAGTGTTGCAGAAAGAAGGGACAGAGGTGCAGAAAGAGGCAAGAGAAGTGCAGAAAAAAGCAACGGACATGCAGAAAGGGGGAGAAGGGATGGAGAAAGAGGCAAGAGGGTACAGAAAGAAGCAAGAGAGGTGCAGAAAGAAACAAAAGAAGTGCAGGAAGAAGCAACAGAGGTACAGAAAGAGGTAAGAATAGTGCAGAAAGAGGGAAGAGAGGTGCAGAAAGAGGCACAAGGGTTGCAGAAAGAAGGGACAGAGGTGCAGAAAGAAGCAAGAGAAGTGCAGAAAGAATCAACAGAGGTGCAGAAAGAGGGATGAGGGGTGGAAAAAGAGGCAAGAGAAGTGCAAAAAGAAGCAACAGAAATGCAGAAAGAGGGAAGAGGGTGGAGAAAGACGCAAGAGGTAAGCAGAGAGAAGCAAGAGAGGTGCAGAAAGATACAAAAGAAGTGCAGAAACAAGGAACAGATGTGCAGAAAGAGGCAAGAGGAGTGCAGAAAGAGAGAAGAGGGGTGCAGAAAGAGGCACAAGGGGTGCAGAAAGGCATGAGGGGTGCAGAAAGAAACAAAAGAAGTGAAGAAAGAAGGAACAGAGGTGCAGAAAGTGGCAAGAGAAGTGCAGAAAGAAGTAACAGAGGTGCAGAAAGAGGCAAGAGGGGTACAGAAAGAGGCAAGAAAAGTGCAGAAAGAAGAAAAAGAGGTGCAGAAAAAGGCAAGAGAACTGCACAAAAATGCAAGAGAGATGCAGGAAGAGGCAGGAGAGGTGCAGAAAGAGGCATGAGGGGTGCAAAAACAAGCAATAGAGGTGCAGAAAGAAGCAAGAGAAGTACATAAAGAAGCAACAGAGAAGCAGAAAGGGGGACGTGGGGTAGAGAAAGAGGCAAGATGGATACAGAAAGAAACAAGAGAGGTGCAGAAAGAAGGAACAGAGGTGCAGAAAGAGGCAGCAGGGGTGCAGAAAGAGGGAACAGGTGTGCAGAAAGAGGCACAAGGGGTGCAGAAAGAAGCAAGAGAGGTGCAGAAAGAAGCAACAGAGGTGCAGAATGAGGGAAGAGGGTGGAGAAAGAAACAAGAGAGGTGAGAAAGAAGCAACAGATGTGCAGAAAGAGGGACGAGGGATGGAGAAAGAGGCAAGAGGGGTGCAGAAAGAAGCAAGAGAGGTGCAGAAAGAAGGAACTTAGGTGCAGAAAGAGGCAAGAGGAGTGCAGAAAGAGAAGAGGGGTGCAGAAAGAGGCACAAGGGGTGCAGAAAGAAGCAAGAGAGGTACAGAAAGACCAGATAAGTGCAGAAAAAAGCAACAGAGATGCAGAAAGAGGAAAGAGGGTGGAGACAGAGGCAAGAGAAGTGCAGAAAGAAGCAACAGACATGCAGAAAGGGGGAAGAGGGTGGAGAAAGAGTCAAGAGGGGTGCACAAAGTAGAAGAGGTGTGCAGAAAGAGGCAGGAGAGGTACACAAAGAGGCAAGAGAGGTACAGAAAGAGGCAGGAGGGGTGCAGAAAGAAGGAAGAGAAGTGCAGAAAGAGCCAAGAGAATTGCTGAAAGAAGCAACAGAGGTGTAGAAAGAAGCAAGAGAAGTGCAGAAAGAGGCAAGTGAGGTGCAGAAAGAAACAAGAGCAGTGCAGAAAGAACCGCCAAAGGTGCAAAAAGAGGCAAGAGGGGTGCAGAAAAAGGTAGGAGAGGTGCTCAAAGAGGCAAGAGAGGTACAGAAAGAGGCAGGAGGGGTGCAGAAAGAAGGAAGAGAAGTACAGAAAGAAGCAACAGAGGTACAGAAAGAGGCAAGAGAGGTGCAGAAAGAGGCAGGGAAGGTGCAAAAGAGGGAACAGGGGTGCAGAAAGAGGCAATAGAGGTGCAGAAAGAGAAAAGAGGGGTGCAGAAAGAAGCAAGTGAGGTACAGAAAGAGGCAACAGAGGTGCAGAAAGACGCAAGAGAGGTGCTGAAAGAAGCAACAGAGGTGTGGAAAGAAGCAAGAGAAGTGCAGAAAGAGGCAAGTGAGGGGCAGAAAGAGGCAAGAGAGGTGCAGAAAGAGGCAAGAGGGTGCAGAAATGTGCAAGAGAGTAGCAGATAGAAGCAAGAGCAGTGCAGAAAGAACCAACAGAGGTGCTGAAAGAGGCACAAAGGGTGCAGAAAGAAGCAAGAGAAGTGCAGAAAGAAACAACAGAGGTACAGATAGAGGCAAAAGTGTTACAGAAAGAGGGAAGAGAGGTGTAGAAAGAGGCAAGAGAGTTGCACAAAGAAGGAAGAGGGGTGCATCAAGAGGGGTGCAGAAAGAAGCAAGTGAGGTGCAAAAAGAGGCAAGAGAGGTGCAGAAATAGGCAAGAGAGGTGTAGAAAGAAGCAACAGAGGTGCAGAAAGAGACAAGAGGAGAGCAGAAAGCGGGAAGAGGAGTACAGAAAGAGGCACAAGTGTGGCAGAAAGAAGGGACAGAGGTGCAGAAAGAGGCAAGAGAAGTGCAGAAAAAGCAACAGAGATGCAGAAAGGGGGAGAAGGGATGGAGAAAGAGGCAAGAGGGTGCAGAAAGAAGCAAGAGAGGTGCAGAAAGAAACAAAAGAAGTGCAGGAAGAAGCAACAGAGGTACAGAAAGAGGTAAGAATAGTGCAGAAAGAGGGAAGAGAGGTGCAGAAAGAGGCACAAGGGTTGCAGAAAGAAGGGACAGAGGTGCAGAAAGAAGCAAGAGAAGTGCAGAAAGAATCAACAGAGGTGCAGAAAGAGGGATGAGGGGTGGAAAAAGAGGCAAGAGAAGTGCAAAAAGAAGCAACAGAGATGCAGGAAGAGGGAAGAGGGTGGAGAAAGAGGCAAGAGGTAAGCAGAGAGAAGCAAGAGAGGTACAGAAAGATACAAAAGAAGTGCAGAAACAAGGAACAGATGTGCAGAAAGAGGCAAGAGGAGTGCAGAAAGAGAGAAGAGGGGTGCAGAAAGAGGCACAAGGGGTGCAGAAAGAGGCATGAGGGGTGTAGAAAGAAACAAAAGAAGTGAAGAAAGAAGGAACAGAGGTGCAGAAAGAGGCAAGAGAGGTGCAGAAAGAGGGAAGAGGGGTGCAGAAAGAGGCAAGAGGGTGCACAAAGAAGAAAGTGAGGTGCAGAAAGAGCCAACAGAGGTGCAAAAGAAGCAAGAGAAGTGCAGAAAGAAGTAACAGGTGCAGAAAGAAGTAACAGAGGTGCAGAAACAAGAGAGATGCAGGAAGAGGCAGCAGGGGTGCAGAAAGAGGGAACAGGTGTGCAGAAAGGCAAGAGGGGTGCAAAAGAGGGAAGAGGGGTGCAGAAAGAGGCACAAGGGGTGCAGAGAGAAGCAAGAGAGGTGCAGAAAGAAGCAACAGAGGTGCAGAAATAGGCAAGAGAAGTGCAGAAAGAAGCAAGAGAATTGCAGAAATAAGCAACAGAGGTGCAGAAAGGGGGAGAAGGGATGGAGAAAGAGGCAAGAGGGTACAGAAAGAAGCAAGAGAGGTGCAGAAAGATACAAAAGAAGTGCAGAAACAAGGAACAGATGTGCAGAAAGAGGCAAGAGGAGTGCAGAAAGAGAGAAGAGGGGTGCAGAAAGAGGCACAAGGGGTGCAGAAAGGCATGAGGGGTGCAGAAAGAAACAAAAGAAGTGAAGAAAGAAGGAACAGAGGTGCAGAAAGTGGCAAGAGAAGTGCAGAAAGAAGTAACAGAGGTGCAGAAAGAGGCAAGAGGGGTACAGAAAGAGGCAAGAAAAGTGCAGAAAGAAGAAAAAGAGGTGCAGAAAAAGGCAAGAGAACTGCACAAAAATGCAAGAGAGATGCAGGAAGAGGCAGGAGAGGTGCAGAAAGAGGCATGAGGGGTGCAAAAACAAGCAATAGAGGTGCAGAAAGAAGCAAGAGAAGTACATAAAGAAGCAACAGAGAAGCAGAAAGGGGGACGTGGGGTAGAGAAAGAGGCAAGATGGATACAGAAAGAAACAAGAGAGGTGCAGAAAGAAGGAACAGAGGTGCAGAAAGAGGCAGCAGGGGTGCAGAAAGAGGGAACAGGTGTGCAGAAAGAGGCACAAGGGGTGCAGAAAGAAGCAAGAGAGGTGCAGAAAGAAGCAACAGAGGTGCAGAATGAGGGAAGAGGGGTGGAGAAAGAAACAAGAGAGGTGAGAAAGAAGCAACAGATGTGCAGAAAGAGGGACGAGGGATGGAGAAAGAGGCAAGAGGGGTGCAGAAAGAAGCAAGAGAGGTGCAGAAAGAAGGAACTTAGGTGCAGAAAGAGGCAAGAGGAGTGCAGAAAGAGAAGAGGGGTGCAGAAAGAGGCACAAGGGGTGCAGAAAGAAGCAAGAGAGGTACAGAAAGACCAGATAAGTGCAGAAAAAAGCAACAGAGATGCAGAAAGAGGAAAGAGGGGTGGAGACAGAGGCAAGAGAAGTGCAGAAAGAAGCAACAGACATGCAGAAAGGGGGAAGAGGGGTGGAGAAAGAGTCAAGAGGGGTGCACAAAGTAGAAGAGGTGTGCAGAAAGAGGCAGGAGAGGTACACAAAGAGGCAAGAGAGGTACAGAAAGAGGCAGGAGGGGTGCAGAAAGAAGGAAGAGAAGTGCAGAAAGAGCCAAGAGAATTGCTGAAAGAAGCAACAGAGGTGTAGAAAGAAGCAAGAGAAGTGCAGAAAGAGGCAAGTGAGGTGCAGAAAGAAACAAGAGCAGTGCAGAAAGAACCGCCAAAGGTGCAAAAAGAGGCAAGAGGGGTGCAGAAAAAGGTAGGAGAGGTGCTCAAAGAGGCAAGAGAGGTACAGAAAGAGGCAGGAGGGGTGCAGAAAGAAGGAAGAGAAGTACAGAAAGAAGCAACAGAGGTACAGAAAGAGGCAAGAGAGGTGCAGAAAGAGGCAGGGAAGGTGCAAAAAGAGGGAACAGGGGTGCAGAAAGAGGCAATAGAGGTGCAGAAAGAGAAAAAGAGGGGTGCAGAAAGAAGCAAGTGAGGTACAGAAAGAGGCAACAGAGGTGCAGAAAGACGCAAGAGAGGTGCTGAAAGAAGCAACAGAGGTGTGGAAAGAAGCAAGAGAAGTGCAGAAAGAGGCAAGTGAGGGGCAGAAAGAGGCAAGAGAGGTGCAGAAAGAGGCAAGAGGGGTGCAGAAATGTGCAAGAGAGTAGCAGATAGAAGCAAGAGCAGTGCAGAAAGAACCAACAGAGGTGCTGAAAGAGGCACGAAGGGTGCAGAAAGAAGCAAGAGAAGTGCAGAAAGAAACAACAGAGGTACAGATAGAGGCAAAAGTGTTACAGAAAGAGGGAAGAGAGGTGTAGAAAGAGGCAAGAGAGTTGCACAAAGAAGGAAGAGGGGTGCATCAAGAGGGGTGCAGAAAGAAGCAAGTGAGGTGCAAAAAGAGGCAAGAGAGGTGCAGAAATAGGCAAGAGAGGTGTAGAAAGAAGCAACAGAGGTGCAGAAAGAGACAAGAGGAGAGCAGAAAGCGGGAAGAGGAGTACAGAAAGAGGCACAAGTGTTGCAGAAAGAAGGGACAGAGGTGCAGAAAGAGGCAAGAGAAGTGCAGAAAAAAGCAACAGAGATGCAGAAAGGGGGAGAAGGGATGGAGAAAGAGGCAAGAGGGTGCAGAAAGAAGCAAGAGAGGTGCAGAAAGAAACAAAAGAAGTGCAGGAAGAAGCAACAGAGGTACAGAAAGAGGTAAGAATAGTGCAGAAAGAGGGAAGAGAGGTGCAGAAAGAGGCACAAGGGTTGCAGAAAGAAGGGACAGAGGTGCAGAAAGAAGCAAGAGAAGTGCAGAAAGAATCAACAGAGGTGCAGAAAGAGGGATGAGGGGTGGAAAAAGAGGCAAGAGAAGTGCAAAAAGAAGCAACAGAGATGCAGGAAGAGGGAAGAGGGTGGAGAAAGAGGCAAGAGGTAAGCAGAGAGAAGCAAGAGAGGTACAGAAAGATACAAAAGAAGTGCAGAAACAAGGAACAGATGTGCAGAAAGAGGCAAGAGGAGTGCAGAAAGAGAGAAGAGGGTGCAGAAAGAGGCACAAGGGGTGCAGAAAGAGGCATGAGGGGTGTAGAAAGAAACAAAAGAAGTGAAGAAAGAAGGAACAGAGGTGCAGAAAGAGGCAAGAGAGGTGCAGAAAGAGGGAAGAGGGGTGCAGAAAGAGGCAAGAGGGGTGCACAAAGAAGAAAGTGAGGTGCAGAAAGAGCCAACAGAGGTGCAAAAAGAAGCAAGAGAAGTGCAGAAAGAAGTAACAGGTGCAGAAAGAAGTAACAGAGGTGCAGAAACAAGAGAGATGCAGGAAGAGGCAGCAGGGGTGCAGAAAGAGGGAACAGGTGTGCAGAAAGGCAAGAGGGGTGCAAAAAGAGGGAAGAGGGGTGCAGAAAGAGGCACAAGGGGTGCAGAGAGAAGCAAGAGAGGTGCAGAAAGAAGCAACAGAGGTGCAGAAATAGGCAAGAGAAGTGCAGAAAGAAGCAAGAGAATTGCAGAAATAAGCAACAGAGGTGCAGAAAGGGGGAGAAGGGATGGAGAAAGAGGCAAGAGGGTACAGAAAGAAGCAAGAGAGGTGCAGAAAGATACAAAAGAAGTGCAGAAACAAGGAACAGATGTGCAGAAAGAGGCAAGAGGAGTGCAGAAAGAGAGAAGAGGGGTGCAGAAAGAGGCACAAGGGGTGCAGAAAGGCATGAGGGGTGCAGAAAGAAACAAAAGAAGTGAAGAAAGAAGGAACAGAGGTGCAGAAAGTGGCAAGAGAAGTGCAGAAAGAAGTAACAGAGGTGCAGAAAGAGGCAAGAGGGGTACAGAAAGAGGCAAGAAAAGTGCAGAAAGAAGAAAAAGAGGTGCAGAAAAAGGCAAGAGAACTGCACAAAAATGCAAGAGAGATGCAGGAAGAGGCAGGAGAGGTGCAGAAAGAGGCATGAGGGGTGCAAAAACAAGCAATAGAGGTGCAGAAAGAAGCAAGAGAAGTACATAAAGAAGCAACAGAGAAGCAGAAAGGGGGACGTGGGGTAGAGAAAGAGGCAAGATGGATACAGAAAGAAACAAGAGAGGTGCAGAAAGAAGGAACAGAGGTGCAGAAAGAGGCAGCAGGGGTGCAGAAAGAGGGAACAGGTGTGCAGAAAGAGGCACAAGGGGTGCAGAAAGAAGCAAGAGAGGTGCAGAAAGAAGCAACAGAGGTGCAGAATGAGGGAAGAGGGGTGGAGAAAGAAACAAGAGAGGTGAGAAAGAAGCAACAGATGTGCAGAAAGAGGGACGAGGGATGGAGAAAGAGGCAAGAGGGGTGCAGAAAGAAGCAAGAGAGGTGCAGAAAGAAGGAACTTAGGTGCAGAAAGAGGCAAGAGGAGTGCAGAAAGAGAAGAGGGGTGCAGAAAGAGGCACAAGGGGTGCAGAAAGAAGCAAGAGAGGTACAGAAAGACCAGATAAGTGCAGAAAAAGCAACAGAGATGCAGAAAGAGGAAAGAGGGGTGGAGACAGAGGCAAGAGAAGTGCAGAAAGAAGCAACAGACATGCAGAAAGGGGGAAGAGGGGTGGAGAAAGAGTCAAGAGGGGTGCACAAAGTAGAAGAGGTGTGCAGAAAGAGGCAGGAGAGGTACACAAAGAGGCAAGAGAGGTACAGAAAGAGGCAGGAGGGGTGCAGAAAGAAGGAAGAGAAGTGCAGAAAGAGCCAAGAGAATTGCTGAAAGAAGCAACAGAGGTGTAGAAAGAAGCAAGAGAAGTGCAGAAAGAGGCAAGTGAGGTGCAGAAAGAAACAAGAGCAGTGCAGAAAGAACCGCCAAAGGTGCAAAAAGAGGCAAGAGGGGTGCAGAAAAGGTAGGAGAGGTGCTCAAAGAGGCAAGAGAGGTACAGAAAGAGGCAGGAGGGGTGCAGAAAGAAGGAAGAGAAGTACAGAAAGAAGCAACAGAGGTACAGAAAGAGGCAAGAGAGGTGCAGAAAGAGGCAGGAAGGTGCAAAAGAGGGAACAGGGTGCAGAAAGAGGCAATAGAGGTGCAGAAAGAGAAAAGAGGGTGCAGAAAGAAGCAAGTGAGGTACAGAAAGAGGCAACAGAGGGTGCAGAAAGACGCAAGAGAGGTGCTGAAAGAAGCAACAGAGGTGTGGAAAGAAGCAAGAGAAGTGCAGAAAGAGGCAAGTGAGGGGCAGAAAGAGGCAAGAGAGGTGCAGAAAGAGGCAAGAGGGGTGCAGAAATGTGCAAGAGAGTAGCAGATAGAAGCAAGAGCAGTGCAGAAAGAACCAACAGAGGTGCTGAAAGAGGCACGAAGGGTGCAGAAAGAAGCAAGAGAAGTGCAGAAAGAAACAACAGAGGTACAGATAGAGGCAAAAGTGTTACAGAAAGAGGGAAGAGAGGTGTAGAAAGAGGCAAGAGAGTTGCACAAAGAAGGAAGAGGGGTGCAGCAAGAGGGGTGCAGAAAGAAGCAAGTGAGGTGCAAAAGAGGCAAGAGAGGTGCAGAAATAGGCAAGAGAGGTGTAGAAAGAAGCAACAGAGGTGCAGAAAGAGACAAGAGGAGAGCAGAAAGCGGAAGAGGAGTACAGAAAGAGGCACAAGTGTTGCAGAAAGAAGGGACAGAGGTGCAGAAAGAGGCAAGAGAAGTGCAGAAAAAAGCAACAGAGATGCAGAAAGGGGGAGAAGGGATGGAGAAAGAGGCAAGAGGGTGCAGAAAGAAGCAAGAGAGGTGCAGAAAGAAACAAAAGAAGTGCAGGAAGAAGCAACAGAGGTACAGAAAGAGGTAAGAATAGTGCAGAAAGAGGGAAGAGAGGTGCAGAAAGAGGCACAAGGGTTGCAGAAAGAAGGGACAGAGGTGCAGAAAGAAGCAAGAGAAGTGCAGAAAGAATCAACAGAGGTGCAGAAAGAGGGATGAGGGGTGGAAAAAGAGGCAAGAGAAGTGCAAAAAGAAGCAACAGAGATGCAGAAAGAGGGAAGAGGGTGGAGAAAGAGGCAAGAGGTAAGCAGAGAGAAGCAAGAGAGGTACAGAAAGATACAAAAGAAGTGCAGAAACAAGGAACAGATGTGCAGAAAGAGGCAAGAGGAGTGCAGAAAGAGAAGAGGGGTGCAGAAAGAGGCACAAGGGGTGCAGAAAGAGGCATGAGGGGTGTAGAAAGAAACAAAAGAAGTGAAGAAAGAAGGAACAGAGGTGCAGAAAGAGGCAAGAGAGGTGCAGAAAGAGGGAAGAGGGGTGCAGAAAGAGGCAAGAGGGGTGCACAAAGAAGAAAGTGAGGTGCAGAAAGAGCCAACAGAGGTGCAAAAAGAAGCAAGAGAAGTGCAGAAAGAAGTAACAGGTGCAGAAAGAAGTAACAGAGGTGCAGAAACAAGAGAGATGCAGGAAGAGGCAGCAGGGGTGCAGAAAGAGGGAACAGGTGTGCAGAAAGGCAAGAGGGGTGCAAAAGAGGGAAGAGGGGTGCAGAAAGAGGCACAAGGGGTGCAGAGAGAAGCAAGAGAGGTGCAGAAAGAAGCAACAGAGGTGCAGAATGAGGGAAGAGGGGTGGAGAAAGAAACAAGAGAGGTGAGAAAGAAGCAACAGATGTGCAGAAAGAGGGACGAGGGATGGAAAAAGAGGCAAGACAAGAGGGGTGCAGAAAGAAGCAAGAGAGGTGCAGAAAGAAGGAACAGAGGTGCAGAAAGAGGCAAGAGGAGTGCAGAAAGAGAAGAGGGGTGCAGAAAGAGGCACAAGGGGTGCAGAAAGAAGCAAGAGAGGTACAGAAAGACACAAGATAAGTGCATAAAAAAGCAACAGAGATGCAGAAAGATGAAAGAGGGGTGGAGACAGAGGCAAGAGAAGTGCAGAAAGAAGCAACAGATATGCAGAAATGGGGAAGAGGGGTGGAGAAAGAGTCAAGAGGGGTGCACAAAGTAGAAGAGATGTGCAGAAAGAGGCAGGAGAGGTACACAAAGAGGCAAGAGAGGTACAGAAAGACGCAGGAGGGGCACAGAAAGAAGGAAGAGAAGTGCAGAAAGAGCCAAGAGAATTGCTGAAAGAAGCAACAGAGGTGTAGAAAGAAGCAAGAGAAGTGCAGAAAGAGGCAAGTGAGGTCCAGAAAGAAACAAGAGCAGTGCAGAAAGAACCGCCAGAGGTGCAAAAAGAGGCAAGAGGGGTGCAGAAAAAGGTAGGAGAGGTGCTCAAAGAGGCAAGAGAGGTGCAGAAAGAGGCAGGGAAGGTGCAAAAAGAGGGAACATGGGTGCAGAAAGAGGCAATAGAGGTGCAGAAAGAGAAAAGGGGTGCAGAAGGAAGCAATTGAGGTACAGAAAGAGGCAACAGAGGTGCAGAAAGACGCAAGAGAGGTGCTGAAAGAAGCAACAGAGGTGTGGAAAGAAGCAAGAGAAGTGCAGAAAGAGGCAAGTGAGGTGCAGAAAGAGGCAAGAGAGGTGCAGAAAGAGACAGGGGTGCAGAAATGTGCAAGAGTAGCAGATAGAAGCAAGAGCAGTACAGAAAGAACCAACAGAGGTGCTGAAAGAGGCATGAAGGGTGCAGAAAGAAGCAAGAGAAGTGCAGAAAGAAGCAACAGATGCAGAAAGGGGGAGGAGGGGTGGAGAAAGAGGCAAGAGGGGTGCAGAAAGAAGCGAGAAAGGTACAGAAGGAAACAAAATTAGTGCAGAAAGAAGCAACAGAGGTACAGAAAGAGGCAAGAGGAGTGCATAAAGAGGGAAGAGAGGTGCAGAAAGAGGCACAAGGGTTGAAGAAAGAAGGGACAGAGGTGCAGAAAGAAGCAAGAGAAGTGCAGAAAGAATCAACAGAGGTGCAGAAAGAGGGATGAGGGGTGTAAAAAGAGGCATTAGAAGTGCAGAAAGAAGCAAAAGAGATGCAGAAAGAGGGAAGAGGGTGGAGAAAGATGCAAGAGGTAAGCAGAGAGAAGCAAGATAGGTGCAGAAAGAAACAAAAGAAGTGCAGAAACAAGGAACAGATGTGCAGAAAGAGGCCAGAGGAATGCAGAAAGAGAGAAGAGGGGTGCAGAAAGAGGCACAAGGGGTGCAGAAAGAGGCACGAGGGGTGCAGAAAGAAACAAAAGAAGTGAAGAAAGAAGGAACAGAGGTGCAAAAAGAGGCAAGAGAGGTGCAGAAAGAGGTAAGAGTGGTGCAGAAAGGCAACAGGGGTGCACAAAGAAGCAAGTGAGGTGCAGAAAGAGGCAAAAGAGGTACAGAAAGAAGCAAGAGAAGTGCAGAAAGAAGCAACAGAGGTGCAGAAAGAGGCAAGAGGGGTACAGAAAGAGGCAAGAAAAGTGCAGAAAGAAGACAGGTGCAGAAAGAAGGAACAGAGGTGCAGAAAGAGGCAGTAGGGGTGCAGAAAGAGGGAACAGGTGTGCAGAAAGAGGCAAGAGGGGTGCAAAAAGAAGGAAGAGGCTTGCAGAAAGAAGCAAGAGAGGTGCAGAAAGAAGCAACAGATGTGCAGAATGAGGGAAGAGGGGTGGAGAAAGAAACAAGAGAGGTGAGAAAGAAGCAAAAGAGGTCAGAAAGAGGCAAGAGGGGTACAGAAAGAGGCAAGAAAAGTGCAGAAAGAAGCAAAAGAGGTGCAGAAAAAGGCAAGAGAACTGCAGAAAAAGGCAAGACAGGTGCAGGAAGAGGCAGGAGAGGTTCAGAAAGAGGCACGAGAAGTGCATAAAGAAGCAACAGAGAAGCAGAAAGGGGGAAGTGGGATGGAGAAAGAGGCAAGAGGGATACAGAAAGAAACAAGAGAGGTGCAGAAATGAGGAACAGAGGTGCAGAAAGAGGCACGAGGGGTGCAGAAAGAAGCAAGAGAGGTGCAGAAAGAAGCAACAGGGGTGCAGAATGAGGGAAGAGGGGTGGAAAAAGAAACTAGAGAGGTGAGAAAGAAGCAACAGATGTACAGAAAGAGGGAAGAGGGATGGAGAAAGAGGCAAGATGGGTGCAGAAAGAAGCAAGAGAGGTGCAGAAAGAAGGAACAGAAGTGCAGAAAGAGGTAAGAGGAGTGCAGAAAGAGAAGAGGGGTACAGAAAGAGGCACAAGGGGTGCAGAAAGAAGCAAGAGAGGTACAGAAAGAAGCAACAGAGGTGCAGAAAGAGACAAGAGGAGAGCAGAAAGAAGGAAGAGGAGTGCAGAAAGAGGCACAAGTGTTGCATAACGAAGGGACAGAGGTGCAGAAAGATGCAAGAGAAGTGCAGAAAAAAGCAACAGAGATGCAGAAAGGGGAAGGAGGGGTGGAGAAAGAGGCAAGATGGGTGCAAAAAGAAGCAAGAGAGGTGCAGAAAGAAACAAAAGAAGTGCAGAAAGAAGCAACAGAGGTACAGAAAGAGGCAAGAGGAGTGCAGAAAGAGGGAAGAGAGGTGCAGAAAGAGGCACAAGGGTTGAAGAAAGAAGAGACAGAGGTGCAGAAAGAAGCAAGAGAAGTGCAGAAAGAGGGATGAGGGGTGTAAAAAGAGGCAAGAGAAGTGCAGAAAGAAGCAACAGAGATGCAGGAAGAGGGTGGAGAAAGAGGCGAGAGGTAAGCAGAGAGAAGCAAGAGAGGTGCAGAAAGAAACAAAAGAAATGCAGAAACAAGGAACAGATGTGCAGAAAGAGGCAAGAGGAGTGCAGAAAGAGAGAATAGGGGTGCAGAAAGAGGCACAAGGGGTGCAGAAAGAGGGAACAGGTGTGCAGAAAGAAGCAAGAGGGGTGCAAAAAGAAGGAAGAGGGGTGCAGAAAGAAGCAAGAGAAGTGCAGAAAGAAGCAACAGAGGTGCAGAATGAGGGAAGAGGGGTGGAGAAAGAAACAAGAGAGGTGAGGAAGAAGCAAAAGAGGTCAGAAAGAGGCAAGAGGGGTACAGAAAGAGGCAAGAAAAGTGCAGAAAGAAGCAAAAAAGGTGCAGAAAGAGGCAAGAGAACTGCAGAAAAAGGCAAGAGAGGTGCAGGAAGAGGCAGGAGAGGTTCAGAAAGAGGCACGGGTGCAAAAGGAAGCAAGAGAGGTGCAGAAAGAAGCACGAGAAGTGCATAAAGAAGCAACAGAGAAGCAGAAAGGGGGATGTGGGATGGAGAAAGAGGCAAGAGGGATACAGAAAGAAACAAGAGAGGTGCAGAAATGAGGAACAGAGGTGCAGAAAGAGGCAGCAGGGGTGCAGAAAGAGGGAACAGGTGTGCAGAAAGAGGCACGAGGGGTGCAGAAAAAAGCAAGAGAGGTGCAGAAAGAAGCAACAGGGGTGCAGAATGAGGGAAGAGGGTTGGAAAAAGAAACAAGAGAGGTGAGAAAGAAGCAACAGATGTACAGAAAGAGGGAAGAGGGATGGAGAAAGAGGCAAGAGGGGTGCAGAAAGAAGCAAGAGAGGTGCAGAAAGAAGGAACAGAAGTGCAGAAAGAGGCAAGAGGAGTGCAGAAAGAGAAGAGGGTGCAGCAAGAGGCACAAAGGGTGCAGAAACAAGCAAGAGAGGTACAGAAAGACACAAGATAAGTGCAGAAAAAAGCAACAGAGATGCAGAAAGAGGGAAGAGGGGTGGAGACAGAGGCAAGAGAAGTGCAGAAAGAAGCAACAGACATGCAGAAAGGGGGAAGAGGGGTGGAGAAAGAGACAAGAGGGGTGCAGAAAGTAGAAGAGATGTGCAGAAAGGGGCAAGAGAATTGCAGAAAGAAGCAACAGAAGTGTAGAAAGAAGCAACATAGGTGCAGAAAGAGACAAGAGGAGAGCAAAAAGAAGAGGAGTGCAGAAAGAGGCACAAGTGTTGCATAACGAAGGGACAGAGGTGCAGAAAGAGGCAAGAGAAGTGCAGAAAAAAGCAACAGAGATGCAGAAAGGGGGAGAAGGTGTGGAAAAAGAGGCAAGAGGGGTGCAGAAAGAAGCAAGAGAGGTGCAGAAAGAAACAAAAGAAGTGCAGAAAGAAGCAACAGAGGTGCAGAAAGAGGCAAGAGGAGTGCAGAAAGAGGGAAGAGAGGTGCAGAAAGAGGCACAAGGGTTGAAGAAAGAAGAGACAGGTGCAGAAAGAAGCAAGAGAAGTGCAGAAAGAGGGATGAGGGGTGTAAAAAGAGGCAAGAGAAGTGCAGAAAGAAGCAACAGAGATGCAGGAAGAGGGTGGAGAAAGAGTCGAGAGGTAAGCAGAGAGAAGCAAGAGAGGTGCAGAAAGAAACAAAAGAAATGCAAAACAAGGAACAGATGTGCAGAAAGAGGCAAGAGGAGTGCAGAAAGAGAGAATAGGGGTGCAGAAAGAGGCACAAGGGGTGCAGAAAGAGGCATGAGAGGTGCAGAAAGAAACAAAAGAAGTGAAGAAAGAAGGAACAGAGGTGCAAAGAGGCAAGAGAGGTGCAGAAAGAAGGAACAGAGGTGCAGAAAGAGGCAGCAGGGGTGCAGAAAGAGGGAACAGGTGTGCAGAAAGAAGCAAGAGGGGTGCAAAAAGAAGGAAGAGGGGTGCAGAAAGAAGCAAGAGAAGTGCAGAAAGAAGCAACAGAGGTGCAGAATGAGGGAAGAGGGGTGGAGAAAGAAACGAGAGGTGAGAAAGAAGCAAAAGAGGTCAGAAAGAGGCAAGAGGGGTACAGAAAGAGGCAAGAAAAGTGCAGAAAGAAGCAAAAGAGGTGCAGAAAGAGGCAAGAGAACTGCAGAAAAAGGCAAGAGAGGTGCAGGAAGAGGCAGGAGAGGTTCAGAAAGAGGCACGAGGGGTGCAAAAGGAAGCAAGAGAGGTGCAGAAAGAAGCACGAGAAGTGCATAAAGAAGCAACAGAGAAGCAGAAAGGGGGATGTGGGATGGAGAAAGAGGCAAGAGGGATACAGAAAGAAACAAGAGAGGTGCAGAAATGAGGAACAGAGGTGCAGAAAGAGGCAGCAGGGGTGCAGAAAGAGGGAACAGGTGTGCAGAAAGAGGCACGAGGGGTGCAGAAAAAAGCAAGAGAGGTGCAGAAAGAAGCAACAGGGGTGCAGAATGAGGGAAGAGGGTTGGAAAAAGAAACAAGAGAGGTGAGAAAGAAGCAACAGATGTACAGAAAGAGGGAAGAGGGATGGAGAAAGAGGCAAGAGGGGTGCAGAAAGAAGCAAGAGAGGTGCAGAAAGAAGGAACAGAAGTGCAGAAAGAGGCAAGAGGAGTGCAGAAAGAGAAGAGGGTGCAGAAAGAGGCACAAGGGGTGCAGAAAGAAGCAAGAGAGGTACAGAAAGACACAAGATAAGTGCAGAAAAAAGCAACAGAGATGCAGAAAGAGGGAAGAGGGGTGGAGACAGAGGCAAGAGAAGTGCAGAAAGAAGCAACAGACATGCAGAAAGGGGGAAGAGGGGTGGAGAAAGAGACAAGAGGGGTGCAGAAAGTAGAAGAGATGTGCAGAAAGGGGCAAGAGAATTGCAGAAAGAAGCAACAGAGGTGTAGAAAGAAGCAACAGAGGTGCAGAAAGAGACAAGAGGAGAGCAAAAAGAAGAGGAGTGCAGAAAGAGGCACAAGTGTTGCATAACGAAGGGACAGAGGTGCAGAAAGAGGCAAGAGAAGTGCAGAAAAAAGCAACAGAGATGCAGAAATGGGGAAAAGGTGTGGAAAAAGAGGCAAGAGGGGTGCAGAAAGAAGCAAGAGAGGTGCAGAAAGAAACAAAAGAAGTGCAGAAAGAAGCAACAGAGGTGCAGAAAGAGGCAAGAGGAGTGCAGAAAGAGGGAAGAGAGGTGCAGAAAGAGGCACAAGGGTTGAAGAAAGAAGAGACAGAGGTGCAGAAAGAAGCAAGAGAAGTGCAGAAAGAGGGATGAGGGGTGTAAAAAGAGGCAAGAGAAGTGCAGAAAGAAGCAGCAGAGATGCAGAAAGGGAAAAGGGTGGAGAAAGAGGCAAGAGGTAAGCAGAGAGAAGCAAGAGAGGTGCAGAAAGAAACAAAAGAAATGCAGAAACATGGAACAGATGTGCAGAAAGAGGCAAGAGGAGTGCAGAAAGAGACAAGAGGGGTGCAGAAAGAGGCACAAGGGGTGCAGAAAGAAACAAAAGAAGTGAAGAAAGAAGGAACAGAGGTGCAAAAAGAGGCAAGAGAGGTGCAGAAAGAGGGAAGAGGGGTGCACAAAGAGGCAAGAGGGGTGCACAAAGAAGCAAGTGAGATGCAGAAAGAGGCAACAGAGGTGCAGAAAGAAGCAAGAGAAGTGCAGAAAGAAGCAACAGAGGTGCAGAAAGAGGCAAGGGGTACAGAAAGAGGCAAGAAAAGTGCAGAAAGAGGAAAGAACTGCAGAAAAAGGCAAGAGAGGTGCAGGAAGAGGCAGGAGAGGTTCAGAAAGAGGCACGAGGTGCAAAAAGAAGCAAGAGAGGTGCAGAAAGAAGCAAGAGAAGTGCAGAAAGAAGCAACAGAGAAGCAGAAAGGGGGAAGTGGGATGGAGAAAGAGGCAAGAGGGATACAGAAAGAAACAACAGAGGTGCAGAAATGAGGAACAGAGGTGCAGAAAAAGGCAGCAGGGCTGCAGAAAGAGGGAACAGGTGTGCAGAAAGAGGGAAGAGGGGTGCAAAAAGAGGGAAGAGGGGTGCAGAAAGAAGTAACAGAGGTGCAGAAAGAGGCAAGAGGGGTACAGAAAGAGGCAATAAAAGTGCAGAAAGAAGCAAAAGAGGTGCAGAAAGAGGCAAGAGAACTGCAGAAAAAGGCAAGAGAGATGCAGGAAGAGGCAGGAGAGGTTCAGAAAGAGGCACAAGGGGTGCAAAAACAAGCAATAGAGGTGCAGAAAGAAGCAAGAGAAGTGCATAAAGAAGCAACAGAGAAGCAGAAAGGGGGTCGTGGGGTAGAGAAAGAGGCAAGATGGATACAGAAAGAAACAAGAGAGGTGCAGAAAGAAGGAACAGAGGTGCAGAAAGAGGGAACAGGTGTGCAGAAAGAGGCAAGAGGGGTGCAAAAAGAGGCACAAGGGGTGCAGAAAGAAGCAACAGAGGTGCAGAATGAGGGAAGAGGGGTGGAGAAAGAAACGAGAGGTGAGAAAGTAGCAACAGATGTGCAGAAAGAGGGAAGAGGGATGGAGAAAGAGGCAAGAGGGGTGCAGAAAGAAGCAAGAGAGGTGCAGAAAGAAGGAACAGAGGTGCAGAAAGAGGCAAGAGGAGTGCAGAAAGAGAAGAGGGGTGCAGAAAGAGGCACAAGGGGTGCAGAAAGAAGCAAGAGAGGTACAGAAAGACACAAGATAAGTGCAGAAAAACGCAACAGAGATGCAGAAAGAGGAAAGAGGGGTGGAGACAGAGGCAAGAGAAGTGCAGAAAGAAGCAACAGACATGCAGAAAGGGAGAAGAGGGGTGGAGAAAGAGTCAAGAGGGGTGCAGAAATTAGAAGAGATGTGCAGAAAGAGGCAAGAGAATTGCAGAAAGAAGCAACAGAGGTGTGGAAAGAGACAAGAGGAGAGCAGAAAGAGGGAAGAAGAGTGCAGAAAGAGGCACAAGCGTTGCAGAAAGAAGGGACAGAGGTGCAGAAAGAGGCAAGAGAAGTGCAGAAAAAAGCAACAGAGATGCAGAAAGGGGGAGGAGGGGTGGAGAAAGAGGCAAGAGGGGTGCAGAAAGAAGCGAGAAAGGT
Organism: Calotriton arnoldi; assembly: GCA_963921515.1. Taxonomy (NCBI): domain Eukaryota; kingdom Metazoa; phylum Chordata; class Amphibia; order Caudata; family Salamandridae; genus Calotriton; species Calotriton arnoldi. The sequence goes on along the minus strand of CAWUFW010015735.1, from coordinate 308,907 downwards.
GCAGAAGGAAACAAAAGAAGTGCAGAAAGAAGCAACAGAGGTACAGAAAGAGGCAAGAGGAGTGCAGAAAGAGGGAAGAGAGGTGCAGAAAGAGGCACAAGGGTTGAAGAAAGAAGGGACAGAGGTGCAGAAAGAAGCAAGAGAAGTGCAGAAAAAATCAACTGAGGTGCAGAAAGGGATGAGGGGTGTAAAAAGAGGCAAGAGAAGTGCAGAAAGAAGCAACAGAGATGCAGAAAGAGGGAAGAGGGTGGAGAAAGATTTTTCTCAGTTTAGGAGTAGTACTTTACTACTCCTAAACTGAGAAAAATCTAACTTTAAGACTTTCTGTATTCACAGAAGGCATTTAGGAGTCCTAAAGTTAGGACTACTAACTTCTGTGAATACCGAAATGAGTAAGTTCATTCTGTGAATACCAAAATGAGTAAGTGTATTCTGTGAATACCAAAAAGTACTAACTTTACGTTTTTGACGTAAGTTAGTTCTGTGAATCAGGCCCCATTAGTACCAATTTAACACCCACATTTAGCAATAAGTAACAGGTGGCCATTCTAGATTTACAAAGGACCTTCCACCACGCTGTAACACTTGTTGCTGCATTTTTGGTAACGTTTGATCAGTTTGAGCTAGAAACAAGGCTTTTTTTGTTCAAATCTGCAGATTAGGCAGCAGATGATGAATTATGTGGCTAATGCGGAAAATGTATAATTGTGCAAAAGTTGGTGCAGCCAAACAGTCGCATAATTCCAGTGGACCTGCTCATACCTCTGACTAGGTCCAGAAGTGCTCCTCAGTGATTCCTTCTTTTTTTTGTCTCATTGAGTTCATAGTTTAGCGTCTATGGAAACGAGGAAGACTAAACCTGAGGTTACCACTCCACTACACAGACTACCATACCACATAATTACTCTCCATAACACATAATCCCACTCTACATTATTCCTATAAAATAAATACCACATACTTTCTATCCACATAATTTCACTGCACAACTTACCACATAATTCCACTACACACAACGTACATCCACTCCACTCCGAAAAACATTATTAAAAAACTTTTACATTTACATCACCAATAGCTCTAACTCTCGCAAATGCGAAACCTATTAAATTGCAAACACTTCTTTAACTAGTAGTCGCGTTTGCAGAGTGGTGGAGAAAGGGTGCTGGGCCTCCGACCAGCGCTTAGGAATTCTGCTGTGTAGGACTTACAGGAGGTACCAGGAGGGCTTCTTGGCCCCCAAAGTCCCACAGGAGTAAATTGGACTTCATCCCCTATCCCGTAGTCTGCCAGGAGGCTCGTTTGCAGAGTGGTGGAAAAAGGGGGGCATGGCCTCCGAAGACGTCTTAGCAATCCCACTGTGTGGGACTTACTGGAGGTAACAAGAGGGGTAGTTGCCCCCCAAGGACATCCTTGGGGGCCAACTACTCCGCCTATTACCTCCAGTAAGTCCCACACAGCAGGATTGCTAAGTTGTCATAGCAGGCCACGTCCCCTTTCCCCACCACTCTGAAAACGCACTTCCTGGCGCGCTCTTGGATGGGGATTAAAGTCCCCTTCGCTGCTGGAGGTCCTTAGGGGCCAACTAGCCTACCTGGTACCTCCAGTATGTCCCAGATAGTGGGATTGCTGAAAGCTGGACACAGGCCACGCCCCCTTTCTCCACCACTCTGCAAACGCCCCTCCTGGCGCGTTCTAAGTTGGGGGATTAAGTCCCCTTGAATACTGAGGGTCCCTGGGGGCCAACTAGCCCACCGGGTACCTCCAGTAAGTTCCACAAAGCTGGATTGCTGAGAGTGGTCCGAGGCCACGCCCCCTTTTTACACCACTCTGCAAACACGCCTCCTGGCGCACTGCTATTTGGGTGATGAAGTCCATCTTAGTCCTGATTTTGGAGTACACTGCCGCATATATATTACTAAAGCATGTACGGAAGTGCATTGATATTTACAGACAGCTCATTTTCATTTAAATGGCCACAAAATTCGCACTGGCATGCAATTTTACTGATAAAACTATATAGAGCACAAACAACAATGTGTGGAAATTGTGTTTCATAAAATATTTATCATTTGCACATCACCAAGTTAAGAGTCTTAATTTATTTTCATCATATTAAAATCTTTGCATTACACTTCAAAATCACAAAAGCATGTGCTCCATTTGTGCTTTCCTAACTGCTGATATATTTTGGAAAATGTGTACATTTAATTTATAGGTATTTAAATGTTGTTGTATGTCAGAACAAAATGACAGTCTACATCCTATCCTTTCACACTCTGTATACCCTAGCAAGATTGTCAGATAGTTCACCTTACAAAATGCTCTACCTTAGAAGTCAGAGAAATAAAAGTAAAGTCCAATGCCCATGTTAAAATAATAAATGACAATCTGGTAGAAAACATATCCTGACTTTTGACCTCTGTCTTTGAAGGCACAGAAAATGTGACAAGATGAAAACAAAGTTTAAAGGAATCTTTATTGTTTATGCCACCTTCTGAACTCCAGCACGATTATTTTGGGGTTGCCACCTACTTCCAGCTCCTATGTGGGACAGTTCCCTACTGAGCAGTGGGGACACATCTTGGGGAGCAGCTGCCGTAGTCCGGGCCCAGGAGCTGTGCACAATCTGCAAACACGGCCAGGAAACAGGAGCATTGCTACCATTGGTGCAGCAGGTGCAGTGGCGCCGGTGCCCATTAAACCCTGATACTTGCTGTATTTTACTACCCCAGCAGTTAAAAGGGCCAGTTTTCTTGCTTGGACGAGGGCCAATGGCATCCTTGCTGTGCTACTGCATAGAAACAGCGTCATTATCCCTAAAGCAAGGAAAGAAAATGCGTCCCCACTCCCAACCTTTCAGACAGTCATAACTGGGGAGCAGTGAAGACCTTAGACACCCGAACCCCCATGTAACTGCGGCTGCTGCACTGTCAGCAGAAAGGCGCCCCCTAGAGACGCAGCACAAGTGAGAGAGGGGTAACAGTAGTCTATTTAATCAGGATTTTCTTTTTATCAAAACGCAAGGTTTCCATTTATAAAAGGCAGGGTACCCGAAAAGAAGGGGCGTCTGGGCCCTCTTAAGGCCACCTGCCTTTTTTAATCAAAAATGAGAGAACTTCAAAGAGCGATGAATAAAGTGAGCGTCTTTTGTGCTTTGCCAAATGAACAGCACTTCAGTGGTCTGAGAATTATCTTCCACTCGCTTTATGGCAGTGAGGTAGCGCATAATGAATGATTGAATAGTTACATGAATGAATGAATGGTTAATATGCAGCGCATGCTTTGAACCGCAGCTTAAGAATACTCCTCACTGCGTCAGGGAGTTTGATGCACACTTATCTGCACGCTTATGTGCTGTGTGGAGACTTCAGTGATAAGCGTGCTACGAAGCGGACCCAGGTGGGCAGTGTGATCACCTTTTTGCACATGTACGGTGCGGTGCATACATGAACTCTAGTGCAGGGTGCATCCCTGTGTGCAGTATGAGGTGTGTGAAAAAATGGCACTGATGTATAGTATCAGGAGCGTGCACTGCTGAGCAGTGTGACGACCAGGGAGTGGGACTGGTGTGAAGCGCGAGAGCCTGGCACTGATGTATAGTGTCAGGAGCGCGCACTGGTGAGCAGGGTGACGATCAGGGAGTGGGAGTAGTGTGAAGCGCCCTCGCTGCTGCTGGTGATAAAATGAGGCAGTGGAGGTATGTGTGTATGTGGAGAGGGTGGAGGGGGTGAATGTTCACAGCTCTGTCCCTGGCTGACTAAATACAGCAGCGACTATCCTCTAAACACAAACACCTTTGCTCCCATGTCCCCCTCCCCAACTTCACCCTAATCACCCACAGATGAGCTCCATCATGATGATGCCAAGATGATTGTTGGGGGGGGGGCGGCTGTTACTGTGTGACAGCGGAGGGTGAGGGGGAAGTGGGGGGTGGCACCGACGGGTGCTTACGAAGTGTTAAAGCACAGCGTGCAGCATGTTTAAAAGGATTAGAACTACTTTACACTAAATCCCTGAGGCCAAGCGAGAGGGGCGCCGCTGTTTGCCTGACATTAATGCAGACAGCTCTGTGCGCCCCTCTGAATATTGACTCCTGGGCTTGGGGTGGCAAAGTGAGCTAAAGAATGATGATGGATTCAACCCAGATCTGTGACTGGGGGTGAGTGTTTGAAAAGTTTCAGCACTCCGTCCATCATCTCCTTGTGTTTGCTTTGTTCGCCCTAAGTTGGCAGGGTATGCCCAGACGTGGGTCCCTTGCTCACTTTGCCACTGGATTCAAGCTAGCCTGCCTGATGAGGGCTGTTAGCCCGAAACCGGTCCCACGATCCTTGTTTCCGGTCCAGGGAAGACATGGCTTTGCAGTTCGGGCTCGACTTTTCCCATGAGGAACAGGGTCAAGACTGATTTGCATATAGCTGTGTCTGAACTGGGGTGGCAAAGTGAGCTAAAGAATGATGATAGATTCAACCCAGATCTGTGACTGGGGGTGAGTGTTTGAAAAGCTTCAGCACTCCGTCCATCATCTCCTTGTGTTTGCTTTGTTCGCCCTAAGTTGGCAGGGTATGCCCAGACGTGGGTCCCTTGCTCACTTTGCCACTGGATTCAAGCTAGCCTGGCTGATGAGGGCTGTTAGCCCGAAACCGGTCCCAGGATGCTTGTTTCCGGTCTAGGGAAGACATGGCTTGGCAGTTCGGGCTGGGCTGTTCCCATGAGGCACAGGGTCAAGACTGATTTGCATATAGCTGTGTCTGAACTGGGGTGGCAAAGTGAGCTAAAGAATGATGATGGATTCAACCGAGATCTGTGACTGGGGGTGAGTGTTTGAAAAGTTTCAGCACTCCGTCCATCATCTCCTTGTGTTTGCTTTGTTCGCCCTAAGTTGGCAGGGTATGCCCAGACGTGGGTCCCTTGCTCACTTTGCCACTGGATTCAAGCTAGCCTAGCTGATGAGGGCTGTTAGCCCGAAACCGGTCTCAGGTTGCTTGTTTCCGGTCCAGGGAAGACATGGCTTGGCAGTTCGGGCTGGACTGTTCCCATGAGGCACAGGGTCAAGACTGATTTGCATATAGCTGTGTCTGAACTGGGGTGGCAAAGTTAGCTAAAGAATGATGATGGATTCAACCCAGATCTGTGACTGGGGGTGAGTGTTTGAAAAGTTTCAGCACTCCGTCCATCATCTGCTTGTGTTTGCTTTGTTCACCCTAAGTTGGCAGGGTATGCCCAGACGTGGGTCCCTTGCTCACTTTGCCACTGGATTCAAGCTAGCCTGGCTGATGAGGGCTGTTAGCCCGAAACCGGTCCCAGGATGCTTGTTTCCAGTCCAGGGAAGACATGGCTTGGCAGTTCGGGCTGGACTGTTCCCATGAGGCACAGGGTCAAGACTGATTTGCATATAGCTGTGTCTGAACTGAGGTGGCAAAGTGAGCTAAAGAATGATGATGGATTCAACCCAGATCTGTGACTGGGGGTGAGTGTTTGAAAAGTTTCAGCACTCTATCCATCATCTCCTTGTGTTTGCCTTGGGCCCAGCTCGCCCATGCCAAAAGCCGGCCCTTGGCATGTGTTCATTCTGAGAAGCTTTGTCGGGTGTTCAGCGCAACAAGGTGACACTGGGGTGTGGAGAGTTGACAAGGGTGTGCAATGTAAAGACCTGGAACGGGCGTCCAGTGTATGAAGCGGGCACTAATGAGCACGAGTGACCAATGTGAGGAACAGTCACTATTGAGTTGTGTGAGACGATGACAGTTGTATGAGAAGCTTGCACTGGCGACTTGTGTGGGAAGATAGCACCGGTGGCAGTCATGAGAAGTTGTTGCGAGGGAGCAGTGTGAGGCGTGACAGGGGCAAATAAACTTAAAGACAGAAATTGTAAAATACAGACAGGGGTCAAAACAAACGTCGCCCCTGGTAGGATTCTAATTGCAGCACTTGATCGTTGCACATCCAGCGCTTTGAGGCACATTAGAGCATGATGAAGTAGCCATGAGGCTACGCGTGGCGCTTTATCACACTCCATCACACATAAATATAACTGCTGACACGGGAGGACAAAGTAAGAGGTTGGCATCGATAAGCAGCGAGAAGCGCTGGTGTGTGAAGTCATTATGCCCCGTGGAGGTGGCGGTCCCCGGGGCTGCGGGGAGGCCGCGTGCCCCCGCACATTATATATGAAGCCTCGGGGAGGTGGCAGTCCCTGGGGCTGCGGGGGCCCCCACGGGCCCCTGCTATATGATTCCGCATTGCCCCCGGGACCTGGCCCACCCGGGGGCTTAACAATAACGAAGCGCGGGAGCCCGCGATTTGTTTTTTTTTTGTTTTCTCTGCGCGAATTCGGACGTTTTTTTTTTTTTACAAAAAAATGCTTTTTTGGGCCTGGGGGTCCTTGTGGGTGTTTCTACCCTGCCCCCTTTTCTTAATTTTTCACTTTTTTATTCCTTTTTCTTGTGACTCGGTTACCGAGTCACAAGATGGCTGCCAACACATTCTGGTTTGGAGTGTTGGCAGCCAATCAGAAGTCAGCTCTTGCTCGGGAGGAGTCGTGATTCCTCCTCGGTGCTCAGATATCGATATTTTTATTTTTTGAATTTCTCAGCAATTACTGAACGGATTTACACCATTTAAAAACAAAGTTGCTTTCTGAACCAAGAGCTACCTTTTTGCCAAATTTGGTGTAATTCCGTTCAGCAGTTCGGGCTGTAGCCGTGTCTAAAGTTTCCTATGGAAATTAACATGGGGAAAACGCGTTTAGGGACCCCCCTTTTTTCTCGGCCCCCGCGTGACGAATCACCATGAAACTTTAAAGACAGGAGCTGACCGGAGCGCCCTATTAGTTTTGAAAATTTCGCGCAGATTGGTCAACCGGCGCCAAAGATATTGGCAGAAGATAAAACGCTTTATCAGTTACCCATGTTCGTTGTGCACATTACACGTGAGCAAGGCTGTGTTTACAGTCGAAACGCGTTGTGTAAATAAACTCTTGGATTATACATTGGAGATCTGCTTTTCTGTCCTGAGAGCGTACGTTATTGGAAACGGTTGGAACATATATATATATATTATATATATATATATATATATTATATATTCACTGAAAAAACCATAGGTTTTAGGGACAGTTATAGTTAGTTGGACATTGCACTCGTACAAAACCCGTGAAATTCCCCGTTATAGTTAGTCCAGCTAACTATAACTCGCGCCCCGCAATGCACTGCTGATGACGTCACATATTACATCACTCATGACATGGTCAGTGACATCACTGATGACATCACTGATGACATCTCAAATGACATCACTGATGACATCATCCAGTGACTGTGTGTTTTTGTAAAGTTTAAATATTTTTAATATATATAGGAAAAGACGTATTGAAGAATGAGTGGGTGTTTAAGTGTCTGTATGGATGATTTAGTACGTGCGTGACTGACTGTATAAGTGAGTAATTTAACGTATCTTACTGAATGCATGGGTTAGTGACTAAACTGGGTGAATGTCTGTATCCGTCTGTCTGTTGCTGTGTAAGTGGCTGCATGTGTTTGTGAATAGCTACATGAGTGTCTATATGAGTTATTGAATGCTTGTCTGAGTATCTGTATGGGTGCCTGAGTGATTGTGTGGGAGGGATGTGTGCGACTCTGTGCATAGATGTGTGAGTGGGTGATTCACTGGGTGGATGGTTTCAAGAGTGCATCTGTGATAGACTGTATGGGTGGGTAAGTGTGTGTAAGAGTGTGTTAGTGAGTGAATGTATGTCCCAGTGGTACATGTGTGAGTAACTACATATGTGAAAGGCAGTATATATGTGTGTTGGAGTATATAAATAGCTATAAGCGTAGAGTGAGTGATTGTGATAGTGGCTGTATGGATGAGTGTGTGCTTGTATCAGTGATTGTATAAGAGCGTAAGAATGTGCTAGTATTTGTATGAGTAAGTGAGCTGGTGTGTGTATAACTGTATAGGTGAGTAAATGGTAGTGTGTTTAATTATTTGCATGACTGACTAGGTGTGTGAGTACCTCTATGGATGAGTGGCGGTGTTTGAGTGTCTATAAAGGAGTATGAGTGCATATAATAGTCCTGTACTGAGTGACCGTAAGTATGAGTGACTGTACGGGTGAGTGAGTGGATGTGTGCGTAGACCTAAGAATCAGTGAGTGGGTATGTAGTTATTGGTGTTGGAGTGTCTATGGTTTTGCGAATGGCAGTCTGTAATTTAGAGTGGGTGTATCAAAGGTTATATTAGGGTGTGAGGAGGTGCATGAGATTATCACGTGGATGATGTCATCAGTGATGTCATTTGAGATGTTATCAGTGATGTCATCAGTGATGTCACTGACCATGTCATGAGTGATGTAATATGTGACGCCATCAGCAGTGCATTGCGGGCGCGAGTTATAGTTAGCTGGACTAACTATAACGGGGAATTTCACGGGTTTTGTACGAGTGCAATGTCCAACTAACTATAACTGTCCCTAAAACCTATGGTTTTTTCAGTGAATTTCAAAGGTTTTTTAAATGCTAATTTGTAACTATAACGTCCCTGAAACCTATGGTTTTTTCAGTGAATTTCAAAGGTTTTTAAAATGCTAATTTGTAACTATAACGTGCCTGAAACCTACGGTTTTTTCAGTGAATTTCAAAGGTTTTGTAAATGACAATTTTTAAATGTATTAATTGTTATATAAATTTTTTTAATACTGATTTACTACATTTTTAGAAACAATTTTTTTTTACATATTTTATTTTTAAAATTACATTGTAATTACATTATACATTACATTACAAAAATACTTTCTCAGAATGAATTACTTTAGTTTAAATACTTTGCACATAGGCAATAGACTTTTAAGTACAGTAGTTACAGTTGTTGCAATGGGCAACACATTTTCAAACACAATGCAACATTCAGCTCAATGTGAATTTCTAGTTAAATGCAATTAGTTACTTTATGGATTACTTTTCTAACCAAAGGACTGGATCCTAGATGCAGTCCTGGGACATCTCCTGTAAACAGTTGAGTAAAAGCGTTTTGGTTACAGTCGTGAGTTTTAAGGAATATTATTGTATTTTAAAAGTTGACACTTAGAAAATTTTTCTCATAGAATCACTAATGTTATCCTATGGAAGGAAATTCACTTAGCAGGTAAAAACTGTTATCGTTACTTTTTCTTACTCAGTGTTGGATCCTGGATTAAGCACTGGTGCATCTCCTGTAAACAGTTGAAAGATTGCGTTTAAGTCATACAGGCGATTTTTTAGGAATATTTGTAGTTTGTGAAAATTGACACTTTGAAACTTTTCTGCTGAAAAGCAGACAATGGATTCCTATGGAAGAAAATATAAGTTACTGGTAAGTACGGTTAAAATTACTTTTCAGGGTCAGTGCTGGGCTAAAAGATGCAGCACTGGGTTCTCTCCTGATAACAGGTGAGTAAATTGGTATTCGTACTTTGGTTGATTTTAGAGGAATATTATAAAGTTCCAAAACTCCACACTTAGAAGAATTTCCAAGTGAAACCAGTCAATGTTAGCGTATGTAGGAAATTCAAGTTACTGGTAAGTACGGTTAAAATTACTTTTGAGGATCAGTACTGGGCTGAAAGATGCAGCACTGAGGTCTCTCCTGATAACAGGTGAGTAAATCGGAATTCGTATTTCGGCTGATTTTAGAGGAATATTTGTATGTTTCAAAAATCAACACTTAAAAAACTTTTTCAACAAAAAGCAGGCAATGATATCCTATGGAAGGAAATTCAAGTTACTGGTAAGTACGGTTAAAATTACTTTTCAGGATTAGTACTGGGCTGAAAGATGCAGCACTGAGGTCTCTCCTGATAACAGGTGAGTAAATCGGAATTTGTATTTCGGCTGATTTTAGAGGAATATTTTAAAGTTCCAAAACTCCACACTTAGAAGAATTTCCAAGTGAAACCAGTCAATGTTAGCCTATGGAAGGAAATTCAAGTTACTGGTAAGTACGGTTAAAATTACTTTTCAGGACCAGTACTGGGCTGAAAGATACAGCACTGAGGTCTCTCCTTATAACAGGTGAGTAAATTGGAATTCGTATTTCGGCTGATTTTAGAGGAATATTTGTATGTTTCAAAAATCAACACTTAGAAACTTTTTCAGCAAAAAGCAGGCAATGATATCCTATGGAAGGAAATTCAAGTTACTGGTAAGTACGGTTAAAATTACTTTTCAGGACCAGTACTGGGCAGAAAGATGCAGCACTGAGGTCTCTCCTTATAACAGGTGAGTAAATCGGAATTCGTATTTCGGATGATTTTAGAAGAATATTTGCACAATGGTGAAGGGAGGGGCGGGGCCTGAGGTGACATCTGTGCAAACGCGCCCCGTGGCGCGTTTTAAGTTGGGGGATTAAGTCCCCTTGAATCCTGAGGGTCCCTAGGGCCAACTAGCCCACCAGGAACCTCCAATATGCACCAGGGGCTGCGTTGCAGAGATGTGTAGAGAGGCCACACCCCTTTACACCTCTCTGCAACGCAGCTCTGTGGCGCTTTCTGGATGTACCTGTTGGGCTAGTTGGCCCACAGGGACCCTCAGGATTGAAGGGGATTTAATTCCCATCTTAAAACGCGCCACGGGGCCTGTTTGCACACATGTCACCTGAAGCCCCGCCCCTCCCTTCACCACTGTGCAAACGCGCCCGTGGCGCGTTTTAAGTTGGGGGATTAAGTCCCCTTGAATCCTGAGGGTCCCCGGAGTCCAACTAGCCCACCATATACCTCCAAAAGCGCCACAGAGCTGCGTTGCAGAGAGGTGTAAAAGGGGCGTGGCCTCTGTACACCTCTCTGCAACAGCCCCTGGCGCATACTGGAGGTTCCTGGTGGGCTAGTTGGCCCCCAGGGACCCCCAGCATTCAAGGGGAATTGTTCTCTCTGCAAACGCGCCAGGGGGCGCGTTTGCAGAGTGGTGAAGGAAGGGGCGGGGCCTGCGGGCCCGATCGCTTTTTTTTTTTTTTTGTCTCTGAAGGGGGCTGTGTGGCCCCCTTCCTTTTTTCTGTTTTTGGGCCCTGGGGACCCCATCCCCAGGGCTTACCCCTTTTTAAATTTAAAAAAAAAAACGGGAAGGGGGCCGCGTGGCCCCCTTCCCCGGGCCTGTATTGGCCCCGGGACCCCATCCCCCGGGCATGGCCTCTATTTTTATTTTTAATAATTTGAGGGGGCTGCGTGGCCCCCTCCTCTGGCCATTTTAAGGCCGTCCTGGGCCGGCCATACCCTTTTTTTTTTATTATTATTTTTCAAAACTTTGGGGAGGGGGCCGCGTGGCCCTCCCGGGCCACTACTTGCCCCGGGGACCCCATCCCCCGGGCTGGCCCTCTCGTTGGGGACTGTGGGGGTCCCCAATCCCCACAGTCCCGCCGGCTCCCCGTGTCCTACGGGAGCCGGCATTGCTTTACACATGGGGAGCTGCTAAGATGCAGCTCCCGTGTGGAAAGCAATCGCTTTGGATATTGGAAGAGAGAGCAGGCTTCCCTGCCTCTCTTCCAATATCCAAAGCAAGTTTGTAATGACAGGACGGGAGCCGCGAGGCTCCCGTCCTGCCATAGCAAACTACAGTGACCCGGGGTAGGCACCCCGGGACACTGCAGGAGCCGGCCCTGGGGGTGGCGGTCCCCAGGGCCATCAAGGGCTCCAGGAGTGGGGCCGCGCGCCCCCTCCCTACATCAGCACAGCCCCGGGAGGTGGTGGTCCTCGGGCTTCGGGGTCCAAAACGGACCCCCATTTTAATTTGTTAGTGCCCCGGGAGGTGGCGGTCCTCGGGCGTGTGGGGGCTGGAGCCCCCACACAGGTTGTTTAATTTTTTTAAAAGCCCCGGGAGGTGGTGGTCTCGGGCTGCGGGAGGGCTCAGAGCCCTCCCGCACCATTTTTAAAAGAAAGCCCCGGGGTGGCGGTCCTCGGGCTTGGGGGCCCTTTGAGGCCCCCACACATAAAATTAAACCCCCCACCATGCCCCCGGGACTTGGGCCACCCGGGGGCAAAATACAATGGGACAACCTAGGGGGTCATGGTGTTTCTACCCTGCCCCCTTTGTGCGCTTTGCGCACTTGTTTCTGTCCCTCGGTTCTACCGAGGGACAAAATGGCTGCCAACATTTCCTGAATCGGAATGTTGACAGCCAGCTGACAGCCAATTAACATGCAGCTCGTGCTCGGGAGGATCCGCGGCCCTAGATATCACTATCTTTTTACTTTTGATTTTCTCAGCAACTACTGAACGGATTTACACCATTTAACAAAAAGGGTTCTTTCTGAACCAAGAACTACCTCTTTGCCAAATTTGGTGTAATTCCGTTCAGCAGTTCGGGCTGTAGCCGTGTCTAAAGTTTCCTATGGAAAAATGCATGGGGAAAACGTGTTTTGGGACCCCTTTTTCTCGGCCCCCGCTGACGAATCCCCCGAGACTTTCAGGGTAGGAGCGGACCGGAGCGGGCCATAAAGTTTGAAAATTTTGCGAAGATACGTCAACCGGCAAGAGAGTTATTTCAAATAGAATGTCGCGGATTTCCTATGGATAATAGGTTGTAACTATAACTATCTACTGGCGACCGCCAGTAGATAATATATATATATATATATATATATATATATATATATATATATATATATATATATATATATATATTAGATATATATGTGTTTAAAATTGTTTTCACATAGGAGTGGCTTTGTGCAAATGAGACTGATATAAATTTATGACCAGAATAAGGGTGTTATGAATAACGGCAATTTTAGCTTTTTTACAATTCTTATGCTTGAATGTTTTAACAGATTTTAAATGCCAATAATCATGTCTCATGTTTACATTTGTATTAATATCTATTTTACATTTATGTATATATTTATTGATATATTTATTGTACATTTACGTATTTATTGAATCAAATGTATGACTATTTGCACATGGTGAACCTTTGTTGGTTCGCCCGCAGAGAAGTAAATACTATGCAGTATCTCTTCCATGTCTATTAAGTGGTCACCTGTTTAGCCACGTAATGTTTTGCACTGGCACTTTAAATAAGGGTTGAAACACTAGCAATGCGTCATGTGATCAAGGCCCAGGTGGGGCTGAAACGCGTTATGGCGGAGATGCAGGGCAACTAAATAAATTTATGACTGCACAGGGAACCTTGGGTCCGCGTTCGTCTGTCCGAGTGAAAGTGAATGTTCTGAGACGAAGCCAGCGATTTAACAGTACAGAGTTGCTTCATCGGTACTAGCGGTAAGTTAACCCCTCCTCCAGTGAGGAGCAAGCGGCGAAAGCCCCTGGACGCTGGAGATTTTTCTACCAGGCTGTTGAGGTCTGCGTGACCGGATTTCAAGGACTGGATCACGGCAAGACATCTCGTGAAGGCAGGAAAGATCAGACTGTCCAGTTGAGGAGTGTGCGCATTTCAGACGCGGATACAAATCCCGGCGTCTGAATTTGCTTTTTGTCAAATTCGCCCACACCAGTGCATCATGTCCGCAGATGCGTTGCGTAACCGCGAAGAGGCGGCAGATGAAATGTTTAGCAATTCCCCGGCTGGGGGAACGGCTATGGCTATGCAACAGAGTACTGTACCAATGGGAAGTGCTAATACAAGGGACTTGTTTAAGAAATTGGAAAAACGTATGCGCTCCGAACAATCAAAATGGTGGGAGCATAAGTCTCTATCACGCTATCTGGAGGTAGGCAGGATTCCTAGAGGCTTACGCATAACTCTGGCACCAAGCTACGAGAATCCGGACCCTAACATGCTGGCAGAATGGGCGGACTGCAATCTAGAGTCCTCCAGCAGACTTGTCCGGATTCTTGTTAAATATGCAGAGAGTGATCGCGTGAAGTTACAAGCCAAAATAGAGGAACTAAACGAGGAAATAGGAAAATTGGAGGTAACAGAAAACATCAAAAAATTAAGGGATGAAATGCATGTACGTCTACAAAAGGATGAGGATGTAATCAAGAGGCGTAAATCATACAAATTTCAACATGATAAAATGGACTATTTAAATGGTCAGGTCTTCACATTTGCCCGCAAGTACGATGCTGTGAAAACAAAAGTGGGTACTAGTCGCCAGCCAAGAAATCAGGTGGGCTCCGGTGAAGCACCTCTGGCATCAACCTCGGCAACTGACTTGAGCTCCGCGCCAGAGAGCGAACCCGAGGGGGAAATGTTAAGAGCACCAGGATTGGGGTTTACAAAGCTATCTCTGGCGCAGGAGGTCGATTGTCTGTGTCAGGACAGGAGAGATACACTAAGACCGCGAGCCAAAACTGGCCAAAAACAAAAGAGTCCACCAAAAGCGTAGCGAAAGACGAATGCGCAGCCAGCAACGAAAGACAGATTACCAAAAAACAAACAAGAGGCAGATGGAATCGCAAACAGAAGTAAAACAGAACTTTAATCCCAATACGGTGGTTAACCTTACAGAGATCAATTTAACCATGGCAGAAAAACAGACTTTGGCATTGGGACTTTCCTATAGCCCGGAAAGTAGTTTTAATTACACGGAAACCAGGATGGATGTTTTTAGATTCATTAGAAAATTAAAACTACGCAAATTTCATCTATTATGGGCAAAAAAGCAACTAGATTCTGTGGAGCCAACAACTAGTAGTCCATCCCTATTTACAGCAGGAGATGTGAATTTATTTCAGGACCTTGTAGCTCTGCAAAATGAACAATCTGCTGAAACAACAACTCTTGGCTTGGAGGCAATTGACATCGGTGGAACTGTGAAGACACCTTTTAAACCAAAGTCTATTTTTCAACCTGTTATGCTACATGACAACTTAGACGTCTACCATGAACAGGTCACAATGGAATTGAAGCATTTATACAAATCAATCAACAATGCGAGCCACATATGTAGCCGACAAAACCATTGCTACATACAACTCATGAAAAAGCTACAAAACAACAATAACCTCATAGTAAGACAATCGGATAAGGGAGGAAATGTTGTTTTGTGGCCTCGTAAATTGTATATGGAGGAGGCCTTTATCCAATTAAGTGACACTGAATGTTACAAAAAAAGTAATATCCACATTGTAAAATCTGCATGGAATGACTATTATCTTAAATTATTGGCATGGAAGAGTGGGGGGCTTTTGAGCGATGATGAATATCGTTTTTTAAAGAAAGAACATCCAGTTATCCCCGCTCTTTATTTCATCCCTAAGATTCACAAAAATGAAACTAAACCCCCTGGTAGGCCAATAATCTCGGCCATCAATTGCTTGATGGAAAACACGTCAAGATACGTAGATTATTTCCTACAAGATTGGGTTAAGAGTTTGCCTTCCTATTTGCAAGACACCTCAGATATCCTCAGGAAAATCAATGAAATTTCGTGGAGTTCAGACCTACTCTTGATAACCATGGATGTAACTTCGTTATATACATCTATTCGCCACCAGGATGGCATCAAAGCGATTGAACACTATCTGAATCGCAGACCAGTGTATTTGTATATGCACAACAAAATGTTGGTCGATATGGTCGCCACATGCCTAGAGCAGAACTTCTTTTTCTTTGACAATCAAATATACCAGCAGACTAGGGGAGTTGCAATGGGGGCCTGCTTTTCTCCCAGCTATGCCTGTTTGCATATGGGGCTGTGGGAGGAGCAGGTCCTCATGGGCAAATTTAAAAACACAATAGACCAACATGTGCCCCTATGGTTGCGGTATATTGATGATCTGTTCCTAATCTGGAGGGGCTCTGAGTTACATGCTCTCCAGTTTATTGAACAGATCAATGATAACCATCTGAACCTCCAGTTCACGGCGAATGTTAGTAAATGTTCAGTTTACTTCCTTGATGTGGAGGTTTATATTAAGGATGAAAATATTGCTACCACATTATACCGCAAACCTACTGCTGGTAACACATTGCTGCATGCCACGAGTCATCACCCGCGTCATTTAATACAGAGCATCCCGTATGGGGAGATGCTACGGGTAAAGCGCATTTGCAGTAATGAGGAAGATTGTCAAACAGCACAGCAAGCTAGCAGACAGAGATTCTTGGAAAGAGGATATACTCCTGATGCCATAGAGAGGGCCATAAATAAAACCAGGTCACTCACTAGAACTCAGGCACTTGCAATAAAAACCAGTCAACAGGTTATTGGCTCAGACCATTCAGAACAACCCTGTAGAGTAATCCTAACCTACAATAAGCAGCATCAAGCCCTAAGGAGAATATTGAATAAAAACTGGAGCTTGGTGCGCAGTGACCCTGTGGTGGGCAAACACCTGCCTAAAAAACCGGAACTTACATTTAGAAAAGCAAGGTCAATGAGTAACAGTCTTGTCAAAAACAGCCCAGAACTTCGATCCCCTACCAACTGGCTCACCTCACACAAAGGTTTTATCAAATGCCCGACGTGTAAAGCTTGCAAGTTTGCACACAATAAGACAAGCTATACCAGCCCATTTAAGTCAGACCCTATACTTATTAGTAAAAGACTGACCTGTAAGACAGAGTACGCAGTATATGTGCTGGAGTGTCCTTGTGGCTTAAGATATATAGGCAGTACTAAACTGCCAGCACACAAGAGGATACTCCAGCACATAAGGGCAATTACCGATAAGGATCAAGCCTATCCAGTGGCCAGGCATTTTGAGGAGAGCCATGATAGCAATCAAGCACACCTACTATATTTTGTTATTGACTCCATTCCCCCTTTGAGAAGGGGAGGAAATCGTGAGGCCCAACTTCGTCTTTTAGAAACGAGGTATATATTGGAACTAGATACTAAGACACCTGTAGGGCTGAATGCGAGTGAAGATTTCTACACTTGCTTATAGTGGGTGAGCGAAGCTATCTTAATATTGTATGTACTGTAGCAGCGTCAGTTTTTTCTACATAAAGAATAGTGCATATGCAAAGATGTAAATATTTCCCTTGGTTCACACTAACATTTCAAAACCCTATAGCTATAAGAATTTGTTATTTATTTCGTATTTTATGACACTAAGCACTTTTTTGAACCAGTTGGTTCAAGTGGGTGACACGTTTTTGCACAGCACATATATTGACTGCTTAGACATGGAGTGATTGTTTGCCCACTAGGGCTTTATTGTACTCAGCGCAACATATACAAAGAGCATATCATCTTGACACCAACAAGTGAATGATTTTATCACTGTTATTAAGTGTGTAAAACTTTACTTTAAAACCACACCCTTTTGATAGCCCCAAAGTGTTTACAATTGTTTTCACATAGGAGTGGCTTTGTGCAAATGAGACTGATATAAATTTATGACCAGAATAAGGGTGTTATGAATAACGGCATTTTTAGCTTTTTTTACAATTCTTATGCTTGAATGTTTTAACAGATTTTAAATGCCAATAATCATGTCTCATGTTTACATTTGTATTAATATCTATTTTACATTTATGTATATATTTATTGATATATTTATTGTACATTTACGTATTTATTGAATCAAATGTATGACTATTTGCACATGGTGAACCTTTTGTTGGAGCGCCCGCAGAGAAGTAAATACTATGCAGTATCTCTTCCATGTCTATTAAGTGGTCACCTGTTTAGCCACGTAATGTTTTGCACTGGCACTTTAAATAAGGGTTGAAACACTAGCAATGCGTCATGTGATCAAGGCCCAGGTGGGGCTGAAACGCGTTATGGCGGAGATGCAGGGCAACTAAATAAATTTGACTGCACAGGGAACCTTGGGTCCGCGTTCGTCTGTCCGAGTGAAAGTGAATGTTCTGAGACGAAGCCAGCGATTTAACAGTACAGAGTTGCTTCATCGGTACTAGCGGTAAGTTAACCCCTCCTCCAGTGAGGAGCAAGCGGCGGAAGCCCCTGGACGCTGGAGATTTTTCTACCAGGCTGTTGAGGTCTGCGTGACCGGATTTCAAGGACTGGATCACGGCAAGACATCTCGTGAAGGCAGGAAAGATCAGACTGTCCAGTTGAAGAGTGTGCGCATTTCAGACGCGGATACATATCCCGGCGTCTGAATTTGCTTTTTGTCAAATTCGCCCACACCAGTGCATCATGTCCGCAGATGCGTTGCGTAACCGCGAAGAGGCGGCAGATGAAATGTTTAGCAATTCCCCGGCTGGGGGAACGGCTATGGCTATGCAACAGAGTACTGTACCAATGGGAAGTGCTAATACAAGGGACTTGTTTAAGAAATTGGAAAAACGTATGCGCTCCGAACAATCGAAATGGTGGGAGCATAAGTCTCTATCACGCTATCTGGAGGTAGGCAGGATTCCTAGAGGCTTACGCATAACTCTGGCACCAAGCTACGAGAATTCGGACCCTAACATGCTGGCAGAATGGGAGGACTGCAATCTAGAGTCCTCCAGCAGACTTGTCCGGATTCTTGTTAAATATGCAGAGAGTGATCGCGTGAAGTTACAAGCCAAAATAGAGGAACTAAACGAGGAAATAGAAAAATTGGAGGTAACAGAAAACATCAAAAAATTAAGGGATGAAATGCATTTACGTCTATAAAAGGATGAGGATGTAATCAAGAGGCGTAAATCATACAAATTTCAACATGATAAAATGGACTATTTAAAATGTCAGGTCTTCACATTTGCCCGCAAGTACGATGCTGTGAAAACAAAAGTGGGTACTAGTTGCCAGCCAAGAAATCAGGTGGGCTCCGGTGAAGCACCTCTGGCATCAACCTCGGCATCTGACTTGAGCTCCGCGCCAGAGAGCGAACCCGAGGGGGAATTGTTAAGAGCACCAGGATTGGGGTTTACAAAGCTATCTCTGGCGCAGGAGGTCGATTGTCTGTGTCAGGACAGGAGAGATACACTAAGACCGCGAGCCAAAACTGGCCAAAAAACAAAAGAGTCCACCAAAAGCGCAGCGAAAGACGAATGCGCAGCCAGCAACGAAAGACAGATTACCAAAAAACAAACAAGAGGCAGATGGAATCGCAAACAGAAGTAAAACAGAACTTTAATCCCAATACGGTGGTTAACCTTACAGAGATCAATTTAACCATGGCAGAAAAACAGATTTTGGCATTGGGACTTTCCTATAGCCCGGAAAGTAGTTTTAATTACACGGAAACCAGGAAGTAAATACTACGCAGTATCTCTTCCACGTCTATTAAGTGGTCACCTGTTTAGCCACGTAATGTTTTGCACTGGCACTTTAAATAAGGGTTGAAACACTAGCAACGCGTCATGTGATCAAGGCCCAGGTGGGGCTGAAACGCGTTACGGCGGAGATGCAGGGCAACTAAATAAATTTATGACTGCACAAGGAACCTTGGGTCCGCGTTCATCTGTCCGAGTGAAAGTGGATGTTCTGAGACGAAGCCAGCGATATATATATATATATATATATATGTATATATATCCACACAAAACACAATTGCCAGGCCCAGATCCGGTTAAACCCATTTATTCGGTACTGCCGGCTGCATGCGCCCAAATCCCTGACGCGTTTCGACTGAAATGTCTTAATCATAGGGAGACGCTGACTTTACGCAGCACAGGTGTTGTTTTTATGCCGCTGACAGTACCGTGACTAGTAGTAATACTACATTTCCCATAAGGCTCTATAACTGCACGACAATGTTCGTCATACCAACTGGTGTTTCCAATATGCAGTTACACGTAAATAAAGTCACGGGCATAATAAGATATCATTTTTAATAAAGACAGGTCGATATTTCATTCCGCTGCTGTCCGTAATACAAGATAACGCAGTAACTCCGGTTCTTGACACGAGGAAGCCGTTGCTCCTCTAGTCTCCCTTTCCTCACCTCCAAGATGGTTAGTCACTCTGAAAATCCATTTTCCATCCGAGGTAAGGCGAGTCATGCCCCCCAATTAAAGTCCACAAGCCAACTCCATCGACGGGGCCCCCACCCTGCAGGGCGGCCACAGGCTAACGGGGACGGAGAATCCCGTTAATTGAATCCACACAAAACACAATTGCCAGGCCCAGATCCGGTTAAAACCATTTATTCGGTACTGCCGGCTGCATGCGCCCAAATCCCTGACGCGTTTCGACTGAATTGTCTTAATCATAGGGAGACGCTGACTTTACGCAGCACAGGTGTTGTTTTTATGCCGCTCACAGTCCAGTGACTAGTAGTAATACTACATTTCCCATAAGGCTCTATAACTGCACGACAATGTTCGTCATACCAACTGGTGTTTCCAATATGCAGTTACACGTAAATAAAGTCACGGGCATAATAAGATATCATTTTTAATAAAGACAGGTCGATATTTCATTCCGCTGCTGTCCGTAATACAAGATAACGCAGTAACTCCGGTTCTTGACACGAGGAAGCCGTTGCTACTCTAGTCTCCCTTTCCTCACCTCCAAGATGGTTAGTCACTCTGAAAATCCATTTTCCATCCGAGGTAAGGCGAGTCATGCCCCCAATTAAAGTCCACAAGCCAACTCCATCGTAGGGGCCCCACCCTGCAGGGCGGCCACAGGCTAACGGGGACGGAGAATCCCGTTAATTGAATCCACACAAAACACAATTGCCAGGCCCAGATCCGGTTAAAACCATTTATTCGGTACTGCCGGCTGCATGCGCCCAAATCCCTGACGCGTTTCGACTGAAATGTCTTAATCATAGGGAGACGCTGACTTTACGCAGCACAGGTGTTGTTTTTATGCCGCTGACAGTACCGTGACTAGTAGTAATACTACATTTCCCATAAGGCTCTATAACTGCACGACAATGTTCGTCATACCAACTGGTGTTTCCAATATGCAGTTACATCTAAATAAAGTCACGGGCATAATAAGATATCATTTTTAATAAAGACAGGTCGATATTTCATTCCGCTGCTGTCCGTAATACAAGATAACGCAGTAACTCCGGTTCTTGACACGAGGAAGCCGTTGCTCCTCTAGTCTCCCTTTCCTCACCTCCAAGATGGTTAGTCACTCTGAAAATCCATTTTCCATCCGAGGTAAGGCGAGTCATGCCCCCCAATTAAAGTCCACAAGCCAACTCCATCGACGGGGGCCCCCACCCTGCAGGGCGGCCACAGGCTAACGGGGACGGAGAATCCCGTTAATTGAATCCACACAAAACACAATTGCCAGGCCCAGATCCGGTTAAAACCATTTATTCGGTACTGCCGGCTGCATGCGCCCAAATCCCTGACGCGTTTTGATTGAAATGTCTTAATCATAGGGAGACGCTGACTTTACGCAGCACAGGTGTTGTTTTTATGCCGCTCACAGTCCCGTGACTAGTAGTAATACTACATTTCCCATAAGGCTCTATAACTGCACGACAATGTTCGTCATACCAACTGGTGTTTCCAATATGCAGTTACACGTAAATAAAGTCACGAGCATAATAAGATATCATTTTTAATAAAGACAGGTCGATATTTCATTCCGCTGCTGTCCGTAATACAAAATAACGCAGTAACTCCGGTTCTTGACATGAGGAAGCCGCTGCTCCTCTAGTCTCCCTTTCCTCACCTCCAAGATGGTTAGTCACTCGGAAAATCCATTTTCCATCCGAGGTAAGGCGAGTCATGCCCCCCAATTAAAGTCCACGAGCCAACTCCATCAACGGAGGCCCCCACCCTGCAGGGCGGCCACAGACTAACGGGGACGGAGAATCCCGTTAATTGAATCCACACAAAACACAATTGCCAGGCCCAGATCCGGTTAAAACCATTTATTCGGTACTGCCGGCTGCATGCGCCCAAATCCCTGACGCGTTTCAATTGAAATGTCTTAATCATAGGGAGACGCTGACTTTACGCAGCACAGGTGTTGTTTTTATGCCGCTCACAGTCCCGTGACTAGTAGTAATACTACATTTCCCATAAGGCTCTATAACTGCACAACAATGTTCGTCATACCAATTGGTGTTTCCAATATGCAGTTACACGTAAATAAAGTCACGGGCATATATATATCCACGCTCTGTCATACCAGATGATCTTAGGCGGCTATCATGAAGACAACAAGTTTATGTAGATCCAACCTTTTAGAACCCAAATCAAAAAGTCATAACGACACAGGGAGTGATGTCAGATGCATTTTGGCATTTAACAAACAGGACAAAGCACTAAAAAATATTTTGAGACGCAACTGGCCAATAGTGCTAAGTGATCCCGTTATAGGTGGATCATTGCCACATAATCTCTCTATTACATATAGACGAACTCCATCCATGAGCAATTGTTTGGTTAAAAGCACCCCTGAGATAACAGAAGCACACTCATGGCTCTCACAACGCAAGGGATTTGCAAAGTGCAAGAGTTTCAAAGCATGCTAATACGGAGTTAATAAAACATCATATACTACACCGTTTGGCAACAAGGAACATAAAATCATGAAATCTTTGCACTGCAAAACAAACTTTGCAATATACGTATTAGAGTGCTCCTGCAATCTTATATATGTAGGAAGCACCAAATTGCAGGCAAATAAGAGAATATTGCAACACATACGAGCCATCACCAATCAGGACGCAACGTACCCTGTGGCCCGCCATTTTAAGGAGATACATCAGAGTAATCTGGAACATCTTAGATATTACCTGATAGACACGGTGGGGGCCAACAGAAGGGGCGGCGATAGGGAAGGCACCCTTAGAAAACTAGAGACCCGATACATTTTAGATCTGGATTGCAAGTCTCCGGGGGGTCTCAACACAACTGAGGATCTATTTACCTGCCTGTACTAGATCTCCCAGCTGCTCCTTAACAATCTTTCCCTACCCACATCATTGACTTTTAAATTGATTCATAGATTGCTGTTTAGAATACTCATTGTACATCGGAGAGAAACACAACTTCTGTAGACCTTGACTCTCAGAGAGGGAATTGAGATAGATTAGAAGACCTCAACGTATTCATACGAGGATGTAACGAGATATTTGAAAGCAACACAAGAGCTTTATGGTTGCCAGACCGACCTGATCCACAGTAATAGTGTTTTTTTAACGTAAACTTGCATGCACGCACTTTATTAGGTAACATAAGGGAGACACATTTATCACATTGTTATTGCACTACGCACTCGCACTTTATTTGATCTTCTGTAAATGAGGTGGTATCAACAATCACGTGTCACCCAAAACCAGCTAAAAGTATACAAAAATGTATATAGAACTGCCAGTATGTATCAAGTCTGATATCAGAGATTTTTAAATGCATGATACATCTATTAATGAAATATGTAAAACTTTTTTAGAATTGTTTTAGAGCTATTTAAAGTCATTTCTGTGTTTCATGTATTTAAGGCAATATTTATGTGGCACTATGCGCTTTATAGACAAGTTAATAATACCATCTATATGTTGGATATTAAGATGTTTACAGTTTATCCATGGTGACTAGTGAGAGTTTGTTGGTTACCCGCTAAAAGAAAGCTGCAGAAGTATGTTTTCACTTTTTATGATTTAGCACTAGTTACCGAGCACCTACCACTTTAAATAGAAAAGAATGTCAGGCAGCGTTTGTCATGTGATCAAGGTCCGGACGGACCGAAACGCGTAATGGCCGACGAATAAAAGCTACAATACTTGCACAAAATTTGTGGCCCGCGTCTGCTTTTTTGCCAAGGACCAAAGCAGGATAGAGCGGACAATCGATATATATATATATATATATATTCTTGTGTATAT
The DNA here is from genome assembly GCA_963921515.1 of Calotriton arnoldi. Lineage (NCBI taxonomy): Eukaryota > Metazoa > Chordata > Amphibia > Caudata > Salamandridae > Calotriton > Calotriton arnoldi. The sequence continues at coordinate 285,269 of CAWUFW010015735.1, read as the reverse complement.
TTATATATGCAAGAATATATATATATATATATATATCTTATATATATATATATATATATATATATATATTTATGCTTGTATATCTATATGTCTGTGTGTGTGTATATTTATATATATATATATCCAGCTCAAATTACTTCTCAAGAAGAGACAGCACTCACGAGAGAGGAAGATAACTCAGTTTAATAAAACGAGTTACACGTACTAACGGACGCATTTCGGCTTGCGCCTTTGTCACCATTCACCATTATGGTAGCACTTCTGTGTATTTTAGACAAACATTTGTATGCGACTTAAAGCACCATATTGGAGCATGTCTCCAATATCATGGTGAAATCCTTTGTTCTCACATCAAAGACAGTTCATCATTGATATGTTATCATTTATAGTCATTATATCCATCCTTCCAAAAATCAAAATCCTCATTATTATGATACATTTCTTTACAACTTAATTCATTTCAAGATATCACAGCGATTATCACTGGTTCCCCTACACCTCCAAAACCAAAGTCACAAGCAAATTCCAAGACCTTGCACTCCTGTTAGCCAAGAGGGAAATTGCTAGGAACTGTAAGGCTCAAGGGGGACCCGGGGCGGATAAATGGAAGAGGGAACTATAAGGTGGGCATAATACGAGGGGGCAGTGAGACTGAGAGAAACCAGAAGAGGACTGTGATCTCTGGAGACAGCCAGAGCATGGAAAGCATTGGTAATTCTGCTCAAGAACCCAGAAAATGACGCAGATGAAAAAGCAAACTAGTCTAACACATAAGACAGCGTGAACTCTCTAACAAATATAAACAGGTACACCTGGATTCTGGAGGAACAAGTGGGCTACAGCACGCCATGGCACGCTTAGCGGGAGGGAGGGGTTAGGGGAAGGAGTTGATTGTTTTTGTAGGATAGGGGAAGTTATGTAGCACAATGTGACTCATATTACAAGTGAAAATAGATAGGTAATGAACCGTTAGTAACTGTGATAGATGCTGAAACAGGAAGGCACTGCACTGTTCCCGCTGTATTTTACCTCAATATATTGATGGAAAGGCAAGGGAAACATGGAAGAGCCGAAATTATGATTATGATACAAAATATTACCATACTGTCTAAACTGTAAGATGATATGCAGAAATGCTCAATAAAATCTGTTTAAAAAAAAAAGTTATCACAGCGATTATTAACAATGAATGTAAATCCAGTCTTTAATTGAAACTAAATCATGCCCTGTATGGGCCAATCACCATTATTGAAGGATTCCTAATTTGAAAATTTCTTTTCAACATTCCAAATTCACAATTACATAATTTTGCTCTTTATGAGCTTATATTTCTCCTTGAGAATTAATTTACTGCATTAATATGACAAAATAAACTCCTATGTTTCTAGTTCTGACTTACAGGGTTCTAACTCATTGCCGCAGAATGAAAATAGTCTTAGGGGAACCTAAGCTGTCATATCTCCTCAGACGGTTGTGGACAGAGAGTTCTCTTCTATTGTTTTATCCTAAGGGAACTGCTAGTTCCTCCTCAATATTGAGGCCTAATGGTGTTTTAGTTTGCAAATCCACAATATAGCTTGACTCTAACTGTCTCAATTTTGCTACTCTATCCCCGCCTTTCTCATTGAATGGGACATGATCTAAACTGAAAAATTAGAGTAGATTTCTATTACTCTTGTGGTGGGATGCAAAATGTCTTGCGACTGGATAGGTTTGGTCGTTCTTTTCAATGGCCAGTGTGTGTTCCAAAATTCTACATTTAGTCGGATGAATGGTGCTCCCGGTATACATACGTTGCCATGGACATTTCAAACAGTAGACACAATATGGTGTATTACACCACTGCAGAATCGATTCAAGAAATATGCGGCTGAAGATTCGAGGTCGGGTGAGTCGGAGGACTCACAAGTCCCCGTTTTTATTATTTCCCGCCTATAAAAACACAACGTTGCATTTGGGTTGTGACAGATACACAATTATAGCGTCTGGAGCAAGAGAGAGGAAATTGGATTTGGAGGTCATTCGAACATTAACATTAGATCAAGAACGGGATGTTCAGGGGTGCAGCACACCGTGAAGCAGCAATTGGCATTTTCAAAAGGGGACAAGCAAGTGATGAGGCGAGAAAGGAACCGCGCTCTGTCATACTGGATGATCTTAGAAATAAATTTATAAAACTAGAAAGACTATACAAGTGTGAAACACGTAAATGGTTTGAAGCAACATCGCTCCAAAATTATGTGGATGTAAGTCACATTCCGAGAGGCTTGAGGATATATACGGTACCGGCATATGAGACTCCTGATCCCAACCTGTTGGAAGAATGGGCAGCGTATAACACATAATCTTCATTAGGCATGCTTAAAATCCTTATCAAGTTTGCCTGAAGTGACAGAGATAAAAGTTTGAAGGAAATAGCAGATTTGGACACATTGATTTCTAGTGATCAAGACGTGAAAACACAGGAAGAACTAAGAGTAGCAATGAGAAAACAACTTATAACCTATGAAGACAAGATCAAACAGCGCAAACAAACAAAAGTTAACTGTGATGCCCGTGATTATGAGCAAGGCAGAGTGCTAACCTTTGCCCGCACATTGGATGCACCAAGAAGAGCATTAAGGACCAATATAAATCGTACAACAATTGAACAAAAAGAAACATCAGAATCAGATATTGCAACTGACACGGACAATCTGGAGAAGAGGGTACAGACCCACAAACCAATTCCTAGGCCAGACCTGTTTTCACAAGGAATTTCAGCTCCTCAGACAACTATGGCAACGAGGTGGCAGAGGCAAGCCCCCAGATCGCAAAACTCAGGAAAGAGACGGCAGTCGAGAAGAGAGGGCTTCAACAAACACAAACAAAGGTATGGTCTCAAAAACAAGAAGCAAACGGGGCTTCAAAGCGTGTAGAGAGAGCTGAACTAACAATTGGTAATCTGACTCCGAGACTTCTAACGAAAAATTAAGTATCAGTCTTGAAAATGGGACTTACATTCTGTGCGACAAAACATTTCGAATATAGCCAGACTCGAATTGATCTGTTTCAATTTACAAGAAAACTGAAATTACATAGATTCTACAAAATGAAGGGGAATGGCCATAAACAAAAAGCACCAGTAAAATCACGAGCAACCAAAATACTGACTGTGAATGACATTGAGACACTGATCTTTTTAGACAACCCTGCAATATCATCTCAAATGGTACAGGAATCTGGAGAGATATCGCAAGTGGTAAGATTGGGCATTACTCAAAAAAGTACAAAGAGCAAATTTAAAGCCAAATCAACATTTATACCAGTGATGCCATCAATATATTTGAAGAGGCGGTAAAAAAGGATTTGATGAAATTAAGATTGAAGAAATCCAAAGATAAGAAGATGAATTTAACTAAAGAACAAAAAAACGCCTTATCAACAATTCAAAAAGATCAGAGTATTGTGTGCAAACCGTCGGATAAAGAAGGGAATGTTGTATGAATGACAAAAGAATATTATTGCCAAGAAGTTATATGACAACTATCAGATATGAATTGTTATGTACCAATATGTAAAGTGGAATACAACCTAATTATCGAGGAATATCACAATGTGATACAAAGATGGTGCAGTCGAGGGAGGTTGGATCAAGAAGAAATAACATTTTTAATGCGTCCTCACCCAGTAACACCGACTTTCTACCATCTTCCTAAGATACATAAGAATAACAAGACACCACCGGGACGCCCTATAATTTCGTCAAAGAGAAGTCTAACAGAATGTATGTCAGGATATATTGATCGATTCTTGTTTGAATTTGTGAGGACACTGCCATCCTATATTCGTGACACCAAAGACTTCTTAAGAGCGATTTCCAATATTTTTTGGGACCAGGATATTCTCATGATTTTACTGGACATAACCTTATATACAAGCATTTCTCATGCACATGATATAAGAGCTTCGCCCCCAGTTACACAAATGTATTTGTGGGCTGGTGGGAGAAGCAGGTGGCCTGGTCTGATGCGAACAATGCATGGTTAACTTGTGTAGTTCGATGGTACAGATACAGAGATGATTTATTCATTCTGTGGAAAGGGTCACAAACAGCAGCTGAAGAATATATCAGTTGGAAACAAACGAAGTGTCCAGGAAGACTATTGACCATAAATTTGATGGGCACCTTAGACCAACAATTCTAAAGTGCACGAGCTTTATTCAGCTTAGTTTGTAGTATTTTCATACACTAGACAATTGAACTCAATTGTACATGTCTTAGAATGGACAACACTTAATTGAAATACACAATGTCATACACAATTCTCATTTTAACACATACTTGAATTCAAAACAAACTACAAAGCAAATTTGGGAAACATGACAAGAGACATTTAGGTACAAAAGTAATACAACAACAATACATCTATAAACAAAAGACACTTAACCAGTCCTGAATTTCGAATTAGACACTAGGCGGACATTGTCTCGTAACCAGGTTAATGCCTATTGTCCTGCCTGTGAGTGAGACATGGGGTTAAACACACTAACGGGGTGTTGCCTAGAATGGGGAAATACAATTCGACTAATTCCCTCATGGCACACCCCATCAAGAATACCCCGTACTCAGAAGTCAACGCGTTTCGAACCCCTAGTGGTTTCGAGGTTCTCCTCAGGACTCAGAGCTGGTCGTGGACTCTGAATGCAGCGTTCAATGGATCAACTGATTCTGGAGGACTATGTTCCTATTCCTCAAATGGGAAAGGCTTGCGGGCTCTATTGCGAGTTGGCCCTCTGTCTGTTTTTGTAAGTGTGGCCCCTCGATTGCTCTGGTTCTTTGTATTGCCTGTGCACCACTATATTCCGTAGGTGCGGACTCGATGGAAACAGATAAATTCGCCGTCCCTATAATTAATAGCAGGGGCGGAAGGGCGCGTGTGAATCCACCGCGCCGACACTCGTTCCAACAGACAGCAAGAATATATCAGAGCCCTAAATACGAATAATGCCAACCTCCAATTTACCGGGGAAATTAGTGCAACAGAGTGAATTTTTTGGATCTAAAAATTATTCATTGCAGATGGACAAACATGCACTACATTATATTGTAAACCCACAGTGGGTAATTCTGTCTTAGAAGCTACAAGTAGCCATCCCAATCCATTAAAACGTAGTATCCCCTATGGAGAATTATTAAGATTAAAAAGAAATTGCACTAGAAAAAAAGACTACGAGCAAGTAGCACATGAAACAATAAACAGATTCAGAACGAGAGGATACTCTGAAAAGGTACTGAAAAATGCAGAGCAGAGAAGGTTTCGAGTAACAGTCTACTTCAAGAAAAAACTATTGAGGAGAAATTAGATTAAGAATTTAGACTTATCACCACCTTCTCTAAAGATGCAGCGCTATAAGTAAGATAATACAGCGCAATTGGCACATTCTAAAAACTGATCTGATTGTAGGAAATATAATCCAAAACTATCCTAAAATAACCTATAGGAAAAGTCATTCAATAAAGGACATTATAGTACAGAGCCATTAATCTGCAGTTACTATTAGTTCAAGGATCAATGAAATTACAGGCTTTTTCCATGTACCCAGTGTAAAGCGTGTAAAAATAGCACTAAGATCTTCTCATATCCAGTACCTGGGTGTAGTAGACCAAGAACCATAACTACATTTTTGAATTGTAATACACCGTATTGTGTCTACTGTTTGAAATGTCGGTGACAACTTATGTATATCGGGAGCACGATTCATACGACTAAACATAGAATTTTGGAATGTGCACGGGCCATTGAAATGAACGACCAAACCTATCCGGTCGCAAGACATTTTGCAACCCACCACAAGAGTAATAAAAATCTACTCCAATTTTTCTGTTTGGATCATGTCCCATTGAATGTGAGAGGCTGGGATAGAGTAGCAAAATTGAGACGATTAGAGTCAAGCTATATTGTGGATTTGCAAACTAAAACACCATTAGGCCTCAATACTAAGGAGGAACTAGCAGTTCACTTAGGATAAAACAGTAGAAGAGAAACTCTCTATCCACAACCGCCTGAGGAGATATGACAGCTTAAGTTCCCCTAAGACTATTTTTATTCTGCTGCAATGAGTTAAAACCCTGTAAGTCAGAACTAGAAACATAGGAGATGTTTTTTGTCTTATTAATGCAGTAAATTAATTTTCAAGAAGAAATATAAGCTCATACAGAGCAAAATTATGAAATAGTGAATTTGGAATGTTGAAAAGAAATTTTCAAATGAGTAATCCTTCAATAATGGTGATTGGCCCATACAGGGCATGATTTAGTTTCAATAGAAGACTGGATTTACATTCATTGCTAATAATCACTGTGATATCTTGAAATGAATTAAGTTATAATGAAATGTATCATAATAATGAGGATTTTGAGTTTTGGAAAGATGGATATAATGACTATGAATTTTAACATATCAATGATGAACTGTCTATGAGAACATAGGATTTCACCTTGATATTCGAGACATGCTCCAATATGGCGCTTTAAAAACACACCTTTGAGTATGTATTGAATGTCTGTCCTCTTTCTATGTTAATGATTAGTGACGAAACAGGAAGCCGCAGACGAGTGTTTGTTTAAAATACACGGACGTTCTACCATAATACTGAATGTTGACAAAGGCGCAAGCCGAAACATGTCCATTGTACGTGTAACTCGTTTTATTAAACAGAGTTATCTTCTTCTCCCGTGAGTGCTGTCTCTTCTTGAGAAGAAATTTGAGCTGGATGCAATTTGTGGTTCCACCGCCAAGTCAAGAAAAGCACACGCTACAGAGTGCTGAGGCTTTCCTGGTACCTCGGAGCAATAATATATATATATGTATATATATATATATATATATATATTTATTTTCCTCATGTATCGCGTCCTGGCACGCCACAGTACAATGTTATTCTTTTGGTTCTATTTATGTTGACCTACTCACTGTGTAACCGTAGGCAAATATATCTATTCACCATTAAACGCTATATTCACAATTTGCTGCTTCTACCTCAATAATCTATTTGCTATTGATCCCAATGCCACTAGTATTTTCATGAATGTCCTGCTTCTATGTCTTCATGCCTACCAAAGTATGTGTAATACTATGCACCATTAAATGAATACCTCAATATAGTTGTCTCTACCTCAGAAATGCCTTAAATGTTTCGCCTATGCAGTACCTTTATATCGTTACGCCTTTATACCTATAACAATCATACTTCTGTTATGTGCTGCTAAAACAACTTATATAGTTATAAGTTGGGCCTATCTCAAAAATTGTATCAGCTGCTGTTCCAAACACCATTATTTGGTTCGCCTATGCTTTGTTTGCCCGAATATGTACTATGTAAACCTCGCAATTACCACCTTGTAAACATTGTGAAGCGTTCTGATGCCTTCGGGTCAAGTTTGCGCTATGTAAAACTCTACAAATAAATAAATAAAAATGTCAAATAAAATGTTTTCTTTTCATTTTGTATATGTAGGCTGCCTGCTCTTCAAAAACGTTTTTGCAAACAGTCACAAAGGGGAAGGGGTCCTTTGGGGACCCCTTTCCGTTTGCTAATGGGTTAACACCAACTCAGAGTTGGCGATAAAATGCAAATGTTTTGCAACCGCATTTCATTTGCAAAACATTGACACATACCACTGCGTGTCGCTATTAGGAAGGGATGCGCCTAAACACGCCCTTCCTAATACGAAATCGCAAACCCATTTGCGGTTCGGTAATAGGTTATTGAATCGCAAAATAGAGTTTTGTACATATAAAAATGCTTTTATGCTCTCAGACGGCCTGATTCAGCTAATTAGGCCTTTTGCAACCTCAAAAAAGCTACATACATCTGGTCCTTAATGAGTAATGCGACTTAAACTGGATATGCTACTCAACAGCCAGCCAGTGCAGATCTCCAGGCCTCACAAACATAAGTGAACATGTGGAGCCCTCGCAATACTTTGAATATAAAGCTATGAACTCTATGAAGAATAGCCACTAGGGAAGCTGGCAGGTTATGTTAGAATCCATTCAAAAAATTTGTTCTGGACTTGATGCATGCTTGTACAACGAGGGTAAGCATGAGTGTAGGTAGAAACGCAAACTTGTTCCTCAGTGTGTGAAGTAACCCAAAGGGGGACAGGATGTGGCTTTGACTTTTAAAACTGGGGAACCCGTTTCGAGTCCCGTCATCGGCTGAACATCCTGTAGTTGTGGCTAAATCAGTTAATTTCCCAGTGCCTAAAAAGAAAAAAATATTCTGACCTTGTGTAATGTAAAGTGCTCCAATGCCATTGGGCCGAGTTCCAGCTCATTAACTGAAAAAAACCCACACTAAAAAGCAGCCATTAGCCACAACAAAAATTTGGTTCCATTGGGGAAGCTCCTGAATCTTAACACTACTCCCAGAGATTTTAGTTTGACAGCTAGTGGAGGAGGGTTCCCCATACATGCAGTTCACACTACATTGTCCCACCTGGCACATTTTATCACTCAATACAAGCATTTCTGTTTTTCCTACATTCAGCTTCCGGAAGTTGTGACTCGTTCGAGAGTGAATAGCCTGTAAGCAGTCTTTGGTCATCAACACGGAGAATGGAGCCAGATTATCTAGCATAATTGTAAATTGGGGGTTGTCAGCATATTAAGTGGCTTTACAGTCAAAAGACCCTAGGAAATTGGACAAGAGGTTCGTGTAGATGTTAAATCTTATGTGTGATAGCGGGGAACCCTGCAGTATATCACAAATATTCACCATATGGGTTCTAACCGAAAGGGGCTATAGAAATTGTCTCTGACCAGATAAAAAGGAAGTAAACTATTTCAAGAGGTAGCCTTTCACACTGATTTCCCTCAAACAGTGTAACAAGACCCCAATAATCCAGCATTTCAAAACCTGCAGAGGGGTCTAAAAGGATCAGCCCTTTTATTTTATTTTTTATTTCTTTATTGGGTTTTCACATTTTCATAAATGGTACAGACATGCTTGAATGTTACGTTTGTTCGGCTGCACCTCATAAAGTACATGCGCCAAATACATTTGCAACATCTGGACGGTTGTCGAGATTGCAATTACATGCACAGCAAGTTTTACAACAATGATGCAGTCAATATGTCGGCACTTGCAAGTGCCAGAATACAATCTTTAAAATTAACGCCTGTACAACCCATTTGATGACTAAATGCCTGCTACGTGTTGTCTGTATATTCGTCTAGCACTTTCTGTTCTATGAACTGTGGCTGCGGGTTATAACTAAGCAGGGTCAACAGAAAACCTAATAGGTAACCTGGCATACCAACGGAACCCTGCTCCTGGTGGACACAACCGCTGCCTCTAGTGGGTTTGATTCAGTTGGCAATCTGCATGATTTATGTGTACATGTCATGGCGTGGGGTGGTTTATGGGCTCCTGCATGCCACTTTGTCGTATGTCCGTTTCTTTCTCTGTGCCTCATGCCTTTTCTTGTTTGCTTTTATTAGGGTGGATCGTCGGTGGGGCTTAGGGGAGGGATGCTAGTATTGTGTTTATTTTGTAGTTCAGCCAGTATTACATCCCAGCTGGTGGTGAAGGGGGTCTTGCGAACGCGTAGGTTATCTTCGCGGTGAAGGACGACGCTTTCTGCTTTTGCCCATACTAATAGAGAGCGCCTCCTTGCCATTATGTGAGGGGAGTCAGGGGACTTCCACCTCTTGGTGATCAGTCTTTTTGCTACTATTAACCTCAGGTCAAGGAACCTGGAGGTCACTGTGTTCCTGTGATTTCTGCGATATAGGTGCAGTATGTATATGTGCCACTCAAATGGGAGGACCTGGGTGCCTGCTACTCCCCTCCAGTATCTTAGCAAGACAGGACATCCCCACAGCATATGTAATAAGTCAGCTTTGATGAACGAGCATCTGGGACATGCAGCGTCTCAACGCTTAAAGTATTGGTTAATTTTGGCAGGGGTGAGGTATGCTCTGTGGTGCGCAGTCAAAATATTGAATTTTAAATATCGACCTACACTAATATCGAGTTTTTAATATCGTAGGGACAGAATATCGAAGTCAAGAATATTGTTGACCAGAATATCGACCTTAAGGTAAGTAATATCGATTTTTTTAATATCGAAGTAAGTAATATCGAAGTAATTAATATCGTTAGCAAAAATATAGTTGTAAATAATATCGATTTTTTTTTTAGTGTTATGTATTTTATATGTATGTTTAACATTATTTTTAAAGTATTTTCATTATTTTTAAATATATGTATTAAATGTTTAGAAAATAGTAATTTTTTTTAAAGGACATTTTGCGTTTTAGTATCAGGGCAGGTTGTGGGTTTATAGGGGAATAGGGTGGGAAGTAATTTAATTATAATTAATTAATTAATATGTTTTTATTTATTGTTATTGATTGTTAATTTATTGTTAATTAATTATTAATTGGTAATTAATTTATATTAATTGGTTAATTTATAATTATATTAATTATAATTAATGTATTATTTTTTTTTTTATTGTTAATTTATTGTAAATTAATTATTAATTGGTAATTAATTTTAATTCATTGATTAATTGGTAATTAAATTAATTATGTTATTTTTAATGTGTAGCGGGTTGTGGGTTTATAGGGGAATAGGGTGGGAAGTAATTTAAATATAATTAATTAGTTAATATGTGTATATTTATTGTTATTGATTATTAATGTATTGTTAATTAATTATTAATTGGTAATTAATTTTTATTAATTGGTTAATTAAAAATTATATTAATGATAATTATTTTTTTTTATTTTTTTTATTGTTAATTAATTTATTGTTAATTAATTATTAATTGGTAATTAATTTTTATTAATTGATTAATTGATAATTAAATTAATTGTGTTATTTTTTTATGTGTAGCGTGTTGTGTGTTTATAGGGGAATAGGGTGGGAAGTAATTTAATGTTATTTAAGTAAATATTAATTTAATTTAATAGGTATTTATTTATAATTATTTTGTTAAATAATTATTAATATGTTATTTATTTAAAAAAAAATTTTTTATAAGTATGTTAATTTAACCCGTACGCGATCCTACATTTTCGCTACTGTTGCACTCACTGGAGTGGGAATAGTAATTATTACCCCTCCGCTATCCAACACTTTCCCTACTGTTGCACTCACTGGAGTGGGAATAGTAATTTTTACCCCTACGCTATCAAACACTTTCCCTACTGTTGCACTCACTGGAGTGGGAATAGTAATTTTTACCCATACGCTTTCCAACACTTTCCCTACTGTTGCACTCACTGGAGTGGGAATAGTAATTTTTACCCCTCCGCTATCCAACACTTTCCCTACTGTTGCACTCACTGGAGTGGGAATAGTAATTTTTACCCCTACGCTATCCAACACTTTCCCTACTGTTGCACTCACTGGAGTGGGAATAGTAATTTTTACCCCTACGCTATCCAAAACATTCCCTACTGTTGCACTCACTGGAGTGGGAATAGTAATTTTTACCCCTACCCTATCCAACACTTTTCGTACTGTTGTAGTTACTGCAGTTGGAATAGTAATTTTATTTCCTCCGCTATCTAATATTTTGTATTTTTTGAGCTAATGTACTGTATAATTATTTTTTAAAAGATTTAAAATAATTTTAATTTTTTTAATTTGTTACATATATTTATTTAATTTTTATTTATATTATTCTTTTATGTGAATAGATGTATTTATAATTTATAAAAAATAAATTAAACAATTTATAAATATTAAAACATATTAATAAGTAATAAGTGCTGTGCTGTGGGATCCTTGCTGAGAGCAGTGTGGAGTCCGTTTTGCATTATATATTATATGTATATGTTTAATGTATTTTTAAATTATATATATTACTTATAATTTTTAGGCATTTTAAAATATTTTTAACTATGTTTCTTTTAATTATATGTATTATTTACTTTATTTTGCAATATTTTTTTAACTTAAATTCAAAACAATATTTTTAACAACGATATTTTTGACATCGATATTTTTTCCCCGATATTTTTGTACTTACCTTAATGTAGATAGGATGTCGATATTCTTGTCTTCGATATTTTTGCTGCGATATTTTTGTAGGTCGATATTGTGACCTTCGATATTTAGTCAGTGATTCATGCTCTGTGCGTGATGTAGAATTGGATTTGGCGTAAGCCGGCGTTCCTTGGGATTCGCGTTGGGTTTGATAAGATTGCGGTCCATTCTGCGTCTATGAGTTGGCAGCCGATATCTTCCTCCCAGTGACGTCGGAGCGGTGTTAGGTCAATTGCTGTGTGATGTCGTAGTGAGCTGGCGAACCATTTTATTAGGTGTCCCCCCTGCCCCATTACATGCATATACTGTATGGTGAGGTGCCTCGGTGGTTCTGTGGACAGGTCGCCCCAACTATTGGAGAGAGCGGCCAATATTGAGCAGTGGAGTATGAAACGACCCAGGGGTAGTTTGTCTTCCTCAACTAATGTTGTGTATGGGATCAGAGCGCCCTCCCGGAATAAGTCCCCTGTGTCCTGTAGTCCTGCCTCTCTCCAGCATTGCAATTCGGCAGCTGTGGTGACTGTGTTGCCCCTGGGTGTCCCTTCCAGTGGCAGGGCAGGTGCGTATGGGGCTGCTTTACTGGTGATGTACAACATTCTTCTGTAGCATTTATATGCTGCAATAAGTCTGGTTTTTTGGTTGGCGCGCAGGGGTGGAACAGCCTCATCGACTCTGAAAGAGACAGGGCCTACGGGTAGACGCAGTGTCATCCCTGTGATGGTCTGCCAGCCATCTAGCTATCCACTGCAGCTGTGCAGCTAGATAATATTGCTCTAGATTTGGGGCCGCTAGACTTCCCTGATCCAGAGGTAGATATAGCTTACTTATCGACACTCGATGTCCGGCGTTCCCCCATATAAAATCTTTAATCAGTTTTTCCAGTGGGCAGAAGAATGAGGGTGGGACATAAATCGGAAGGTTCATGACGTAATATAGGAGTCGGGGCAGTATCACCATTTTTGTAAGGGACACTCTACCTGACACAGACAGCGGGAGTGTATTCCAGAACTGTATCTTGGAGCGGATCGCAGCAAAGGCTCTGCCAAGATTGCCGTCTAGTAGGTCTGCTTGGCTCCTGTATATTCTTATTCCAAGATAGCAGAATGTGTCTGCACACCAGCGTACACGCACTCCGTTCAGTATATATCCCGGGTCACCACAGTTGTCACTAAAGGGGTAGAGACAAGACTTGGAGGCATTGATTCGTACGCCCGATATTGTGGCAAGGCTACCGAGCACGTGCGCCAACTGCTGGGGTACTTGGTGGATGTCACTTATATACAAGAGGAGGCCGTCCACCTACAGAGATATTGCGTGTATGCCATCTCCAAATGTAATGCCTTCTCCCAGCACTTTGTGGATTGCCTCCACTAAGGGTTCTATGGCTAGTGAGAAAAGTAGGGGGGATAGCGGGCATCCCTGCCTAGTCCCTTTCTTCACCTGTACTGGGCCAGATATCTATGGACCTGTTTTTACATGGACCGTCGGCGCATTGTATAGTAGACGCACCATGTTTATAACCCCTCCCCCAGATTGTATCTTGTCAGTGTTGTGAATAAATATCCCCACTCCAAAGAGTCAAATGCTTTTTCCAGATCTAATATTAGGCATCCTGAACGTGACAAGTGGGGTATTGAGTAAGTTGCAAACCTGAAGCAGCGCCTTAAATTCGGTGAGGTGCTCCGGGCGGGCAAAAAGCCAGTTTGGTCTGTATGGACCAAGGCAGGGACCACATGTGCAAGTCTATCTGCCAGGAGTTTTGCCAACACTCTGTAATCAACATTAAGGCGGGCTAGTGGCCTATAAGATCCTAGATCTGGGGGGTCTTTATCAGGTTTAGGAAGCGACACCAAGTTTGACTCACTCATGGATGGAGTGAGCCTCTGTACGCTTAGGGCCATTGTGTACAGTGTGTGCAACTGGGGGACCAACGATGTGGCATGCGCCTTGTAGAATTCCGCTGGAAACCCATCGGGCCCGGTGTTTTTCCCGATGCCAGCGCTGCTATCGCACTGCGGATCTCCTCAGGCGTTATCGGGGCATTTAGCAGTTCTCTCTGCTCTGGTGGTATTACTGGCAGGCTTATGGTGTCTAAGAACCTGCTTATGGGTCCTTCCTCTTGGTGCCCCACGGATTGATAAAGTGCGGCATAATGGCGCGTCATTGCTGTGTGTATTTCATGTTGCGTGTATATGACCTATCCGGTGTCTGTATTCAGGGCAGCTATAGGTTGATGGGCTTGTTCCTGTCATAGGAGCCACGCTAATGTTCTGCCCGCTCGGTCTGCGGTGGCATGCGTGCGCGCCGAGTGTACAGCGTAATTATAGCAACTGAGCCTCTCTAATAAGTCTGCATGTTTGGCCTGCAATTCATCTAAGCGCCTCATGTCCCCGCTGTTTATGGCTTCACTCTTTTCCTGACCTAGGAGTTGGCACTCTACTCTGCTTAGTGCAGAGTCTAGTGCTTGCGTATGTTCCAGGCGGCACCCAGGCAATGCCCTCTCAGCGTCACCTTAAAGGCATCCCATTCTATGAATGCATCTCCTATCGTCTGGTTATTATTATCGAAGTATTCTAGAATTGCCACCCCTAGGGAGGAGCAAAACGCCTGATCTTCAAGCGCTGCGGGCTGCAGCCGCCACGTAGGCATTGGAGGGGGTCCACGTCCCAAGCAAGGTGTAAGAGCTGTGGGTTGTGATCTGAGTGTGTCCGCCCTAGATATTCAGCATGTTTAATGAGTGGGGATAGGGTCGGTGAACCAACTATACGGTCTAGGCGAACATGTAAACCATGCACTGGGGAATAAAACGAGCACACGCGCGTATTTGGGTGGAGAGCACGCTATATGGCAGTTAGCGACCGATGTGTAAGCCATTCCTACAGTGTGTGCGCGTTGGATGTTGCTGTGGTTCATGTTAGGGGTGGGTATGACTGGTCTAGGTCTATTTCTAGCACTGCGTTGAAGTCCCCTCCTATAAGCCAAGGAAACCCACTCCATCTAACTAGTACCTTAGAGAGCCTGGCAAGGAATGAAGCCTGCTCCACGTTTGGTGCATAAATAGAGCCCATAAGAATTATTTGCCCATTCAACCTGCCTTTCAAAAATACATATTGACCCTCCGGGTCCACGTCCACCTCTTCCTCCACAAACGGGACCCCCGCCTTTATCCATATCAGTGCCCCACGTGCTTGGGAGGAATAGTTAGTGCTGTATACCCGCCCCCTCCAGCGTTTGCGAAGGTGGCAGGCTTCTGCGTGGGTGAGGTGTGTCTCCTGCAAAAAGGCTATTGTAGCTTGTCTGCGCTGGAAGTATGAATACACAGAGTATCTGTGAGTGGGTGTGTGCATGCCGCTCACGTTCCATGTAGGGATGTTAGTCTGTGCCATAAGCGAGTAGTGTGCCCTCTTGCATCGAGGGGGCTAGGAACACAGTTATGTGCCAAGCGACCGCTGGGAGCCACCAGGGGGTATAAGAGAGGGGAAAAAGAAAATTCTAGTACTGGGTGCACAACTGCGTACTCCATAACTTTATGAGGGCGAACACGTAGTCATTATTCGTCCAATTGTAGAGCCTAACCGTGGCAACTAGCTTGTTAGGTGTGGTTAACTGCTGGGGTGTGTATTACAGGGTTATGCGTGCTGGACATACCCTCGATGCTATCTCCGGGCAATTGTTAGTTCCCTTTGGGCTTAGGGTGCAGCCGTGTCCAAGCCTTAACTGAATCGGAAGAGTGCGCAGCGCCAGTGCATTGGTTCCTGCTGTGTTTTGGACAGGCTATACTTGCCTGCTGGTGTGGAGGTGTTAGAGCAGTCAGTGTTAATAGAGCAACACAGCAATGGAGCCACATTTGGTAAGACTTTACTTAACAGTACGTTACTGATTGCTCAGATTATGTCGTCCGACATCTGCGGCGTGATGTCCGACAGCAGCAGAGACTCCAAGTCATCAGATCTGGCTGGCGACGACCCGGACGTGTTCAGAGAAGGGGTCGATCGTGTCTCTGGCTCAGATTTGTGGCTTATTTCGGATTGCTGCAGCCACGTGGAGGGCTTCTTATCTTTCTTTTTGCCTTTGTTCCATGTCAGGGATCACAGCTTGTGCTCTCAGCTGCTTGGAGCTTCCTCCTCCGCCCCGGCGCTGATTTCTTCTGCCCTGTCGGGGGAGCTGTGCAACTGCAGTTGGTTTGGGTTCCGTCAGCAGGCCCGATTCTTCCAACCAGTCCCAGACCTCGGATGGCGTGTCAAAGAATCTGGCAAGCCCTTTCATAGCGACTCGCAGTTTGGCTGGGAAGATTAAGGAGTAACGGATGTTCATGTCGCGAAGTTTGCGTTTCACCTCACTGAAGGATCCTCTTCTTGTCTGCACTTGTCTTGTGTAATTTGGGAACAGCATTATTTGTTGGTTCTGTATCCTAATGTCATTGAGTTTGCGGACCTCCCTCAGCACTGTGTCCCTGTCCCTGTAATTCAACAGCCCGAAGAGGAACGGCCTTGGTCTGGCTCCCGGGGGCGGCCTGCGGGCCGGCACTCGGTGGGCGTGCTCCACTACAAATTGAGCTGACAGTATATCTTCCAGGAGCAGATCCTTCAACCAGCGTTCAACATATGCAACGGGGCCTTGTCCCTTCCCTCCTTCAGGCAGGCCCACCACTCGGATATTATTTCGGAGGGAGCGGCCCTCCGCATCTTCCAGCCTGTCCTCCAGTGTTTTTACCCGCTCCACAAGGTCTTGTAGAGCTTCTGAGTGGCTTCTAGTGGTCGGTTTCAGCTCCAGCAGCTTTTGCTCGTTGGTTTGTACCCTGTCTGACAGTTTGCAATGGTCTGCTTGCAGTAATGTGAAGTCAGACGCAACCTTATCTATTTTGGTCTCTAGCGAGGTAAGGGTGTGCTCCAGACGGCACCTAGCTTCTCCACTGCGGACAGGACAGAGTCAAATTTTGTGGAGAGTGTCATGGTCGGTGTTTCTCCTGCCTGATCTGCCGTTGCCTGATGGACTTCCTGAGTCTCCGATTGTGCAGCGGCTTGCTGCACGTTTGTGCGTAGGCGACCCATGACTAGCTTCTGAGCGGATGGCATGCAGGCGTCCGGGGTGGCTTGCACGTTCTTCACCCAAGAGGTGCGCTGAGCCCAGGGAGGTGTGTTGCTGTTCAGTGCATGTCACTCAGGTGCCCGCTGGCTGCGCCAGTGCGGTGCTGCAGCCCTACCTTTTAGCCAGGCCGCCACTGTCCGCGGGTGTTGGAGCCTCTATTGTACAGTGAAAATGTGCTGTGTGGCAGCACGCCGTGGTCCGCGACCCGCAAGGTTTTAGCTTCCTGCTCTCCCTCAGCAGACAAAGAGGGAGAGAGAGGCCACAAGGAGATTCAAACCCGCAGGCGACTTACCACAGGTTTCCCGGGGTTTGCTGTTGCAGTGTGAGCTGTGTTTGGGACTCCGGCTGCCTGGTTGTCCTCCTACCAATCAGGTCAATGCTGTCGCACACCCAGCGCGGGCAATCGAGATGACCGCAAGTCCCAGGGGATCAGGACACCCACCGCCAGGACTCGTGAGATGCACCACTCCACCCAACTCTCCTCTGCCAAGCAGAGACTCTAGTCCGGTACCTCACAAGCCTTTTAGTAGCAGCACAGGCATCCACTCACCGGCTCCGCTTTACTCCGGTCGCCGCTTCCGTCCTGCGGGGTCTTCGGTCATGCGAGCGAGGTGGGGGGCACTCCTCTCCTCCCCATCCACTTCACAAGCTGCTCCTTCACTCCAGTCCACAGCCTCGTGTTCACTTCGTGTGTAGCTCCGGGGCCCGGCCCCCGCCCACCGCCACAGAAGTTCCCGGTTCTCCCCTCCGCAAGCCTCTTTCACAGGTGAGCCCGGGGTTCGATGTTGCTGCACTGGGGTCCGCTACAGCCACTTTAGCCCGTGTCAGTCTCTGCCGCCACTGCGGCGGGGCCGATGCAGGTCTATCTTCCCGTCTCCCATGGGCTACGCGCCCTGTGTACGGGGCAGAGGCCTCCCGTCTCGCGGTCCCAGTATGATGAGGCCCCACTCCCTCAGGGGTTTCCGTCTCACGGGGTCCCGGGTTCTGACTCCAGGCACTGCTGCTGAACCCAGACTCCGTGCTCACCTGCTGCTATTTCTTACTTTAAATTCTGCTTCTGGTCAGCGTCAGGGCGAGCCTACGTGCTCACCATGCTTATCCCTGGCCCGTGTAGGGAGCGGGCGTGCCGCTAACGAGGCCGCTAATGTGGTCGCGGCAGTGAACAACAGGCACCGCGCGGTGTACAAGACCTCCTGAGTACTGGGGGTTACTGGCGCACTATGTTCGGGACAATTAACACTGTTAACAGGATAATCGAAGGTTTGTCCGAGCAGAGCGCTAGAAGTTTGTGTCCGCCATCTTGGCTGCCTAGCCACACCCCCCACTAGGGCCAGAGCCCCTTAAGGTGTACTGCCTGGTCAAAAGTCGTTTTGCAAGGGGTCTAACACATTTCTAATCCTGCAGGTAATCAGAAAACTGAACAACAGTCAGTTTTTCCAGCAAATTGCCAACCGCACGGAGTAGTGTAATAGAATGGTACTTATTGCAGTCACTGGGATCTAGGTTGCTCGATAGATAGCTCCAATTTTCCAGCTGTGTATGGCTTCCACTGTTTGACTCAAACTTTAAACAAAGGGGTGAGTGACCATGCTGGCAAGACAAGGAGCACAGCATAACTTTCAATAAATGCCTCTTGAAGTAGTGATATAATCTGATATAGTAAGGTGAAGCCCTTCTGTATGTTAATGAAATACAGCATATTAATCAGGGGTGGGCGGAATTTGTGTAGTCGCGCTACGCAAAGCTCCGCGAAACGGTAAAAAACTCCGCGCGCACGCAAAAGTTCCGCGAACACGCGGAATTGCTTGTTCCGCTCGTTCACGATGCTTTTTTCCTGTTCGCGAACGCTGTTTGCGTGCTCGGGGAGAAATATCTCGCAAACACGCATTTTGAAAGCGCGAACAAGCAAAAAATTCCGCGAAGTCGCGGATCGCGGAATTTTTGGCAATTCCGCGTTCTCCGCGGAATGCGAAATTACCCAAGTTCCGCAAATTCCACGAGCGGAACAGAATTTACCGCCCAGGCCTAATATTAATGCAATAAACTTTTTTGAATATTGAAGAGAATTAATTTTTTTACTTGTTTGTTTCAATATGTCTTAAGAAATGAAGGTGTTTCTGAAGATAAGTGGTGCAGGATATCTTCTTTGCTTCTTTTCTCTTAGTGCAGTTAATGTGTAAATAAATGCTTGCCATTTATTTAACATCTTTCTGAATGTTTGTGGTTAGTCAACTACACAGCAGCCCACTGCTGCTGTTCGCCAGGGGCCGCATTTAGGGCCAGGAGGGCCGTACTTTGATTAACCATGCCATAGAAGGTACAGAAATGAAAGGGATAAAAAACAAGCATTTGCAATGCAATCAGTCTCACATTTGCGAGCGTTAGAGCTTTTGGCGTTGTAAATGGTAATGTCTTTTACCTATGTGTGTTGTTTGGAGTGGAATTATGTGGGTTGGATTGAAATTCTTAGCTGTGGAATTGTGTGGGGTGGTATTGTGTGGTGTGTAGTGTATTTGTGTAGTGGAATTATGTGGTATGGTGAATAGATAGGGGTGAGAGCTGTTGTTAAAGAAAGAACCGTTCATAGCCAGATGGGAAGAAATCTGGAAAAGGAAGTCTTTAAAGAACTTTGGAAGATGTATGGGTTCAACTTCGAAGCTAGGGGTACAGAGCCTGTAGGCAACAATCCAAAGTGCCCATGTGTTAATGAGATACATGGGTGGTGAATAATGTGGTAGTCGGTACAGTGAAAGTACTGGCATGGACATGAGAGGAAGCAGATCGTTTATAGAGCCTTATGAATTCCAACGGGAGCTGAAGCAGCTTACTTTGAGTAATCAGTGCAATTCAAGGAGGAAAACATAGTACAGATCAGTACTGGACAAAGGTGCACTGAAATAGAAAATGGAAGCAGGCCCCTTGTACTTGAAGAATGTGAATGGGGCTAGGGGAAAGAATCCTAATTTTAAAGGCCTGGAGCTGTTATCTTGTCAAGTTTTGGAGAAACGCATCGATCCAGATTCATGCTGTTCCCAACCATCCTCTGCAATTCTTGAGGTAAAAAGTAAACTGTATACTTCGAACTATTGGGTAAGTTTCGCAGTGCACCAAAATGGTGATGCTCGGCGATCCAAATGTTTGAATTTTCACCTCACAATTACTTCTGGCACCTGTACGCCCTTTCCTTCAAAAAGAGGCACACGTCCAGCCAGCTGCAGTAACGCTCCCATACGCCTCTCTGAAGGCAGTAAGGGTGGTGGGAAGTTACGAGAGCTGCTTATTTTCCAAGTGTGACCCGCTGCTGTGACAGAGGCGGTATGAGCCATGAGAACTAAAATCAAGAAGCTGACCCAGAATGTATTTACATAGTGCTGTGTGTGAACCTTAGGTTTATGGGATTTATAAAGCGCATGTCTACCCGAGGGCTTCCCAGCGCTGCCGAGAGGAGCAGTCAGTCAGTGAGGCATCATGGGAACAGCCAGGTTTTTAGTTTTTTTCTGAAACACCGTTCATTTTTGACCAGTTTTAGTGCTGTGGTCATTGAGTTCCAGAGTTTTGGGACCTGGTGTGAGAAGGATCTTCCCCCCATCTAGCTTTCTTTATCTTTGCGGTGTTCATCAGGAAATCGGATGATGACCTGAGGGGCCTGCTTGGAACATATGGGGAGACAAAGGATTGTATCATGGCCGGACCTCTCCCCTGCATGGCTTTGTGGGTGAGGCAGAGGGCCTTGAATTTAACCCTGGATTGGATGGGTAGCCAATGCAGCTTCTTCAGAGATGATCTCACTGATTCGTGTCTGGGGATCTTCAGAAGCATTCTGGCTGCAGCATTTTGGACCACCTGCAGCCTGTCTGTCACATATTTAGGAGAGCCCAGGTACAGAGAGTTGCCGTAGTCCAGCTGCGAGACCACCAGGGCCTGGACGACGTCTCTCTAGCTTTTTCTGGGATTAGGTTCATGATTTTACGGATCATCTGTAGCATACCGAAACAGGTTGCCGATAGTTTTTTGGCTTGTGTTTCCATGGATAGGTTGTGGTCTAGCCACATCCACAGGTTTTTTGTGGATGTTTTAGGAGTGGCGGGGGGGGCAACTCCCAGACCAGCTGATGGATTTCCTTGTAAGGGGGAAGATGTGTGGAAATCTTCTTCTTCAATTTTAGAACTTGGTGATGCAATGGTATGGCATCACGGGGAGTTATAGGAAAGACTGTCAGTTGTAGAAGCTGGAGGTTACTGTGAAGCTGTATAGATGTACTTGTGAATAAAGAAGCTTCTACCTTCAAACCACTGTGAGTGTGGTTACTACAGATTGAATGTAGAAGTGGTCCGACCAGGGGGTTTGGATTTGAGTAAGTACCTGTAGTCTGGGGTCATTTGAAAAGATAGGGTCGAGAATATGCCCTTTTTCATGTGTGGCAGAGCCCACAAGCTGAGGGAGTTGAAGGGCCTCAAGGTCAGATAGAAGTCTCTTGGAGGATGGGTTGTTTATATCGTCCAAGTGGATGTTAAAGTCACCCAAGGCTGTGAGTGTGCTTCTACCTACGATTAGACTAGCGAGGAGATCAGGTAGGGACTCTATGAAAGATGTGCATGGCCCTGGGGGCCTGTAAATAAGAGTGCCAGAGAAGGAGGATGTGGGGGTGAGCGCCAATCTGAATTGTATGGCCTCGCAATTGGTTAGTTTGAGGGAGTTAATGGAGCAGCTAAATAGTAGCTTATGGATGATGGCCACGCTGATAACGCCGATTCTTATCTAATTATCTATAAGAACCTTCTGGTCGCCAAGATCTTTTTACCTGTTGAATAGTGTAAAGGAGAGAATTTCATCTGGTTATATAACAGCATTCATTTTGTCTGAAAGGACCACTGACTCCGAATTCGAGTTTAAGAATTTATTATCGCCAAAAATAACTGAACGTGCAAGCACCTCAACACGAGGTTAAAGAAATAGATGGGCACTAATACAAATAATATCCTACGCAAGAGCCTCATCCGACTCAGAATAAAAAGGATCGATAGTTCTAAAAGGATCAACCAAACTATGATTGCTCCAATTTCTAAGTTGCTCTTCATTGGACTAAACAAGCTTAAAATCAATTGCTGTCCCTACACTAACGCTAAGTGACATCCCTGCATAATGATTTTTCCCAGGCAAGAGTGAATAAAAAGGTGTCAGCTGTGAAGACTTCCTAAGAAGTGCAATCACATAATACCTAAGCTCAGCTCTGTCCTTCTCTCTGGTCTCCCCTACCTCTTCTCTGGCCTCCTCCCTCAGGGCACTATCCCTAATACAAAACCCCAATACAATTGTACACGCCTTTATCACGCCTCCTTGGCCAGGTCTTCTTTCTTGTATTTTTCCATCGAAACGGTTACTTCATCCTGGACGGTTGCGATGACCTTGAGTCCCAGGCACCTTCTCCGCTGAAAGTATCATCCCTAAATTCCATTTCACTCCCGTACCATGCCTCCCATCTCTCTAACTTTTGAAAACAAAGAGTTAGTCTTTACTAACGAGACATGTGTCCTTGCACCTGCAACAAAGATACGTTCAACAGAAACCTTCTACTGTGCAAATTAAATCTACCGTTTATGCCCAGAGCCTTACCAAGAGAAACTTTTCTCTGCCTACAAAATAAGCTAACATAAGAATAAACCAGGCCTTCCCTAAGCATATATGTAGTCAGGCCTTTACATATAACTTTTAAACACGCATCTTACTTTTCCCTATAAGCATCTTCATTACAATTCATATGCAAACAATGAATTACATGTGCAACTTTAATATGGTGCACGTTTACTACTGCAATTGAATTACACACGAACTAATTTCTCTATGCATTATTCACACAATTCAACAAGCATTACATTACATGATTATCATAACACAATTACACTGCTGATTCACTTTGTCTCAGCGAACTATTCATTCTTTACTAAACATGCATGAATATACAACTGAATATATACGAATATATGTCTGAGTACATGTGGGTGCGGCCTATCAGTGATTATGATGCACCCCTACAATTCACAAGAACATTTCGCTCTATCAGTTCCCCCCTTTGATGACTCCTGTCATCACATTTCATTCTACTCCCTTGGAGAAAGAACCGACCTAAACAGAACTTGTTGCCATCTTTCCTGATCTTAGTTTCTCCATGCTCTTGAGCCTTTGATACTGACTGTCCTGCAGTCTTGCCAATCTCATCTCATTTTCCCTCAAAGCTCTCTTGACTCGGCCTGCTCGATACCACTTGTAGGCCTTGATCAAAATCCACAAACCAACCACACAAACCACCAAAATAAGGAGGGGTCTCAGAAAGTACCCAAGGAATCCCTTTCCTAGATTCGCAAACCAACCTCCCACTTGCCCAAAACCCTTGCCGACCTTTTCCCAGGCTCCCTCTTCGGTCAAATCCGCTATTTTTGTGTGGATTGTAGTGATGTTACTTATATACTTCTCCAGATCCTTGCTACGGTCTGGTATATAAGTGCAGCACTCTTGAACCTTCAACATTTTACAGACTCCGCCCTCTTTTGCCAATAGGACATCCAAAGCAAGGCGATTCTGCAAAACCATTCCCCTTATCGACAACATCTCTCCTTCCACCAACACTAACGACTTTGCTGTATTCATTGAAAATTCATCCACCACTGTCGCTAACCTCCGAATTTTCACATCATTCAAGATCACTCCCAGACTGGGTATCATAGCTCCAAAGATATCTCCCACGACAATTCCTGCACTTGCAGCCCTTCTCGCTCGGGAATGCTCTCCACCTTCTAGAAGATCTAGATCTTCTGTATGGTAAATCTTTGGAAATATTATTGCCAAATAACATGTTCCATACCAATTTGCAGGCAACCTCACATAAGCATTCTTCCCACATACGTAATACACCGTTGGTATCACTTGTACAGGACCTTGGAGAAAATCTTTTGCCACATCTGCCATTGTGAAAACGTGATCACAAGTGCTTTGTCCCACTGCTACCTTCTCGTAGTAAGTCTGATAACGCCTTATACACAACTTACCCCTCTGCTCCTTATCTAACGCTATAGGACCATAGCTTCCCTTGGTCTTATGCAACTTTTCTTCCTCTGTCCAATCAGTCCTGTGATGCCCCAAGTCTCGGGAGTGAGTCAGCTTTCTATACCTATCCTCAACCTGATCTACAAACTTTCTCTCTACATCTGACATCAAACAAGTCAGATTGTGTCTGTGTGCGAACGCTGTATCCAATTCCAAACTCGGTATGAAGTACTTCCTGAGTCTATCCTCGGTCTTATAATAGTCGTACTTATTCAAATGCTTGTAAGCTGGGACTTCAGGAAGCACTGCGTCGAAATTGGAAAAGAAATACTCAAACTGATCTCTCTCATAAAATAAACTAAGCAAAAGACTACATGAAATACCATAAGTAAGTGGAAGATGGTGATACCTTATACCCTCGTCCACTGAAGTAGGCAACTGCATACACACATAACAATCTTTCGCATCCATCACATCAACATACTCATACAACAACTTAGCATATGCATTCAACTTAAAATCACCTTTAGATAAATCTACATGTAATCTACGACTTTCTTCTAATAGCAAAGCTCTGTCAGCTGCCCTGTCTACCCCCTTCTGGCTAGGTGTAATAGGTGTAGGTGCCCCTGTCACCCCCTCTACTTCTAGCTCGTGCGAACCAGTGTATGAGACTATAACTACTATGATTATAGAAACTATTACACTACTTATAAGGATGCCTACAATCCATTTAGATCTACGATTGGGATCTCCCGGCTCCATGGTTTCGAAAGTTCTCAAAAGTCTTGGTTATAGCAAAGAACCCTGAAAAAGTCTCTGTCCTTTATATTGTGACTTGCTTAACCAGCTCGAGCAACCATGAAATCTCCGGATTTTCCCTTTTCGATCACAATTTTATTTACACAGTCCAGAAAAAGACTTCCCTAGTTTTCGTTCCTCTTCTGTGGAAAGTCCCTAAGTTTATTCTTCTTCCACTCGGACCTAGGTTATCTTCTTCTTTTAGACTTTTATTTACAGTTCATAGTTGATCCACAATAAGATCCTCATTGAGCAATACCAGAACGTGATACAAAAGTTCAAGACGCAAAATCAACACTTCATGTGAAAACGGCTCAACTCCAAAAGGCGGGAATTCGAGTCGATGCAGAACCAAGTTTCGAACTTCACTCAGAAGCGGGGATTCGGAACCGTGAGGGTCAGTGTTCCTTCTATTTCGAGCCCTGGCAACTGCAGCACCACCTTCACCACCACATTCGGGCTCCGACGGACCACCTGCACTGACCTCAGCCTTCCCGTGCTCACCACCCCCTGCATCAAACACAGTGTAAGTCCACTCAGGGGTAGAGTATCTGCGACAAGGCACTCTTGTTCTCTTTGACCGTCGCCGACTGTCTTGTGCTTGGTCTTCGTCACTTGCCTCCGTTTCAGATGCTTCGGACACTGGAGCAAGGTCTCTTTCAGGTGCTAACCTCAGGTTCAGTCGCCTCTGTCTTTCAGGCCAACTTTCTGCACTTCGGTTCGTTCGTCCGCCTTCCCCTTCTATACCCAGTGCACAACTTCCTCTTTCTGTTGAATTTGACTCTTCTCCGCCCACTGCACAGTTTCTGTCTTCGGTGTCTGAGTCAAGGTTCGAACTGTGGAAACCCCCTTCAGCTTGCTCTAGTGCACCACCAGCTGTGTCAGCGACCCTTACAGCTTGTCTTGTCCTCCCTTGTGGCCCTGCCACATCAGCTGGATTTTCATTTACGAGAGGAGCTGTTTCTTCCAAGGGTGCTGGAACTCTGCGGGTATGGGAGGCATGCACCCAGTTCGGCAATCCTCCACACTTCACTGCTGTGTTCGTGATAAGTATCACCTGATACGGGCCACGCCAGCGGGCATCCAAGCAACTCTTCCTCACGTGCTTCCAGACGAGCACCCAGTCACCGGGACACAAGTCGTGGCACAGATCACTCGAGGCTGGGACCACTGCTGCTTGCACCTGCTGGGATACAGAACGGACCACATCAGAGAGTCCTTTACAATAATCGAGAATCAAATCATCAGTGATGCTTATCAAGGCTGTAGCTGGTACTGCTGGCAATCTCATTGCCCTCCCCATTAATATCTCATGGGGGGACAACCCGGTCTTTCTGTCTGGGACACTTCGCATGCTCATCTGCACGAGCGGCAAAGCGTCGGGCCATTTCAGGGATGTCGAAGAACACATTTTTGCCATCCGGGCCTTCAAAGTTCCATTAACTTGTTCCACCATCCCAGAAGCCTCTGGTCTGTAACTACAGTGGAGTCTCTGGTCAATGTTCAATGCAGCACAAAGTAACTTCATGATTTCACTGTGGAAGTGCCCTCCTCTATCTGATTCCAAAGAGGTCGGGATCCCGAATCTAGGGATGAGCTCCCTCAACAGTAACTTAGCCACTGTGAGAGTGTCACACCTGCGTGTGGGGTAAGCCTCCACCCACCGTGAGAATACACATACCAGCACTAAAATGTATCTCAACCCATTACACTGAGGCATTTCCACAAAGTCAAGCTGTATCCTATTGAAAGGCCCACCTGACCTCCCAATGTGACTCAATGTAACTACAGTTTTCTTTCCAGCGTTCATCTGCTGACACGTAACACACCTTTGACACACTGTTTCAGCCATTGCTCGAAATCGTGGGTTGTACCACGTCTGTCTAAACACTCTCATCATTGCGTCTCTACCAAGGTGTGTCTGTCCATGTATCAGCCTTGCCATCGGACTCAACAATTCTTCTGGTAATACGGCTCTCCCATCGTTGGATACCCACACATCCACATCTCCTCTCTCACAACCCGCTTTGATCCATCCCTCTCTCTCCTGGTCTGAAACTTCGTCCTGTAATCGCTTAAGCTCTTCCCAAGTGTCTGCCATGGCCAACATTATGCTGAGCTCGGTTCCTTCTTGGCTCTCCCCTGCGTATCTATCTGTGAATATGCATCCTTGTTCTGCACAGAAACGGGCGACTTTGTCCGCGTAATTGTTACCCAATGACACAAAGTCCTCCCCTTTCCCATGGGCTGAACACTTTACCACAGCAATTTCTTTCGGATGCTGTAGTGCATCCAACAGTTGTCTTACATATTCTCCATTCCGAATGGGTGAGCCAGATGATGTCAAAAATCCCCTCTGAGACCATAACTGCCCGAAGTCGTGCACCACGCCAAACCCATATTGGCTGTCTGTGTAAATCGTGATTCGAATTCGATCAGCGACCAAACAGGCACGGGTCAAGGCAATGATCTCAGCTACCTGCGCGGAGCGTACTCCTTCTAGGCAAGCAGCCTCGACCACTCCTGAAATGGTACATACAGCAAACGCTGCTCTCAATTGCCCCACACTGTCTCTTAAGCATGAACCATCGACAAAGAAAATTTCATCTGGGTCAGCCAATGGTTCATCGACAATGTCAGGTCTCGGTTTGGTGCAAAGCTCGGTCACATCAAGACAATCATGGTCCGCACAATCTTCATCATCCGTGCTCGGTGTAGGCTTCAATGTCGCAGGGTTCAAGACAGAGCACCTTTTCAGAGTCACATTCTCTGCGGCAAGTATGACTTGCTCGTACCTCGTTAACCTATTGTTCGTTAGGTGCTGGGTCTTGGTCATGGTCATCAATAACTCAACCGAGTGTGGCACATGTACAGTCAATGGATGTCCCATTACAATGCTTTCACATCTTTCAATGCTGACACCTGTTGCAGCAACGGATCTTAGACATCCGGGCAACGCAGAAGCTACTGGATCTAAAGTAGCTGAAAAATATGCAACTGGTCTACGGACACCTCCATGGTTCTGAGCTAACACTGCTAATGCACATCCTTCCCTCTCGTAACAAAACAATGAAAAGGCCTTGTTGTAGTCAGGCATTCCCAGTGCCGGAGCCCTGCACAAATCCTCTCTCAGTTTCAGGAATGACATCAAGCACTCCTCGTCCCATGGTACCGGATCACTCACATCCTTGTGCGTAAGCCTCTGCAAAGGCTTTGCTCTCAAGGAGAAACTAGGAATCCACTGTCGACAGTAGCCAACCATTCCCAGGAACATCCTAACTTCTCTCTGTGTGGTGGGTACTGCCATGCTCATTATTGCCTCAATTCGATCTGGTGACACCTTCCTCTTGCCTTTTTCCAATCTGTGTCCCAAGTACTGTACTTCATTCAAACAGTACTGCAGCTTGTTCGGGGACACCTTATGTCCATTCTCTGCTAAGTGGTTCAACAGAGCTACAGTGTCAATTCTGCAAGCATCTTCTGTTTCTGAGGCAATGAGCAAGTCATCTATGTATTGCACGAGAACTGAGTTCTGCGGCAACACAAGGCTCTCGAGATTCTTCTTCAGGATCTGGTTAAAGATCGATGGACTTTCCGTATACCCTTGAGGGATACGACACCATGTTAACACGCGATTTTCCAGCCTGAACGCAAAAAGAAATTGGCTTTCCTCGTGGAGCGGTATCGAAAAGAAGGCTTGATACAAATCGATAACCGTAAACCACTCGGCTTCACATGGGATCTGGAACAATATTACTGAAGGATTCGGTACCACTGGACAACAAGGGACAACTATCGTGTTGACCTTTCGCAGGTCTTGCACGATCCTGTATTTCCCGCTCGGTTTCTGTAGTCCCATGATGGGTGAATTACAGGGGCTACCTCTGATCTCTTTCAGAATGCCTTTCTCAATAAAGGTCTCGATCACAGGTCTTATCCCTGCAATCGTTTCTGGCAACAGGTTGTATTGAGGTGTCCTGGGGAAATCAACATTCTGTTTCACCTCCATCCGCACTGGTTCAACCCCTCTGATTAGACCTATTTCGTCGCCTGCGAAATCCCACACCACAGATGACACTGCATCTCTCAGATCAGGTGGAAGTTCTTCCACCGTCACCATTGGGTACAGATCTATACATAGATGCTGATTGGTAACCTTAAAGTCAGCATCGTCATCTCTCGTCTGGACCTCTACTCCCTGAGGCGTACAATAAATTGTGCAGTTCAACTTGCACAACAGATCTCTTCCCAAAAGGCAAACGGGACTCGTATCACACACTACAAACTGATGTCTAGTTTGAAAGGAACCTATCTTCACTAAGATCGGTTCTGTCAATGGGCTGCTTATTCTTTTGTTCGCTACTCCAACAACCTGGATTGATTGTCCCGAGAGGGGTAGGTTAGGGACTACTGCTGATCTTACAGTAGACCGGGTAGCACCAGTATCAACCAAAAGTGTGGCAGGATGACCCTCAATATCTGCCTCCACAAAAGGTCCTCTCTGGTCTACCTCCAAGACCGCTCCAAGTGTGCAGTCTTCCTCCCCCTCAGGCACCGTCAGGATAAAGGGTCTGAGCTACTCTCGTCATAGTCTTCGAACAGGGGCATCTGTTGGTACGTTCGTATTCCTTGTGTAATCCTTGGAGCCTGGGGAACCTGGGCGTGAGAGCTGTAAACCCCCCCTTTCATCGTCCTAGGCCTCGTCACTGTGTTAACTACCTCTTGCGCGGGTGCCTGAGCCCCCTCTTCCTCTTCCTGCAGCTGATTAGCTGGGTTCAAAGGACACTCGCGTTTCCAATGTCCGACCTGGCGACAAAGATGACACGCCGTGGTCTTCTTCAGTGTTGCTACGTCCACTCCTGTTTTGGGGTCTACTGGTTTTCCCCTTCCCTGTCCTTGCCCATTCTGGTTCCCCTGGGAATTTCCTTGTTTTCTTCCTAAGGTCCCTCCACTAGGCTGACCCTGTTCTGTCTGCATCTGGACAAGCATCAATTTGTCCTTTAGCTTCCGATGTTTAGATTCCACCTCATCACTACAGTATCTCACATACCTCAATATTTCATCTAGTGGCTTGTTCTGCCAGCAGATCAAATGGTGCTGTATCATGAGGCTGATTTCCATTCTCAGACCCAGTACAAACTTTGAGACAAACTGTCCCATATCCTTGGGGTCCAAGATATCTAACCCACTATACTGTTTAAAAGCTTGCAGAAGTCTTTCATAATATTCATGCACCGTTTCTTTGGGTTCCTGTACAGTCCGATCTATCTTAACCCAATCTATATCCTGAGGTGAAATCTTCAGTTTCAACCATGTAATCACCTGCTCATACTTTTTCATGACTAGGGGTGATGGACCATTTGTAACCGCCTCTCTATCCGGTTCCGAAGTCGGCCACTCAATAGCGACTTTACAGGCTGTCCACAAATCTCCCGGTACCACTATGTCAAACAAAGTGTTCAAATCAATCCACAATACTTTTGAAATTTTCACAAACCGCTCAACCTGCTTGTACCACTCTACTGGTTTTTCCCTCAGCCGAGGAAAATCATTTGTAAATGCAGCCAAATCACCTCTATTCCACGGCACATGCACGTACCCTCCATTCTGTACTTCCCGTAAAGGAAAATTTCCAACACCCGTCGCCCCCCCCCCCTGGAGGCGGCGTTTCCCCCTCAGCTTTCTTTGCTGGTTTCTTCTTGGACCACCTTTCTTCCCATTTGTCCAACAAAATCCATATTCTCATTCCTACAATCAGGTCTCTGGTGTGTGTCCTTAATCCTGTGATTCTTTTCTCCTCCAGCTCCTGGTCACTGTAATGTAATCTATGTGGCCCCTGCAACGCTTTAGTTTTGTTCAGGTCCACCTCATATCTTTTGGCCAATTCCTTCAATCTATCATGTGCCATCCTAGCTTTTCGAGTCACATCTTTTGCTACAAACAGCAGCTCATCTGATCCATAAATTTCTATCCTTTCCAAAGGCAGACCTCCATTAATCATCTCGTCTACCTCTGCTTTCAATCTCACTACGTCTAGTAACCTTACCCGCTCATCACAGTCACTATTCTGTCCTTGTGACCTATTCCCTTCCATCATATTCCTGGAACTTGGTCTGTCTTCCGAGTCGTTCTGTGCCCTATCTCCTTGCATCCTATCCTCTTGGTTTGTTACTGTTGGTGTCCACATCCTCAAAGCTGACTTGGATTCACGCAAAGACCTTGGTCTTTCTGGTCTCTCCTCTTCTTGTCTAAAGGAAGAGTCTGCAGTAGCCGGTAATGGCGTACTTGTCTCCACTGGTCTTGGGAAATGAACCACTCGTACTCCGAACCCATTCCCACTCTCGCTGGTTACTTCTTCCCTTCCCATCTGTACGGAGCCCCCTTCTCTCACTCGGTCTGGGTCATATACCGGTACTATAGGGCCAATGGTAACCGGTACTGTTAGGGAGTCCGGTAATCTTGTGTTCCCAACAGGAGGCTGTGTTATCATAGACGCCGTTGCCCCCTCTGTTCCTGTGGAAATCCTTCCCACTACTCTCATGCTAGTCTGATTCTGGCTCCCATCAATTGTTACTGCTGGGGGTCGGCTTTCCCTCTTCTGAATCTGGATTAAATGGTGGTGGCCTCTCTGCCAACATCCTGTCTAACAGGCTGTCATCTAGATCACTGTCGTCCTCATCGATTCTTATTATTTTCCCATTTTGTACTAACAATGGGTACAACTTATCTCCTTCGA
The DNA here is from genome assembly GCA_963921515.1 of Calotriton arnoldi. NCBI lineage: Eukaryota > Metazoa > Chordata > Amphibia > Caudata > Salamandridae > Calotriton > Calotriton arnoldi. The sequence continues at coordinate 253,555 of CAWUFW010015735.1, read as the reverse complement.
TCGTTTCCACTCTCCACCTTTTCTCCAATGCATCCCACCTTGCATCTTGAAATGCCCTGACCGATTTCTTCACCCTTTCTTGGCTTCTGTCTTTCTTCCTATCATACGCTGCTCTTATCCACGCATGTAGTGCCTCAAACTGTGTTGGTCTAGGTAGTGGTCGTAAAGAAGCCATTATACTTTTTAGCTGGTACAACACCTCTAACCTGAAAGTACCATAGCGTGGGAACGACAATTCTCCTTCTGCTTCTGTCATTTTGTGCCAATTCTCAAGCCAAATTATAGTATGCAATCCTACATTCTTTGCCATGTAATGTGCTGGTGTATCCTCGGGAGGAGCTTCCTCTCCTTCCCGAACAACCACATGTCTATCACCTCTACAAAGTTCTCGTAAAACTTTAAAACATTTCATGATGAATCAACTTTGTATTTGCACTCAAAATGTCAGCTCTTGCTTCTTGATTTCACTCCACCAATACCAGCGCGGCTCACACCAACCGGCCTATCGCAGCGCGGCACTTGTCTGACGTCACCTTTCCTCCGCTCGCAGCAGTTCCCCTCCTTTCTAATTCACTCGTTCTCTCTCGCACCTGTTCCAATCATACTCTGAAATAATGTCCGTCCTACCGAACAATTACTTCTCTGACCGTCGGTCTTACCAATGACCGATCAGCCTCTTGATCTTGTTGACCTCAATCTGGCAACCGTCTGTCCGCGAAACGACCGGACAATCGCCTCTAACACACTCGATAGGATTCAATCACTCGATGTTCTGCACACAATAACCTACGACCTGCGTTGGTTATTCACACACTCACACATGTGTTCCCTATCTTCAGTGGGTCTGTCAATGACGTCTCGTGACCCCGACAACCTCTGGTCAACGTTCTCAACTCTGGGTGTATTCTACACCACAATAAATCTCCCGGTCCCGCGCGCGCTCACGGTCCGGTTCTCAATCACACAACTCTCTTTCCAACTCCGCAAGACATCACACAACAATAAAACACCGCAATCTACCAAACATCACTCTTTTCATACTCACTCCACCATGAACTGCTACTTCCGCCGCACCGTCACTCTCGGTCAGTTTTCCACGACCTCCGACATCCTTCTCCCGCGGTCCTCTGGATCTGCGTCACTCGGGCTCTATGGGGCAACTTAGTCTCCTATCTTGCTCTAGATCTCCCCTTACCATCAAAGGTAACCATCCTACTCTGCTACCAACTGATAACGCCGATTCTTATCTAATTATCTATAAGAACCTTCTGGTCGCCAAGATCTTTTTACCTGTTGATTAGTGTAAAGGAGAGAATTTCATCTGGTTATATAACAGCATTCATTTTGTCTGAAAGGACCACTGACTCCGAATTCGAGTTTAAGAATTTATTATCGCCAAAAATAACTGAACGTGCAAGCACCTCAACACGAGGTTAAAGAAATAGATGGGCACTAATACAAATAATATCCTACGCAAGAGCCTCATCCGACTCAGAATAAAAAGGATCGATAGTTCTAAAAGGATCAACCAAACTATGATTGCTCCAATTTCTAAGTTGCTCTTCATTGGACTAAACAAACTTAAAATCAATTGCTGTCCCTACACTAACGCTAAGTGACATCCCTGCATAACGATTTTTCCCAGGCAAGAGTGAATAAAAGGTGTCAGCTGTGAAGACTTCCTAAGAAGTGCAATCACATAATACCTAAGCTCAGCTCTGTCCTTCTCTCTGGTCTCCCCTACCTCTTCTCTGGCCTCCTCCCTCAGGGCACTATCCCTAATACAAAACCCCAATACAATTGTACACGCCTTTATCACGCCTCCTTGGCCAGGTCTTCTTTCTTGTATTTTTCCATCGAAACGGTTACTTCATCCTGGACGGTTGCGATGACCTTGAGTCCCAGGCACCTTCTCCGCTGAAAGTATCATCCCTAAATTCCATTTCACTCCCGTACCATGCCTCCCATCTCTCTAACTTTTGAAAACAAAGAGTTAGTCTTTACTAACGAGACATGTGTCCTTGCACCTGCAACAAAGATATGTTCAACAGAAACCTTCTACTGTGCAAATTAAATCTACCGTTTGTGCCCAGAGCCTTACCAAGAGAAACTTTTCTCTGCCTACAAAATAAGCTAACATAAGAATAAACCAGGCCTTCCCTAAGCACATATGTAGTCAGGCCTTTACATATAACTTTTAAACACGCATCTTACTTTTCCCTATAAGCATCTTCATTACAATTCATATGCAAACAATGAATTACATGTGCAACTTTAATATGGTGCACGTTTACTACTGCAATTGAATTACACACAAACTAATTTCTCTATGCATTATTCACACAATTCAACAAGCATTACATTACATGATTATCATAACACAATTACACTGCTGATTCACTTTGTCTCAGCGAACTATTCATTCTTTACTAAACATGCATGAATATACAACTGAATATATACGAATATATGTCTGAGTACATGTGGGTGCGGCCTATCAGTGATTATGATGCACCCCTACAATTCACAAGAACATTTCGCTCTATCAACGCCGCCTCACATTTTTCCTACCCAATCCAGTCTGTGTATGCCATAACCTGGGGGGAGGGCCATTATGATATCTGACGTTGAGCTTTCTTTAAGCCACGTTTCAGTAATAAACAGAACATCAAGGGCTTCATCCTCTAATAGCATCCCAATTTCGATTTTGTGGCCTGGGAGGGATCTGCAGGTAATGAGGCCCATCTTCCAGTGTATGTTATTACTACTCATGACCTGTTTGCAACCGGGGTTCAGTAGATTCGTTTTTTAATGAGAAGTTACAATTTTGGCAGTGGGTTCGCCAATTTAGCACCTCAACAGGTTCTAAGCCTACTTCCTTCATTCTTTACAAAAAAGTCTTAACTGGGTTAGCAAACCTGCATACATTTATACGTTTAAGCAGCTACATGTGTCTCCTATTTTCGCTGTTAGGAGCGAGTGTGTGTGTGTTTGAATATTAAGTTAAATCATTCTCTCATCAAGAGGCCAAGTGTACGAGGTTGGCTATGTAAGTAAAGCACCTATATGTTGAGCTAGTTAAGGGCAATAACAGGACTTCAAAATGATACCTATATGTTACCCTCTGATTTAAAGGAGTGCAGCTCTGCCTATATTTGCTGTGATATGCACAACTGAGCAGAGGCCTGTGGAAAGTAGAATCGGATTCTCACAGTACTCTCAAGGCAAGCCTGCTGCTGGAAGGCGCTTGTGGTATTCGCCAGGTTTTGGGTCTCAGTGGCTGTGTATAGAAGGGACTGTTTTTGTGGGGTGGTTAATTTCGTAGTCCTATCTGATGCTGATTTATGGCTAAATAATGGAGGCTGGAGTTTCAACAATACACAAATGTGCACGAAAAGGGGATTTTTTAAAGATATTTACATCTGGGTGAGCTCTTTGGATATGGGATTTCACATTGCTGCGTTTGTTTTTGTATGGGTCAGAAGTGATGATCAGCTCTGTGTTCTGGCAACATGATCTGGGGCCGAGTGTTATAAATGGGGATACAGCTTAAATTGGGAGTCAGGAGCGACGTCATGATGCTCGAATGGGTTTGGGAGGCTATATGTGAAGAGATAGCTAGCATTGGCTCAGTTACGTCTACACTTCAGCGATAGGATGGTTTATGAACCTAAGAGCATTAGTTTTGAGGATTGGCTGCCAGACTCTTACAGGGCTGCAAGATCTCTGCGACGCTCAGCCCGGTTCTTGTGTCTGAAGCGGCTCAGTTCTGGAAGGGACCCTGTGATGATAAGGGCTGCATTATGGAGATCAAACTGATAGTTCTGAGGGGGCCATTCAGACTAGATGTAAAGTTATGCCTTCAAGGGGACTCTGCTCTGGGATGGTCCGCTTGCAGGGCAGGGATTGCTCTATGTCCAAAGTCTGAAAAGTGTCCCACACACATGCAGCAGCGGCGTGGAGCTACCTTTTTGACAACATGTTGTACTCCGCAAATGCTCAAACACACGCCAAACCCCCTCCCACATCTGATCCGTCCCCGGAACTGACGAGTTGGCACCACAACACACCACCAGAACTGACAAGCACAGCTGTTTGTTTTTAGTCCGGACGTCTTCAGCGGGAGCACATATAGAGAAGTTAAAGACTGATTTTTACCATCAAAACAATTGGCCTGCGTATGCCCGGTCATGCAGGGCATAAGTCCTGACAAGCAGCCATGTTAAAATCAGGCAAATAGTTTGCAAATCATGATCTTCTTCATGATGCCCCGATCTTAATTTCACGCCGTGCTGATAACAAAAAAGAGGCGCGCAATATTGAAGCATGACAGCGGGCACCCCACAGCTAATAAAATAAAGGTGACAAGATTTACAGCCCTGTACTAGCAGTCGGATCAACTGGAAACATCTAGCGCTCCTATGGAGTGCTTTTATATGAAGGTAAACGTAGTCCCTTTTCTATTTGCTAATTGGGACAAGGGGAAGGGTGCAAGTAATGAGGCACTGCTTCCGAAGGAGTGAACGACCCAGGAAAAGGACGGACAAATAGCAAAATAACCATTTAGAAGCAAGGGTTTTTAAAGGACACTCAAAGGATCAAATTAAAAGCAGTGGGCTGGGCTGAAGCCCACAAAGAAGTGTATACTAAAGTATATACAAGAGGTCTCGAATGCTCGACCTAAAAATAGCTATGCTTGTCCCCGCTCAGTGAGATGACTCGGAGTCAAGCTCTTGGAACACTTGGGAACGTTCATAAAAGTCTGCTGTTTAGCAATGCGAAGGATTCAAATTTAAATGTCCCTGCGGCGCAGCATATAACAAGACGATGAAGAAACTCAACTGCTTACCTTCTCCCACCAATATGACGGCTTCATGTTTCAGTAAACAGAAAAGTTAGGGTTGCCGTGGTCTCTTTTCCTTTCAATTGCAAGTCTAAATAGAAAGCAGGAATGGAGGAAGAGCTGAACAGACTGAGACTGAGGTTAGCTTCTTATTCGGCCAGCATCTCAATCACAGGCAACATTTTATATAAATTACAACTTTAAATAATTAAGCTAACTCAATTTTATCGGACTTTGCATTCCCATACTATGAATATTTTGTTTTTTAATCACAACATGTACCACTATTATGTCTATTAGGATTTAGTCTGACACAAGCAACCTTTCCACCAAAACAGGGTACAGCTTTGAACCACCCCTTTACAATACCTGTATGTAAATTGTCTGAGCCAATCAAAATTTGTGGCACCATATGGGTCGCCCTGACCTCAATACATCCCTGAGCAGTTATCTCTGAATGAGCAATCATACTTTTCCTATTGGAAATTCACATTGACTCACAAATATTTCAAACACACCACATCCCCCTACAAGCTCCATAAGGACTTAGACTGAGCCACACAATGTGCCCAATGCATCACCCTCAAGCCAATACATTCCTATGGAGTTATAGACGAATAATTAACCATCCTTTCTCCCATGAAGATCAACTTGGCTCACCCGTTTTCATATTGATTTTATTAAATGAGAGTATCTCTCAATAGTGCTTCTATCTATATTTTCCGAGCCAAGCAAAATCTGTAACAGCAGATGGCACTAAACGGGGTGCCCTCACCGCAAAGTATTCCTATGCAATTATTTCTGGATAAGTAATTGCAGTTCTGTTATAAGAAAATCACATTCACTCACTAATATGTATTTTGCTTTTCAAACACACCATATCCCCCTACAAGGTCCATAAGGATTTAGTCTGAGCCAAACAGTGTTTCCCCCAAAACATGGGCCCAGTGTGCCACCCACCACCTGATGCATTCCTATGGAGCTATAGGTGAATAAGTAACCATCCTTTCTCCCATGAAGATCAACTTGGCTCACCAATTTTCATATTGATCCGAATAAAGAGATCACTCCTCTACACTACCTCTATGACAATTTGCTGAGCCCAGGTGGCACCAAACTAGTAGCCCTCACCTCAATGCATTCCTATAGAATTACATCCAAATAAGTAATTGTAGGTCCTTTATAGAAAAAACACAGTGGCTCACAAATATGTATCCACACACACTCACCTCAGACTTGGCTGAGGATGGGAACTAGAGGCACGGGGCCAAGGGGCTAGCCAGCCTCCAATCTGATATGTAAACACAAAATGGGCTGCCCCTAGCGTGGGTTCCTACAGTTTCCTACAGAGTTATACTGAGATGCAACATCTGTGTGGGCATCTCATAAAAAGTTTCGGACTGGCCTCACACACCGCCCGGTGTCATGCTTCATCATAGGCTGACCGACGGGGAGACCGAGAAGACGCCTGTAGAGATATCCGCTGGGAGCGCTGAATTCAGACAAAAGTCACAAGTAGGCCCTCCCACCATCGCCCTCCCATGGAGTATAGAGGATAGTATTTTAGGAATCACTTACATTGGTACTACACCAAACGGGTAGCTTGACCCTCTTAGCCCCCGTCCCCAGATTGGCAGCTCCTTCTTGCATTAGATGCAAAAAGGCAGCGCCCACAGTTAGAAACCCTTTGGTCCTGACGAATGCGACGTACCCTACGGGGACACTAACGCAGAAACATGTTGACCACACTTAACACGGTGAAGGGAGAATAACGTCCCAGATCACCGTTCACCTATTTTAATACCATACATTTGCTCCTTGAATAAACACAGTTTAGTGACAGATGTAATGGTTTTTAGATCACCTTTCACTTTCACACGGCCACCACTTAGCTTTAGAAGTGCATCCCTGTCTCCAGGTGTATGCCCGCCCTCTATCAAACGATGTTTTTAGAGGGAGAGACAGCCTATGATGAAGCATGACACCGGGCGGTGTGTGAGGCCAGTCCGAAACGTTTTATGAGATGCCCCCACTGAAGTTGCATCTCAGTATAACTCTGTAGGAAACTGTAGGAACCCACGCTAGGGGCAGCCCATTTTGTGTTTACATCACAAATATGTATGCCAGTTTTTAAAACACATCACATGCCTCAACAAGCTCCATAAGGATTTAGCCTGAGCCAAGCAATGATTCCACCTGTGTCCACTGTGCCACCCTCAAGCCAATACAATCCTTTGGAGTTATAGGTGAATAAATAGCCATCATTTCTCCCATCAAGATCAACTTGGCTCCCTAATTTTCACATTGATTCTAATAAAAGGAGCATCTCTTTATATTACTTGTATATAAATTGTCTGAGATGAGCAAAACTTGTCACATCAGATGGCACCAAACAGGGTGCCCTCGCCTCAGTGTGTTCCTATGCAATTATGTCGGACTAATTAATTGCAGTTCTCTTATAGGAAAATCACATTGGCTCACAAATAGATATTTTGTTTTCCAAACACACCACATCCCCCTACATGGTCTATATTAGCCTGAGCCAAGCAACGTTTCCACCAAAACATGGGCCCACTGTGCCACCCATTAGCAGATTAATTCCTATGGATATATAGGTGAATAAGAAACCATCCTTTCTCCAATAAAGATCAACTTGGCTCACCAATGTTTATATTGATTCTAATAAAGAGAGCACCCCCACTACACTACTTGTATGTAAATTACCTGAGCCAAGCAAACTTTGTTACAACAGGTGGCACCAAACTGGTTGCCATCACCTCAATTAATTTCTTTGGAGTTACATCCAAATAAGTAATTGCCGTTCTCTTATAGGAAAAACACATTGGCTCAGAAATATGTGTGCTGTTTTTCAAACACATCAAATCCCCCTAGAAGCTCCATACAGGATATAGCCTGAGCCAAGCAATGTTTCCACCTGTGCCCACTGTGCCACCCTCAAACCAATGCATTCCTACTGAAGTTATAGACAAATGAATATCCATCCTTTCTCCAATCAAGATCAACTTGGCTCACCAATATTCATATTGATTCAAATAAAGGGAACACCCCTTTATAGCACTTGTATGTAAATTGTCTTCACCAAGCAAAACTTGTCACAACACAATGCACCAAAAGGTGTGCCCTCACCTCAATGTATTCCTATGCAAATATGTCCGAATAAGTAATTGCAGTTCTCTTGTAGGAAAATCACATTGGTTCACAAATATGTATTTTGTTTTTCAAACACACCCCATCTTCCTTCAAAGTCCCTAAGGATTTATCCCGAGCCAAGCAGTGTTTCCACTAAAACATGGGCCCACAGTGCCACCCACCAGCCAATGCATTCATATGGAGCATATAGGAAAATAAGAAACTATACTTTCTCTCATGAAGATCAACTTAGCTTACCAATCTTCATATTGATCCTAATAAAGAGAGCACCCCTCTTCTCTACCCGTATGTAAATTGCCTGAGCCAATCAAAATCTGTCACAAGAGGTGGCACCAAACTGGTTTCCCTCACCTCATTCCATTTCTACGAAGTTACATATGAATAAGTAATTGTAGTTTTCTTATAGGAAAACACATTGTCTCAGAAATGTGTGCTGTTTTTCAAACACACCACATCCCCCTATAAGCTCCATACAGGATTTAGCCTGAGCCAAGCAATTATTTCGCCTGTGCCACCCTACAACCAGTGCATTCCTATTGAGTTATGGTCAAGTAACCATCCTTTCTCCCATCAAGATCAACTTAGCGCTCCAACTTTCATATTGATTCTAATAAAGGTAGCATCCTTCTATAGTACTTGTATGTAAATTGCTTGCGCCAAGCAAAACTTGTACAATAGATGGCACCAAACAGTGTGCCCTCTCCTCAATGTATTTCTATGCAATTATGTCCGTATACATAATTGCAGTTCTCGTATAGGAAAATCACATTGGCTCACAAATATGTATTATTTTTTTTAAACACACCACATTCCCCTACGAGGTCCATAGGGATTTAGCCCGAGCCAAGCAACGTTTCCACCAAAATGTTGGCCCCCTGTGGTACCCAATACCCAGTGCATTCCAATGGAGCTATAGGTGCATAAGTAACCATCCTTTCTCCTATGAAGATCAACTTGGCATACCAGTTTTCCTACTGATTCTTATAGAGGCAGCACTCCTCTACACTACCGTTATGTAAATTGCCTAAGCCGAGCATAAATTGACACAACAGGTTGCACCAAACTGGTTGCCCTCACCTCTATGCATTGCTATGGTGTTACATCAGAATAAGTAATTGTAGTTCTCTTATACGAAAAACACATTGGCTTACATATAAGTATGATGTTTTTCAAACACTTTCCTCAACAAGCTTCATTAGGATTTAGCTTGAGGCAAGCAATGTTGCCACCTGTGCCTACTGTGCCACCCTCATGCCGATGCATTCCTACGGAGTTATAGACGAATAAGTAACCATCCTTTCTCCCATCAAGGTCAACTTGACTCACCAATTTTCATATTGATTCTAATAAAGGGAGCCTCCCTCTAAACCTACCTGCATGTAAATTGTCTGAGCCAAGCAACATTTGTCCCAATGGGTTGCACCAAACTGGTCGCTGCCACTTCAAAGCATTCCTATACAGGTACATCCGAATGAACAATTATAGTTCTTTTATAGGAAAACCACATTGATTCACAAATATGTATGCTGTTTTGAAAACAAACCACATCCCCCTACAAGGTCCATAAGAATTTAGCCTGAGCCAAGCAACGTTTCCACCAAAAAAGGGACCCACTGTGCCAACCTCATCCAATTCATTCCTACCAAGTTAAACCACAAATAAGTAACCATCCTTTCTTCCATCAAGAACAGCTTGGCTCACCAATTTTCATATTGACTCCAATAAAGGGAACATCTCTTTACACTACATATGTGTAAATTGTCTTCACCGAGCAAAATTTGTCACAACAGGTGGCACCAAACTGGTTGTTCTCACCTAAATGCATTACTATGCAGTTACGTCAGAATAAGTAATTGTAGATCTTTTATAGCAAGGTTGCATTGCCTCACAAATATGTATGTTGTTTTTCAAACACGCCATGTCCCCCTCCAAGATCCATGAGGATTTAGCCCATGCCAAGCAAAATATCCGCCTGTGCCCTCTGTGCACCCTCAAGCCAATGAATTCCTATGGAGATGTGTGGCGCGGCAGCCAGAGCGGCTGACTCCGGAGTGAGGGGCTCACAGTTTGATCCCCGGCAGCTGCGGCAGTTTAGCTCAGCATCATGTGACTCTCAGCAATAGCTCACTGAATTTTCCCGATGGCCCCCAACGCCTTGAAACTGTTAGGGCTGATAAGTTCGGGCTTCACAAATACCGGATTTATGGAGTTATAGACCAATAAGTAACCATCTTTGCACCCACAAAGATCATCTTGGCCCACAAATTTTCATACTGATCATAATAAAGAGAACACCTTGCTGCACTACACAGACTGAAACCACCATTGAGAAACTCAGCAAAAAGAGTGAGGTCCATCAACAACACATCCTACAACTCGAAAATCAACATATTCTATTGTAAAAGAAGTACGAACACCTTGAGAATATGTGTCGATGTTACAACATTCATATCAGGGGAATACAGACCATAATCACTCATGTTGACCTCTCAAAATACCTCTTAGACCTGTTGGGCAATATCCTCGAGAGAAGCAAGGGTGACTCTATACACATGGATAGAGCCAATAGGGTTATCTTTCTCCAAAGAGCTGGGACTCATACACTAGGTGTTTTCACCCATATTCATCATTTTGCAGATAATGATGCCATCATGACCAAGGTGAGACTGGGAGGCTCCATCTCCTGCAATGGCGTATAGCTTCTTCTCTTCTAGGAGCTCTCGGCGGCCATGCTTGCCAAGCGTCGCAGCTTCAAACCAGTTACTGATGTTCTTATCACTCATAACACCCATTGGCATCATCTTACTATGGAAGGTACAAACAATCAATCAATCAATCACAGAATTTGTAGAGCGCACTACTTACCCGCGAGGGTCTCAAGGCGCTGGGGAGAGGGAAGGGGGGGGGATGCTGCTACTGGTCGAACAGCCAGGTCTTGAGTAGCCTCCTGAAGGTCAGCAGGTCTTGGGTCTGTCGTAGGCTTAGTGGAAGGGTGTTCCAGGTCTTGGCGGCGAGGTGTGAGAAGGATCTGCCGCCGGTGGTTGTTCTTCGAATGCGAGGGACGGTGGCGAGGGAGAGGTCGGCGGAGCAGAGCTGGCGGTTGGGGACGTAGAAGAAGAGTCGTCTGTTGAGGTAGGCTGGGCCAGTTTTGTGGAGTGCCTTGTGTGCGTGGATGAGGAGTTTGAAGGTGATCCTCCTGTCGACGGGGAGCCAGTGCAGGTTCCTCAAGAGGGGGTGATGTGGCTGTGGCGTGGTACGTCGAGGATCAGTCGTGCGGAGGCGTTTTGTATGCGTTGCAGTCGCTTGATGAGCTTGGCCGGGGCTCCCGCGTAGAGGGCGTTCCCATAGTCCAGTCTGCTACTGACGAGGGCCTGGGTGACTGTTCTTCTTGTGTCTGTCGGGATCCACCTGTAGATCTTGCGAAGCATGCGGAGGGTGTTGAAGCAGGAGGAGGAGACTGCGTTGACTTGCTTGGCCATGGAGAGCGTTGAGTCGAGGATGACTCCCAGGTTGCGTGCGTGGTCGGTGGGTGTCGGGGCTGCTCCCAGCGTCGTTGGCCACCAGGAGTCGTCCCAGGCTGAGGGGTTGGAGCCGAGGATGAGGACCTCCATTTTGTCCGTGTTCAGCTTTAGTCGGCTGATCTTCATCCAATCGGCGACGGCCTTCATTCCTTCATGGAGATTGGCTTTGGCGGCGAGGGGGTCCTTGGTGAGGGAGAGGATCAGTTGAGTGTCGTCGGCGTAGGAGATAATGTTGAGGTCGTGTTGTCTGGCGATGCGTGCGAGCGGGGCCATGTAGATGTTGAACAGTGTTGGGCTGAGGGACGATCCCTGGGGTACGCCGCAGATGATCTCGGAGGCTTCGGATCGGAAAGGTGGGAGGCGGACTCTCTGGGTTCTGCCGTCGAGGAAGGAGGTGGTCCATTCCAGGGCCTTGTCTCGGATCCCTGCGTCGTGGAGGCGTGCGCGTAGAGTGCGGTGGCAGACAGTGTCGAAGGCGGCGGAGAGGTCCAGCAGGATGAGGGCTGCGGTCTCACCATTGTCCAGCAGGATCCTGATGTCGTCGGTGGCGGCGATGAGGGCAGTCTCAGTGCTGTGGTTGCTGCGGAACCCTGATTGTGATGGGTCCAGGATGCTGTTTTCTTCGAGGTATCGGGTTAGCTGTTTGTTGACGATCTTCTCGATGACCTTGGCTGGGAACGGAAGCAGAGAGATGGGCCGGAAGTTCTTGAGGTCTCTCGGGTCCGCCTTGGGTTTTTTGAGTAGGGCGTTGATCTCTGCGTGTTTCCAGCTCGATGTTCACGCTGGCCCAGGCTGGCAGGGGGTCGTGGTCGATGGTGTGTGGCGGGTCTGGTGCATCGATCTTAGTTGGGGTTGTCTGGGTGTTGAAGCTGTCGTGGATGTCGGCGATCTTGCGGTGAAACACACACCACAGCCTCGCTTACAGAAGCTTACATAAGCAAAGCAGATCCTGGGTGTGCCTGAGGAGACCTAAGAGGACAGGGCTCCCAAGGTGCAAAGAATGCAGAGGCCCCAAGAGTCTGAGTAGCATACAGTTCCCATGCAATCAAGGCAGAACAGGCCCAGCCCTGCATAAATTGAAACCAGTACAGTTAAGCTCTTGGAACACCTATATACCACCTCTGCCGCCTATAATTACCAGGACAATAAGTAAGTAATGGAGCTTCTTGAAGAATCCACTTTTTTTCAATCCATGAGAGTGTGCCCTGCTGCAAGGCTGGTCCTGCATCATCTTTTTTCTCTTTGGGACCAGGTGGAGGACCAGGGATTGGACTGACGTCTACATAGCTGTTTACCCCTCTCTAACCCTTTCCAGTGTAGAGAAGGATATCGGCCCCACGAATGAGGGCAGACTCCACTTCTTAATGTTTTGTTTCATTCTTCTTTTTGATGCTTCTTACATATGCTTGTTCTACATGTTCGAGTTTAGGGAGGGGAGGAGAACAGTTGGCACAGGAGACCATCCTCCACTGCAGGTACATGCCAGGTCCGGGGCTGGGGAGAGAATATCAGATTTTCCCACCCTGTCACTCTTGAATGATCACTAATCCTCCAACGATAAAGGTTATGGCATATAACTTTGAGTTCTAAATAATCCCAGGAGACCCATATCTTAAGGGCGGATACACGTCAACTCCATTCACATAGGTTCCCACTCCAATACCACACATCGTTTTGCTCCATAAAATGGGAGTGGTTATTTTTATTGCTACAACCACATGTTTCACTGAACACAATCATAAAGCACAGAAAAATGGCAGGTGGCTGACAGTCAATGGCTTTTAAGACACCCAGACAGTCTACATAGCTTTTGTCTATGCCCCCAACTCTGGCCAAGAATCATTCATGTGGATACATTATGGTCTATTATGGCCCTCACAGTGGTCCCTTTGATAATTGGAGGAGGCTTTAATATGGTCCTTAGTGCAACACAAGATAAATCACAGCAGCATCACAGTGGGACCCCCACATTACCTCCTATCTGACAAGCATGGCTTGCTGACCTAGGCCTAATAGATGCATGGCACACACAACACCCTCTCACAGTTTCACATATGCCCAAATTGATTTCCTCTTTTTAGTAACAAGATTTAAGCTCTCTCTCTTGGAGGCTGACTAACTCCCCCAGACTCTTTCAGATCATGGCCCTGTAGCTTCTGCTCTTCATTGGGATCAACCCCCCCACCAGGCGCTCCAGGAGCCCCAGGTGGCTGGATGACTTCTTCCTCTGGAATCTGGTGGTCCTAGCTGAGGTTCGGGAAAAAGTCAGGGGAAATCTAACCTCAGTGATACAGCGGAAATTGACAAACAGGTGGTATAGGATGCTGTTAAGGCAGTTATCTGGGGAACCGCTATTCAGGAAACTGCACCCCTCAAACTCATGCACAAGTTTACTAGGACCTACCTGGCTAGGGAGTTGGTGGAACTCGAACAGCAGCACAACTACACTCCCTAAAATTGTGGCGGAAGGTGCTTGCGGTGAAAGGTCAACTCTACATACTCTAATTAGGTAGGGCCAGTTACATCCTAACCAGACTGGGGGGTTGTTTCATGAGGGGGGCAACAAACCATTCGCCATGTTAGTACACAACTACAGACACACCAGACTCGAAGACATAATGGGGGGATCAAAGGCAGCAAGCGCACCACACACACTGTCACTGAAGGTAAGCTACAGGCCTTCCATTACTAGTATCAGTCCCTCTATGCGACACATCACATTCCCGGAGCCTCAAGATGCGCCTATGTAGATTCCATCCCTCTCCTTCACCTCTCTGCTACATCTGCAGCAGAACTAAAGGAATCTATTACTGCTACAGAGGTACTGGGTGCCATTAACCCACTTTAGCCCACTAAAGCTCCAGGACCGGATAGGATTACTGCACTGTTCTACAACAGATCTCCTCTTCATCTTCTACCCATCCTAACCGGTCCTTTGATTGACATAACCACCACTGGTGGTGTTACCCATAGCCTGACTGAAGCCTCTATTACATTGATCCCTAAACCGTACAAGGATCGGAATTTTGTCCTTCCTATTACCCAATCTTCTTGCATATTTTGGACCTCAAGCTAAGCTTCAGATGGGCTTCTTCCTCACTTCAATCATTCTGACCAGGGTGGTTGTGTCCTCCACAGAGCTACCAGTAACAAAACCAAACATGTCTTGCACTTGATTATTATAGCCAGGAAAAAGGGTAGAGGGGCAATCCTCTTATCCCTTGATGCTGAAAAAGCATTTGATAAGGTGGATTGGGGTATGCTCTTTGATGTCTTGCAGAGGTTTGGCCTGGTCTATGGCTGGATCTCAGCTCGTTATACCTCCCCACAGCTAGGATCAGATTTAATGGCCAGACTTTGGACCCCATGTCTATACATAGGGCCACCCGGCAAGATTGTTCTCTGACCCCTCTCTGTTTGACCGTTTCTAGAACCCCTCCTTCACATTAGAGACCAGCCACATTCTGACCCAAAACCTTTAGCGTGTTTACGTTTGCAGATGTCCTCCTTCTTACCCTCACCAAGCACAGAAAATGACTTCAGGTCCTTACCTCCTTGTTGGAGGAGTTTCGAGGAGTGGCAATCCTCCAGGCAAATACGACTGAATCAGAGAGTCTAGTCCTAGTTGGAGGCCGTGCAGAGGTCGACATGCTAAATCTCTGATGCACCATTTCGTTGGTCCACTGACTTAATTTGGTATTTTGGATATCCAACTGGCACCTGTAACCTTCTCATGCGTGAGACCAGATCCTCATTTGCGGCATGGAGGAGTCCTTCCCTTTCCTGGGTAGGTCGCGTATCTGCATCAAAATGACCTTGCTACCTCGCATTCTGTATTTATTCCAAGTCGTTCCACTTCCTTTTAGGAGAGAAGACATCGCCTGCCTACAGGTGATTTCTGTGAATTACATATTGACTGGTGGAAAAGATGTGCATGTGGCATACCTAGGAAGGTGGGCTGGCGGATTCCAAATTTCACTCTCTGCTATAAATCCTCACAATTATGCTATTTGATTGAACAGTTGCAAGGAGAAACAGGTAAGCAGTGGTGCTATATTGACCTAAATCTGGCTTCTAGATCTAACAGTGAAGTACCAGGGGTCTCCAAAAGTATGCAAGGTTGGCTATTGTTCGGCTCCCCCATTAATCAGACTACATTTGCTGTGTTCAGCTCTTCTGTGTGCAAAAAAGGCCACCCTTTTTTCCCCTCCCCACTCATGCCCACTGTAGATAATACAGACTTCACACCAGGCATGTCTACTTGTAAATTTCAAGTCTGAAGATGTACGGGCTGTTTGTGGCTCCGACATTTCTACGCAGATGGTTCTCTGAAATCCTTTGAGGATATGAAGCACAACTATAGGATCCCCAGTCCGATCGCTTCCACTACTCCAAAACAGGCAATGTGTTGAGCAACCTCTCAACAAGGCCAGTGCCACTAAGACACTATCACTCTTTGAAAAATTCCTCCAACACCTTACATCGACCAAGTACATCGTCTCCTAAATCTTTAACATCCTCAGTTCCCTAGCACCCACATGCAAAGCATCCTTCCAAACACAATGCGAAAAAGATCTCAACATCTCACTGGTTCCCCAATAATGCCAGAGGATTTTACCCTGCACCAATAACTGTGCATGTTATGCTCAAGTCAGAGAGATCCTGTGTAAATTGCCATTTTGCTGGGAAGGGTTTCCTGTCATTGCTCCCACTCGTTCTAATGCTTGCTGGTGGATATGTGGGGACTCGGGCATTCTCTTACGCCGCCTGTGGTCTTGCCCTCTTTTGGGGCTTTCTGGAATAAAGTATTTCTTGCAATCTCTCAGATCCAAGGTGAAGAGATTGATAGACTTCCTGAGCTGGCTCTGCTTGGAAGGCCATTGGAGGGTTTCTATCCAATCCAGTTGACAGCTGGTAAGCGCGTTTCTCACCTTCTGTTGTTGGCTAAACACACCATCCATTCCTTATAGGGGACATCCATTAGGCCAGCTTATGACCTATGACCCTATACAGTTTGGCATCCCGTGGAGCATGAGAAGTTGCCTATGCGCTCTCTGATAATTCCTCCCTCTTTCTCAAATGATGGCGCCCTGTTGGCTCCTATTTGAACGAGGACTTTAGGTGTAGACCTGCCCCTAAATGCTGCATGCTCTGGGTCTGCTTGATTCTTCACTGCGCCCACAATTTGTCCCCTCTGTGCCTTCAGAAGACTGATGAATAATGATAATAGTGGCCCAATACGGGGGGTGGAGTTTAGGAAGGGGATATGTAGGACTTGTTAAGTGGTGGCAGCGTCCACCGACAGTAATCCTGGTTTACCTTTTCTCTGCCTCTATTTGAGAAAATGCAATAAAAATGAATGAATTTAAAATATAATTAACCGAAGAAGAGTGTAAACAGGTGAAAACAGAGAGTATGTGTGGGTATTATTACAAGGTAATCCAGATATAGGAATGTTTTAAGAATGCAAAATCTGTCTAGGTAGGCAGTTAACCTACACAGACTCTGCCTCCTATGGTGTTGCATCACTCCCCATTGCTGCTCTTTCCATGGGTTGTTGGTGATCGGATTATAGTGACCTTTCCTTTGGTGTAATCCAGTAAAACCCAACTGCATGTGTAATCTTGGTAGCCACTGCTACCATTGCAACTGCCCTAGTTGGAGCTAAAAGGCCTTCTTGGGTGGCATTATCAAGCACAAAAGGCTAGACAAAGGGCATGGACAATGCTCTGACATGATTACGCCGCAAGAGTATTGGTCTTGCTTTTCTGTAGAAATATGGGAGATAGACACACCTAAACATTAAAATGATGTTCAGAGGTCCCGAAGGGAGAGAGATTGTTTCTGCTTTAGTGAAAGCAAGGAGGATGTCTCACCTATATTGAGTATAAAATACCTGGCTAAGCTGAGCAGGAGCCTGAGATATTAGCAGACATTTCTTATCTATGAATATGGAGAAACTAAAAGTGCAAGTTTTTTGTATTCAGGAAACTGTGGATGTGCCTAATAAATCCCTTTGTAGTACCAAATGATCAGAAAAATAATAATTTTACAGGTAATAGAACCCCTTAGCTCAACCCTGCCCCCGTCAGCCTTATAATATAGGCCTGATTTAGCTACTGGACACCACTGAAATGCCTCATTGAAGGAAGTACTGAAAGGTCAGAACAATTCTCATCTCCAGTAGAGTTTCCAATGTATACATTGAGAGTCAAGCTATATGTATGGTCAGGGCATGGAGAAGAGCCATCAGGTACTAGCCAACTTTGCTTACTACTCATCACTTGAAAGTATTTTGAGCGTCTCTTATAAGTCATTTGTGGTATGAACGTTCAAGTGCTGATATAGCTGGACCTGTGAAGGCAAAATGATTATAGGAAATGGGAACTAAATCAAAGTACTGACAAATAAATCCAGGAACATCTCCATCACCTTCTTTCTGCAACTTCCTGTGACGTTAAAAGTGTTGTGCTCAAGTGGACCTAAGTTGACCTTTTCAGGTGTAGAAGTGGAGAAACTTCAGCTGCTATGCTCTTGGACTTGCTTTCAATCTAAGCCTTTAAAGTGGAATCATTTTGCTTAGAGTAAGGTGTAGTACCTGAATACCAACTCTAAAATATTTTGAGACCGTTATATCCTGCTCAAAATATCACCTAATATGCCTAAAAGTTGATAGACAAAATACTGAAGGTAAAATATCTTATTTTATGTTTGTTAATAAAAATGTTTAAAATATAGTATTTTAAAATATCATTGTAGGTAATATAATTTTAATGCATGTTGTTTCATATATATGTTTATTATGTTTTATATAATAATAAGTTACATTTTAATTATTTTTTTCTAGGGTTGTGGGGTTTATTGGTGGATTGGATTGGTAGTTTTATAATTTAAAAGTATAATAATTCAAGTGCAATTATTATTTTGTTATATTATCAGTTTGTTGTATTTAATTAACTGATGTATAATACTTTATATTATAATGTCACAATTTGTATGGTTACTTTTTGGGATTTTGTTGGGGTATTAGGTGTCTAGTTGTTTTTATTATAAACATACATTAATTTATGTTCTTGTTTATTAATATTTTAAATTGCTATTCTATTCAATTAATATACAAATAATTTAATAATGTTATAAAACATTATAGTTGATTGATGCGTAGTTGTATTTTTTTAAATAAACAAATGGGTGTTTCAGGGTTTCTTAGAAGGTAGTTTATTATTATAAGGAAGAATAACATGTAAATATTGGGTAGATATTGTGATATTATTCTATTAAAGAATACTATGTTTAAAATAACATTTTGCTTTACTATTAAAATAAATATATAAATGAAAGCAAGTTTAATTACAAAAATATGTCAGGGTTCAACATTTGTTTGAATAATAATTATTATTCTTTTGATTTAGAAAATCATATATTTTAACCACAATAACAGTTTCTTAAAATATTTTAAGTATTTCATTATAAAGGAGTTAAAAAATTGTATTTCATTATATATTTTTTAACTAAACAATAACTATAAAAATAAAAACAAAATCCTAAACTATTGATTTTTATTAATTGATACCTTCATCCCCCCCAAAGAACATATGCACTGTCCCCAAAATTTGTGGCAGAAGAGTTTGAATAATAAACGTGCTGCCACTTTCTCCTCAAAAAATGTGTAGTTTCCCAATATTTAATGGAAGGGAGTTGGAATAGTACATTTTAGCAACATTATTTTTTTTAATATTGTTATTGCTTTATTCAACAACTCACAATGTACCACCTTCTGTTGTACAAAAACAATATGCCATTGACATGTATGGCCCAATTACGAAGTCGGGCGGACGGCGGTCCACCCAGCATCCAGTGTATCCATCTGACAGCCGGATTACAATACTGGCTGTTGGAGCGATTTGGGCGGGGGGAAGACCGCCGCCTCCGACAAGCACAAAGAGCCCGTCGGACGGTGGTGGTAGCCTAATCCCTACAACGGAGGCGGTGCCGCCGTAGGGATTAGGATGTCCCTTTCTCTCAGCCTTTACATGACGGTCCCACTGCCATGTAAAAGCAGACAGAAAGGGAATTTGGGGGCCCCTAGAAGGGCGCCTGTCCCCTGTGGGCCTCCGCTATGGGGCAAGGGGGCACATGCTGCCTGGTACATGGTGCATGGATGTTTAAAAACATCCCTTTTTCAATTGCGGCTTGTGCTGCTGCCCTTTTCTGGGTCGCAGCACAAGCTGCGATCGAAAAAGGGGTGCATTATAATCTGAAGGATGGGACTCCCGACTACTTGTCGGGTGGTCCCAATCCCCATACTACGTCCGACCACCTTCGTAATGACCCCCATAGTCTCTATGACGGTGTGGGATAAGTCCTGCACATTACGAGTACAGGCGCTACCTCTTCCTGCAGTGTAGTTTCTCTCAGTGCCCGCTTCCTACATGACCCCAGGACTCAATTCTTCTGTCTCACACTCTGGCCTTTTAACTTGCTAGTCTCCCATCCCCAAAGTTGTCTCGGGGGTTGTCTGGACTCTCATTCCAATCAGTAGAATTCCCTCCATGCTCCCCATATCTTCCAAAACCTCCCTGGGCAGCCCCTTGCCTCATAGGCCACCCTTTCTGCCTCCATGCAATGGATCAGGCCAATTACCCACTGGTTTTTAGCCAAGGGCTCCTCCGGCTCCTCCATCCTCTTTCTATTGTGCACTTTGCCAGGATGAATGCCAGTGTGCAGAAGAGGAGGTGCCTCCTGGGTAGGTCTAAGTCGTTTAGTATTCCCAGTATTATGGACTGTGGAGTATCTGAGATCCATACCCCCAGCAAAGAGGTAAGCTCAGAAATCTCTTCTAGTCAGTACGGCTGTATGTGGGGTCATTTCCAAATCATATGGAAGAAGGAGCACTCCCCGTCCCCAAAACACAAACATCTAGGGGACTGTGCCCTGCCTATCTTCAATAATTTGCTTCTATTATAGTAAACCCTTTTAAAGATCTTTAGTTGAATGAGCTTCTTGGCGGTGCATCAGACTTGCCTTTCAAACTATATCCTCCATCTGACCCACACCGTCCTCCAACCAGGCTCAGAGAACGTGACGGGTATGTGGTCTATTATTTATTAGTGTGTGGTAGGTTTGGAAAATGCTTTACAGGTCATCTCGTCTAGTAATATGCTACGGTCAACGGGGCTACTCTCTTCCAGTGTCTCCCACTCTAAGGCTTCGCGTGCAAAGCATGCTTCACTTGTAAGTACCAGAATATGTGTGAAGGTTGTAGCTAGTATTCATCTTGTTGGGCCTGAAAGAATTTCATCCCAGCCCTGCTAGCCAGGTCCCTCAAGATTGAGATCCTGATCAGAACCCAGGGCCTCATTCCTGTCAATTTCCACAGTTCCCTCTGCTTGTTACCCAAACACAAGGGAGACACCAGGGAGAGTATGCCCACCACCCCACATAGTGTGCAGCCTTATTCTAGGCCTCCAAGGAGGCTTTGGTGGGTCCCAAAAGTGAGGACACAAAAAATTTGCTTTATATGTAGTGTAGGTGAGAGTTTGCTTCTATCAGTGATCTTCCCAGCCTTGTCACCAGATCATTCCTGGGTGCAAACCCCCACTTGTTCACAACGTGAAGCTGGTAGGCCCAATAATATGCCCTAATATCCGGTAATGAAATGTCTCCAGTGTATACAGATCTTTGTAATGTTCAGAGTGCAGTTCGAGGGACACTGCCATCCCTTAAAAGGGTCCTACGTGGGCTGTCCACCTTGTGGAAGTAGGTCTCAGGTACTTGCCAGGAAGTGCTCTGAAGTACTTAGAGGAATTTGGGAAGAGTGATTATTTTAAAAAGTGAGGTCAGCCCATGAGAGAAATCGTTCAACGTTGGCTTGGAATTCCTGCTATTTCACCTCCAGGTTCCGTTCCAGGAATCGGGACTGACAGGATGTGAACTCGATGCAAAAGGTAACAGAAGCCCTCGGTCGTGACCTCAACCTCCTGAGAGCTCAGAGCCATGGTGGGCCACTGTCCCATTTTGTATGGTATGGATTATCCCAGTAAATGTTGTATCCTAAGTACTTTTCAAAATTGTGAAATACTGACAGCACTGCAGGCAGCACGCTCACTGGCTCAGCCTAGAATGACACCTTCTCTGGCTCACCTGACACCTCCGGGAAGCCTATCATGTCCACTCTAATATGCAGCCAACATACCAGGAGCTCCATGCATAAGGCAAATAAGAGCAGAGAAACCAGACATTCCTGACTAGTCCTCCTCTCAAGCTGAAATCCATCCAGCAACGTTCCATTCACCTTCAACCTTGCTCTCAGGTTTTTATACAACAATCTCATGCAGCTCCAGAAGACCGGGCCAAATCTGAACTTCCTCTGGACCTGTAAGAGGTACAGCCTGTTTATGGAGTCAAATGCCTTCTCCTCATACAGGGCCGTTGGGGCCAATGGTTCCTGTGTGTTCTGGTGGTGAATAAGCCAGCTATGAAGGCGGCGGAGATTAAGCAGTGTGGCATGGTGGACATGAAGCCCGTCTGGTCACTATATACCAGGGTGGGGAAGGCTTTCACCAACCGGAGCGCCAGGATTTTTGTCAAAATCTTGACTTCCGTGTTCCACAGGAAGATCGGTGTGTGCAATGCACACTGGTTGCCAACTTTGGGTATTAGAAACAATTTTTGCATGCTTCAGGTTGGGCCGTAGTTCAACCATCTCACATGCCTCAAAATGCATGGCCGGACCCCTCCGAGAAAAATGGCAGCTCGACATGGGAGAACTAGACGAGACCGAATGGCAGGAGGCTATGGCATCCCCACGAGAGGTGGCAATACCGTCCAAACTAAAACTAGTGCAGTTGAAAATACTACACCGAATTTACTTTACGAGGGTAACCCTACAAAAAATGGGAAAAACGGATAGCCCACTTTGCTTGCGCAATTGCGGGACACTCGGCACCTTCTATCACACGATCTGGGAGTGCCCGGATATTGCGACATATTGGGAAACAATAATGCGAACACTCACACAAGTAAGCGGGGTCACTGTATCTCCAGAACCAAAGAGGTGTCTCCTCAACATTTGGGAACCAACTGATCTGAACCACGCAGCCCAAGATTGGGCGACGCTGGGCATGATGTTAGCCAAACGTAACATTGCCAGACAATGGGGAACCCACACTACCCCAGGATATCGAGAATGGTGTGAAGACATGGATAACGCTATGGTGGCAGAGAAGGCAGTATACACACACAGACGGTGCCCTAAGAAGTGGAGGCGGGTCTGGGAAAAATGGAACATGTTCAGAGGTAATATCTGTGACCCACCAACTGATGAATCTGCAACAGATGTTAGCAACTAGCGACAATGGAAGGATGTTTAGAGTGTACCTAGGTTAATACTGTATTGACTGTGTAAATCCGTCATTCGAAGTGGTCTGTGCTGTGTTCTAAATATCATTATTTGTAATCTGTATCTGAACTGGTATTATGTTAATCAAATATAATAAAAAAGAGTTTTAAAAAAATAAAAATGCATGGCCGGTAGGTATGGCTCCAGGATCGAAAGAGTGCACTTATAGAACTCCACTGGTATGCTGTTTGGCCGAGTGGTCTTCCCTGGTTGCATTGAATCCACTGCCTCTACCAGTTCTTCCAGGGAGAGTTCTTGTTTCAGACATTGCCTGTCTGTAGCATCTCCTTGAAGAATGTTGTAATGTCTCCCTCTGCAGCCGAGCGACTCTCTGAGTATCAGGTCTGATAGAATTGTGCGGACGCCTCTGCAATGCCTTGGTCAGTGGCTATATGCAACCCATGCGGCGATTTGCAACCCATCTGGCGCCTCAAATTCACCCACCCATCTGGCTGCTTCTTCTCTCCTGCTTAGCCAGGCAAACAAGAGGCCTGCCTTGTCTCCCACCTCGTACAGTTTCCTCTGCATTGCCAAAAACTGCTGGCAATGTCGTGGGTCAGAGGGTGGTAGGCCCTTCCCAGGGTCTCCACACTTCAGAGTGTTGTTTGGGCTCTATATTTTCATAGGCTGCCTCAGCCTCTGTGATTTCGTGTTTAAGCAAAGTTAGTTTTGCCTCTTTCCATTTTTTGTTGCGGGATATGACATTCTTGGTCCTATCCTGCAGGACTGTCTTGTAAGCTTCCCAAAGCACACCTGGCGAAGATACCGAGTTCTTGTCAAAGTAGAGAGATGAGTCTCTATGGAGCTCTTATACACCTTCACTGTCTTGGAACTTACAGCTGTTCAGTCGCCAACTGCCTCTCTGGCCCCAGCCTTAGGACCCAATGTTACCCTGAGAGGAGCATGGCCCGAGATTCCCCACAGTAAGTATTCGGCATCTGTGGTATTAGGGCATTCTGCTGTCGGGATGAACACATAGTCAAGTCTAGAGAATGACCTGTGAGCCCCGGAGAAAAAGGAGTAGTTCCTGGCAGCAGGGTGTTTGGTTCTCAAAACGTTCAGAAGACCCTGTGAGGTTGTGAATTGTGCCAGTGATGACAGGTGGAGGGCAGGTTTCACTCCTGAGTAGGACCTGTGCCTTAATTGGTCAATGACATTGTTGAAATCTCCGCCTGTGGTATAGATGTCATCTGCAGAGTCTGGCAGCGCCAGTCTCAACGACTCAAACACCGATTGGTGAAGCCCGGGTGGGGTTTATACACTAATAACAATCATCGATCTCCAAAGCCTTGACCCCAATACCCCTGCAAATCTGCCTAGGGGTTCTAGACATGTTTTATCCACTTGACACAGGGGATTTCTTTTTGCCAAAACTGCAACTCCTCACGATCCCCTGGTATATCTGGCATGAGTCAGGGCTATGCATGGACCTCTTTTTAGACCACCACAGTGATCCCAAACTAAATGTGTTTCCGGCAGTAATACCAAGTCTGGAGCGTGCCTTTTTATATTTTGTGTGACTGCTCCCCTCTTAAACTTGCAATTCAGGCCATTAATGTTCCACAATAGGATTTTGCAGTTGGTCTGTTTTACAGGAAAGTGCCGTGCCTGTGGACATTTACAGAAATGGTGTTCTTGTGTTTCACACGACTCACAATGCATCCTCCCCATAGGACAGAAAGTATTCAGCGGATAAGCCTCTTATAGGCCTAATTATCCTTTCCCGCTCTTCACAGAAATGACTTAAGTGGTTCCGACCCACTGGGGAAAACCCCATAGTTGTACAATTTGGCATAATGGCCATCAAAAGTGAAAATTCCCCAACTATTAGGCGCAGCTCACTGACCACTTCTGAACTCCCTCTGCCCCACACTTCTAGAAAGGAAGTATCTGTCACCCCCTGAAGCAACACCCCTCAGCATGTCATGAAAACGAAAACCCCTGTGGCTTAGCGCCCTTCCCCCGACCCGACCCCGGCTCCAGACTCTGAATAGTGTGGAATCCCTTCTGTGGCTTACAGAATCTGACCCTGGGGAAGGCACCCCAGCTGAGCCCAAGGCCTTCGCCAGTGTTACCCGTCATTGTCCTTAGGTGCTGTGGGCCGCTCCTGGTGTCCCCAGGGGCTGCCAGGTAGAACCGGTCTCTAGAGGCAAGCATGTGTTTATAGCAAAACCTCAGAGACTCCATGGGCCCTCTCGCTCACAGAGCTGCCCAGTAGCACCCTCGTGTTTCTCCCCGGATATGGTTTGGTTCGTTTCACCATATGTATCCAGTCTAGTTTATGCCAATATGGCACACCAGCAGCGCCCATGTCTTCTGGTCCTGGGTGAAGGGACTGTTCTCCAGGAGTCATTTTCTTGGTGAGTTCGCCACCAGTGGTGATCTTCAGCAGAGGTTTCTGTTCCATGAATCTCCATGTTTTCATCGAAGAAGTATGTTTTACCTTGGAAGATGACCTTGAGTCAGGCTGGGTAGAGGAGCATGTATTTGATATGCACTGCTTGTAGTTTGAGTTTCAGTGCCACAAATGTTCATCTTTGCTGCTGGACCCTCGCCTTGTGGTCAGGGAAAATTAGGATTGTATGTGATTCCATCAGCAGTTTGCTTGCTACGAGCCGCTTTAAGGATGGCATCTCTGTCAGAATAATTAAGCAATCAAAGAATAACTGGCTTGAGAGGGCTGCTCTGTGGTGGTTGAGGAGTGGAAGGAGGCGAAGGACCTATGCACCATTTCTATGACAAAACAGGAGGAAAGTGTGTTCATCGTAACCCAAAAGAGGAACTATTTTGTAATATTCCGGAATATAAAGAAACAGCAAGTCCAAAATATAGGAAACAAGAATTTAATGGAGAAGGCACAGTACTGCTCAGTCCAGGTCTCAGAGCAGAGTCACTTACAGAGAACCACCAGAGATTCCAATTCTAATTGGAATTCTAACAACAGTGTGGCAGGTGCCAGGGTGGAAAGAATACAGGAAATTAAAGGGAAAGAGCGGGGAAAAGGAAATGCACAATGCAACACATTTCTCCCCTGAGGAGAAACTAAGAAATAACATCAATGCATTTGGTAACACGTCTGACATTCCATACTTTGCCATCTTGGGTGACAACACTATTACGATTGACTTTTACAATCTTAATTGGTCTACCAAATTTCATTTCACCTTTATGTACAAACCCAGGCTTTCGTATCCTGACCCATTCTCCAACAGTAAAAGAAGGTTCTTTGACTTTCATATGGACATCATAATGACATTTACTTTTGAGTTGCTTAACTTCCACTCTTTGAGCTACATCATCAACATTGATGCTAGAGTTACAACCATTCGTAGCTTTTCTGAACCACCATGGACACAATTTGGAAATGGGATCCCTACCTCTCAATAAACGGAAAGGTGAAACTTCAGTCGTAGTGTGAGGAGATATGCGGTACAACCACAGCTTTTCTCTCAGTTTATCCTTCCACTGGACACCAAAATTCCGTGCCCACAAAATGTCTTGCTTAAGAACCCTATTATATCTCTCCACCTGGCCATTTCCCTGAGGTTCATATAATGCTGTAGTCACATGTCTAATATTGGAAAATTTAAGAAAATCACACATCACCTGGGACTTAAACTGCACACCATTGTCCGAAATAAGAACCTCGGGAAAACCTTCACGGGCAAAAACTTCCTTAAGAAATATAATGACACTTTCAGTAGTAGCATGGGGTACCAGTTTGACCTCGGGCCATTTTGAATGATAATCGATTAACACCAAAGCAAACCTACAATCTTGTGGCAAAAAATTGAAGGGACCAGCTATATCCAAGCCTAATTTCTGCCAAGGATAATCTGGCCATTTGACTGGAATGAGAGGAGCAGGGTCACACTTACACATCTTTTCACTGCTGACACACTCTGAACATTCCCTCACAACCTTGTCCACAAACCTATCTAAACCAGGCCACCAGAAAACCGACCTGATCAACCTTTTCATAGAGGACATACCCAAATGGCTCTCATGACTCACAGACAAAATGTGGCTGCGAAGAGACGAAGGAGGAATACACTTCCCCTGTCTGAATATCAAATCTCCTTCAACTACAAGTTCTGCTGAAACTTTCCAGAACGGAAAGATTTCAGCAGGAACCTCACTTTTAGAAGGCCACCCTATCCTGGTGTAATCAATAACTTTACACAAGATATCATCTTCACTCATGGCTCTTTTCCACATTTCTTCTGAGATGAAACTAAATTTACCAGATACGATTTCGGTGATGTCAGCAACCACTTCATCATCTTCACATTTATCATCAGAACTGCATGGAAGTCTTGATAAACAATCTGCAGTTACATTTATTTTCCCTGGTACATACTCTACTGCAAAACTATACTCCTGTAAGCGTGACATATGCCTAGCTATGCGGGCAGTGGCATTAAGACCTCCTCCAGGAGACAGAATGGACACCAAAGGTTTGTGATCCGTTCTTAAAACAAACCGTGCACCCCAAATGTAATTTCGAAAATGCTCCACACCCCAGACACATGCCAACAATTCTCTTTCTATAACAGCATAACGCCTCTCAGTTAAATTAAGGGTACGGGAGGCAAACGCAACATTCCACTCTTCCTTCCCCGCCCGTTGAGACAAAACACAACCTAGACCATACAAGCTAGCATCAACAGTGAGGACACACAACTTATTCATGCAATATGGTTTAAGTGTATGAGCAGCTAACATTTCTCCTTTTATGCTCTCAAAAGCCTCCTGTTGCCTTTTTCCCCAAACAAACTCAGCATTTTTCCTTGATAGCTCTCTCAAAGGCTCCATTTTGGTGGCAAAATTCATTATGAATTTACTGTAGTATTCACAGAGTCCTGAAAAAGAAAGAAGTTTGTCCTTACAGTCAGGGGCAGGCGCTTTCAAAATAGCATCAATAAGAGATTTTTTCGGAACAACACCTTCTTTGGACAGCGTGTGACCAAGATACTCAACAGAATCCTGGTATAATTTACACTTTTTCCTCTTAAGTGTAAGACCATACTCCTTGAGAGTACTACAAACATTTCTGAGATGCTCCGTGTGAGAGTTCTTGTCTGGGGAAAAAATTAAAATGTCATCTTGGAAACACTTTACGTAAGATTGCATGTCCTTAAAGAGATGGCACATGGACCTCTGAAACACGGAAGCAGCTGACGCCAGTCCAAAAGGCATTCTCTTGAATTGAAACAAACCATGGGGCGTGATAAAAGCTGTCATATGTCGTGACTCTTTCGCCAGTTCTATCTGATGGTACGCGGACCTCAGATCAAGAGTGGAGAAGATGGTGGCCCCTCCCAACATGCTTACTACCTCATTGATGTTGGGTAACGGATGACAATCAATAAGAATATTGGCATTAAGAGCTCTAAGGTCAATGCATAATCTCAAAGACTTATCAGGTTTGCGTGCTAGAACAACTGGTGAAACCCATTCCGAGGACTCTACTTCCTCAATCACACCACCAGATAACATTTCTTTCAAAGCATCACCTAACTCTCCTCTGACATTAATGGGAACATTTCTTAATTTTTGTTTCACAGGCGATGCCCCTTGTTTGAGCTTGATGGCATGTGTGAAACCTTTAAGTTTTCCTAAATCTTCAGAAAAAACGTTGGGAAATTCCTTTACAATATCACTCACCCCTACATCTTCCTCGATTACCATGACAGGTTCTTTGTTACGGGATTGAGGATTATTCCCAATCTCCATTGGTCTCTCCAACCTAAAACATTGACACCTTTTTTTGCAACGTATAACTTGATAAAAGCTGACCTTCCTTTAAACTCAATCTCAGAGGCAATGTATCCTATAAAATCAATAGCCGAACCATCAAAGCCTTGAGCTACAATATCTGGAGGACACAAATCCCCAATGGATTTTTTACCCCCATATTTCTCACTGAAATAACTCTTTGTCACAATGGACCAGGGTGAACCAGAATCTGCCATGAGTTCAAGTTCCTCGTTCAAAAATTTAACAACACACTTGGGAGAACTTAACGTCTCCCC
Organism: Calotriton arnoldi; assembly: GCA_963921515.1. Taxonomy (NCBI): domain Eukaryota; kingdom Metazoa; phylum Chordata; class Amphibia; order Caudata; family Salamandridae; genus Calotriton; species Calotriton arnoldi. The sequence goes on along the minus strand of CAWUFW010015735.1, from coordinate 224,584 downwards.
ATCAACCATACATACATTCACCAAGGAGACAACTATCCCTTTTTCAACTTGGGAATCGTCGTTAGATGAGTGGTTGCATCTAGTACAAGGAATTTCACAAGGTTGATTGTACCTTACGTAAGAGACTTCACTAACCTTCTTAAAATTCCTATTTCTATCAAAATTTCTCTTCCTGTCATCTCTACATGAATTGGCGAAATGTCCCAACCTACCACACTTGTTACATTCTTTACCTATAGCTGGGCAAAATTTAAAAGAAGCAACATGGTTGTTACTACCGCATCTGTAACATATCACACCTTTGGTAACAAACTTCCCTATTGATGAATTCTTGGTGGTATTGTTCATAGCACAAACTTCTTCACAACTTTTGCTACATTAATCACCCTTTCCATTTGCATCTTCGATAGTTTTCATCCATTTCTCTGATTGCTCAAATGCCTTGGCTGTGGCAATGGTATCATGCAAATTGGGGTTCCCTAATACCCATAGTTGCTCTTGTGTCTTTTTACTCTTAACATTCACTATAATTTGGTCTCTAATCATCTCATCAGTTATGGCCCCAAAATTGCAAGAAATCACCAGTGTTCTGAGGCCCGTTAAGAAATCATCAAATGACTCAGAATCTCTTTGTGATCTAGTGTAAAATTTATACCTGTTTAGTGCTATACTGGAGGTAGGTTTAAACCTGGTCTCCATGCGTAAAAGGGCTTCATCAAACGTTCCCAGATCACCTTGAGCCATGGGAAGTGTCCTAAAAACTGCTTGCCCTCTGAACCAAGACAATGAAGGAGAATGTTTTTCTTCCTTTCATTACCCATCCTATCCCCATCAATGGCCTTCATGTATGTTAAAAATTCTTCCTTCCACCTCGTCCAAGGGATGGGGGGATCCCCTTTTGATTGTAAAAACTTGGTTGGAGGTTCAAACTGCATGGTGCTATGTATAAAATCCCTATTAAAACAGTCTAGTTGAGCACGAATGTGAGCACCACTTCTTGAATGGCGCTAATAACAATGCAAAATGTAAGTAACCTAGGGATTCTCTCTCATAAAATCCATAAAGTTTAACACATATGTATTCCTTTTTAATTGTTTATACACTGCTGTGCACATCAGCGCGATGTGCAAATTTAAGAAAAAAAAATAACAATAAAATGTTTTCCCCAAACATCACTGATAAAAGTACCTTAAGCAATATGAACAAATGCGCAATCGAGCGCATCGACGATATGAAGAGTTCCAAAATCTTACACATATAGGCTCGATTCACAGAACTAACTTACGTCAAAAACGTAAAGTTAGTACCTTTTGGTATTCACAGAATACACTTACTCATTTTGGTATTCACAGAATACACTTACTCATTTTGGTATTCACAGAATACACTTACTCATACTAACTTTATGTCCGCACTCGGGCCGGAGATTCCGGCCGCTTGTGGAGATTCCGGCCCGGAGGTGGAGATTCCGGCCGTTTGTGGAGATTCCGGCCGTTTGTGGAGATTCCGCCACCGGCCGGAATCTCCACAACCGGCCGGAATCTCCACAAATGGCCGGAATCTCCACAAACGGCCGGAATCTCCGGCCGGAATCTCCACAAACGGCCGGAATCTCCACCTCCGGGCCGGAATCTCCACCTCCGGGCCGGAATCTCCACAAACGGCCGGAATCTCCACCACCGGGCCGGAATCTCCGGCCCGAGTGCGGACATAAAGTTAGTATGAGTAAGTGTATTCTGTGAATACCAAAATGAGTAAGTGTATTCTGTGAATACCAAAATGAGTAAGTGTATTCTGTGAATACTAAAAGGTACTAACTTTACGTTTTTGACGTAAGTTAGTTCTGTGAATCAGGCCCATAGTGTATATCCGAAGATGAACAAATGCGCAATCGAGCGCATCGATGAATGTGAAGATCGTTGAGGAAATGCGCCAGACAGTGACTGGAACACCTCACAGTGCAAGAAAAAACACTTCCAAGATGGCGGCGCCGTAATGACGTAGGGTCGCTGCGTTACGGCAATGACGTTGGTTAGTGATACCAGAGATGAAGAAAGGATGCAGTACGTCGTGGAATACCTCGCGTCGTGCAGTGGCAGAAGAAGAACGAGATGCTTCAGGTTTCCATGGAAGCAGGAGAAGTTGTGCCGATGTAAGTTGCTCGCGTGGGAAACGGTTGAGTTTTGAAACTGTTGTTTTGTGGTAAATCCGTCAAAAATCCATCGAAACACTTGGGAAACTCAAAACTTCGGTGGTGGATTAAAATTTAATTTATCCACATTCAGGTTGTCGTAGAATCAGTTGTCGTTGAATAGTGCAGATCCAGTTGGCAGTTGCTAGAAAAGATTCAAGTAGTTCGTACCGCTCCTGTGCCTACGATAGTAGCTGGTACCTTGACCCTCGTCGCCAGTGTAATATTCCGGAATATAAAGAAACAGCAAGTCCAAAATATAGGAAACAAGAATTTAATGGAGAAGGCACAGTACTGCTCAGTCCAGGTCTCAGAGCAGAGTCACTTACAGAGAACCACCAGAGATTCCAATTCTAATTGGAATTCTAACAACAGTGTGGCAGGTGCCAGGGTGGAAAGAATACAGGAAATTAAAGGGAAAGAGCAGGGAAAAGGAAATGCACAATGCAACACATTTGTTGAAAAATTGTTCCAGACAGGGGCCTTCTGTACCTTCCAGGACTCCCACAAAGTGCAGGTTGTTTTGCCTGGATCTACCTTCAGTGCCTTCCACTTGACTCTCATGTTGGAGTATCACCGCTCAGAGTTTCGCAAAGTCAGCCTTTAGGGAATGCAGATCATCCTCAGCCGAGGAATCTTGGGTCTTTGCCTCCATCATTCAGTTTGTAACCTCCAAAGTGGCCCGGCGCAGCAAGTTAAGTTGCTGCACTGCGTTGCATGAATGGGAGAGAGAAGAACTGTGGCATATTTACAAACAAATGGCACAGTTCTGCTTTCTCATTGAGTATGTGCACTTTGATCTGCTTTTCTCCAACATAAGATGCTTGCGTTGTGGTCAGGATAATTTTTGTGCAGGAAAGACTACATTCCCTTAAAAAACTGTCCTTTGAAGCTATTTCCTCTTTGCATTTGTGCTGCATTCTGCAAGAAAGTAACCAGGAGAAATAAGGATATCTCCTTGAACAAGCACTTTAGTGCTGGTTAGCAGTGGTAAAATGCACAGAGCCCAAATGCCAAACAAAAACAAATTCAGATAAATAGGAGGTGAGAAGGCAAAAGGTTTGTGGGAAGACCACTCAAAGGCTGACAGCTATAACTGTAGGCGTTTCGGTTATTGTGATTTTGATATTTTTATTCCACTTTTGAGGTGTTCCCACTAATTAGGTCCAAGAGTTCTATGTGTGTGCAATGTAATGTTAGATGTTCATTTATGTTTTTTTAATGTGCTTATTTTGAATAATGTGTTAACTGTTTAAAATTGTGATTTTGATGCTTCTTGTCCCATTTTTGAGTTGCTTTTTTGTAGTGTCCAGGTTGTGTTCATGAGGTCTTTGCGTCGATCATGAAATTGTGAGCATCCGTTCATGTTTATTGTCTGCATTTAATGTGATTAATGTGTTAATTGGTAAATCTTAAAGTTTGGTTATCGCATCTCGTCATAAATCTAAGCTTGCAGAATAAAACCTTGTTGTTGCAACTTGTCAGCTAAAGTTGAGGTGTGTGTTGCAAGGCTCACATCCACACCATGATATGGATTTACTAAAGTTCTAGTTGTGAATGCATATTAATTCAGATTGGTAATTGTTTATTCTTTGGTACACAGGAGTAAATGCATTCATCAAGAGTAGGTTACTGTTAGAAATTGGGTTTCTGGTTGGCAGAGGTATGCACACTCTCCAAGCAGGAACCACAATCCTTGTCAGGCAGGGTAGGTCACAAACACACCATAAATTAACCTGTGCTCACCTTCTGGTAGCTTGGCACAGAGCAGTCAGGCTTAACTCAGGAGGCAATGTGTAAAGTATTTGTACAACACATCAAACAGTCACACAGTGAAAACACCACACCAGTTTAGAGAAATAAATGTAAAAAACATTATAAATAAAACAAGACTAAAATCCAATAAGTAGATCCTGAAATATACAATTTTAAAGATGTAAGTGGAAATTATGCATAAAAGCACAAAGTGCCAACGGTGGTTATCTAGTTACACTGGACCGGGACAAAATCACAAGTTCAGGCTGACCGTGATGGAATGCAGGCTGCCTACAGGAACCCTACCCCCACTGACTCGGCAAAAAACATGGGACTGATTATGGACAAACCCCTGTCGTTTGATAGACAGGTGTCTCGCACAGATCCGACTTGTTTCAGTATTGTTAGGATTCTCCGAAAAGTCTTCCCATTTATCCCAGTATCTGTGCTAAAACAAGTGGTTCTGGCACTTATATCTTCCCAACTGGATTACTGCAATGCACTTTATCTTAATATTAACAGGTCTGCCGCTAAGCTGCAAATGGCACAGAATTCAGCAGCAAGACTCATCCTGGACATTCCTAAATACCATTCTGTCTCGACAGGACTGAATAAACTTCACTGGTTACCAGTGAAAAAGTGCATCATGTTTAAGGTCCTGGGCATTGCTCACAAAGCCTTGCACAGAGTAGGGCCTGAAGCAATTAGATCTATGTTCCAGTGGTATGTACCTCTGGAAATTAAAACGTAGTAGTAGTCCCTAAATTCTGGAAAGCAAGATGAGGAGGCAGTGCCTTCTCAGTGGCCACGGCCAATTCCCTTCCCTGTCATATCACCTGTTGGAAGAATCATTTATCCTTTAGAAAAGCAGTAAAAAACCTGGCTCTACATTATAACTTGGTCGGGCAGAAGCCCATTATATCGAAACCTGCTAGGCTTCCGTCTCTCATCAAAGCTAACCAGTCTTTTAGCACTGTGATGCCCTTGGGTATTTGTACGCTCCTATAAATCTATCTCACTTGGGCCCGCTGAACACAGTCCCTTAAATCCTGGTGCGCGGTCTGCGCAGTGTTGGTTTGTGAGGCTTTGTGTCGTCTGGCGTTGGTTATGAGAAGCTGCGCGGTGAGGCTTTGCGGGGCTTGGCGTCGCTTTGCGTTGGTCCCAGGGAACTGTGCGGTGAGGCTTTGCAGGGCTTGGCATCACTTTGCATCGATCCCGGGAGCTGTGTGGCAAGGCTTTGGAGGGCTTGGCGTCGCTGTGCATCGGTTCCGGTGGACTGTCAGCAGCGCGGCAAGGCTTTGCGCGTCTTTGCACCACCCGGCTTCAATTCTGGTGAGGCTGGCAGCTGTAAGGCGAGGCTTTGTGGGGCTTTGCGTTGCTTCGCTTCGGTTCCAATGAGGACCACAGAAGGCAGAGCACCTTAGGCTCACTTTCAAGATTACAAGACTACGGTAGCACCACTTGGCAGGGCAGACTCACAGATGGCAGAGTCTAGGTGCAGGAGCAGGTTGGTTGAAAGTCTTTTGTGTCCCTGAGACTTCAGAAAACAGGAGGCCAGTCAGCTGGCCGTTGGAGTCACTCTGGGTTCTGTGTTGTAGAGATGCAAGTCCACTTCTTCTCACTCCCATGCAAGAGGGCAGCAGGCACAGGTCAGCACAGCAAAGCAGGAGTCCAGCAGAGTGGTAATCCTTGTAGCAGCACAGCAGCTCTTCTTCCTGGCAGAGTATCCACAGGCCCAGTAGTGTACTGCATTGGTGGTGTCAGAGGTCCAGTACTTATACCCAATTGGGCCTTTAAAGTAGGGAGAATTCCAAGAGATGCCTTTGAAATGCACAAGGCTCTGCCTTTTCTTCCCTGGCTCCATATTCACTACAGGGGAGAATGCAGCCCTTTGTGTGGGGACAGGACACAGCCCTGTCAGGTGTAAGTGTCAGCTCCTCCCTTCCATCCAGTCCAGGATGGCTCATCAGAAAGTGGATGGCCCATCAGTCACACCTAAGGTCCCTTTGTGTGTGTGGGTGTGTGTGTGTGTGGCTGTCTAGAGGGAATGCACAAAGCCAGCTCTCTCCCACCCTAGACGTGTATTCAGAGACAGGAAGAAGGCCCCAAATGGTTTAAGTAAGAAACTGCCAACTTTCGAAAAGTGTAATTTTCAGAATTGCAAATTAAAATCCAACTTCACCATAAGATGTGTTGTCAGATTGTGATTCCAGAGACACCAAATTTGTGGGTCCAATCTCTTCCCAATTGTAAATTACACTTATAAAATGAAATAAGGCAATCCCAATGTTATCCTACGGGAGAGATAGGCCTTGCAGTAGTGAAAAATGAATTTAAGATTTTTTCACTACCAGGACATGTAAAACGTAAAGGTACATCTCCTACTTTTTAAATACATTGCACCATGACCATGAGCTGGCCAGGGCCTATCTTAGGGGTGACCATTATGTAAGAAAAAGGAAGGTTTGGGCCTGGCAAGTAGGTTAACTTGCTAGGTCGACATGGCAGTTTAAACTGCACACACAGGCTCTGCAATGGCAGGCCTGAGCCATGTTTAAAGGGCTACTTTAATATGTGGCACAATCAGTGCTGCAGCCCCGCCCACCAGCGGAATTTAATTTACCGGCCCTGGGCACATGTATTGCACTTTACTAAGAACCAATAAGTACATTAAATATGGCAAATGTGAATAATCCAATGTTATCACATTTTAAGGAGAGAGCACAAGCACTTTAGCACAGGTTAGCAGTGGTAAAGTCTTGAAGGTCCTAAACCCAACAAAAACGAGGTCAGAAAAAGAGGTGGTGGAAGGAAAAACATTTGAGGTGACCCTGCAGAAAGAGACATTTCCAACAGTTACTGTTACTGGTGAGAACCTAGTTTCCCTGTTGTGTGACTTCTTATGGAAGAGTGTTGGTTTCCCTTTTTTATTTTAAGGTAAAGCAGACAAAAATTCTTAATTGTTTTAAGTAGGCTGAGCCCAGATATTACAGCGCAGTAATTTGCTTTGTTGTTTTTTGTAAGGTGCCATGCAGAGATGTGCAGTGATTGGCTAATCTTTGAACTCGACATGCTGCAATTGATTGATTATATTGTAATCCGCTCTGTGGTTTCCTGATAACAACATTGGATGTCGCACTAGGATAGGTTAGTTATCACTGTGTGCTGATTGAGATTGTTGGATTGCTGTTGCGTATAACATGTGATTGAACAGAGTGAGTCTGATACAGGAAAAAGGGAATTGTACTTAAATAATCTACCTTTCCCATTTGTAAGATAATAGAAAAAGATGCACGAAGGCACACCGGCCTTTTTGACATGGCCCTCAATAGAGGTTTACACACTTGTTTGTGGGTTAAAGACTGGAGCAAGACCACTACTGATGACAGGAACATGAAATATCCCTTTAATGGTATTTTTAGTGTGAGAAAGATTGAAAATTTCAGATGAGTGATGTATGGAATGAAACCGCAACCCAGACCTGCCTAATTTGAAGCATTAAATGCATGGGAGCATTATGATTATGAGAAGGAATGCAAGAGAATGAAGGCTCAGATTAGACGTACTGTTATTAATTAGTTGGATGCAAGATGGAATTCGAACAGTGAGCATGAAGTGAAGGTATGATTAAAGTGATGGTTATTACCTTGTGATCATGAGAGAAAATGAGAAGGAGGCCACAGAAAAGAGAGAGTCAGATTAAATCAGTGGCGGTTGGTGATGGGGTGTAATACTTATGCCTCATCACTTTCAGGAAAAACGTTGTTATCATAACCCATGGTTCGTAATAAGGAGCCAGACAGAGCAGCAGGGCCAGGTTTCAGAGGAAGACTCATCTCACGCCCTCTCCCAGGTTCTTGAAAGGACTGGAAGCAAAGACCTATCAGAAGCTGGGACAATACTGAGGGTGTCCTCCTCCTGCTCCTGCGTGTGGCTCCTCACTAGCCTCAGGGATGCATTGACAGCGCCATTTTTGCAAATATGGAGGCAGATTTACAAGCCCCTTGCGCCACTTTTGCGTCACTTTTCCCATGTTAAAAGTGACGCAAAAGTGGCGCAAGGGGGTTGTAAATCTGCCCCATAATGTGCTACCTAAGGCATGCACAGTATGTCTGCTAAATTAAAAGGATTGTGTCTGTGTAAAGGGATTGTAGTTGATCCACGCCCCTCACATTCGTAATCCAGACATCCATCGTGTTGAGTGAAACCTGGTGGAGAGGCCAAGAGAGCGACCTGCACACTTCAAAGTTCATGTAAACATGAAAGTCGTGTTTGCTTGAACACTGCTAAAGTAAATTATTACAAGTGTAATGGTTTAATATAGCAGTCGCTCCATGGGCTCACGGGTGGCAGACCAGTGGCCTGCATCCCCTGAAAAGTTGATGCCCCTGGATTAAAGGTCAGCAGAGGGAGAGAGACAATGAGTTGGATGAGGAGGAAGAAGAGGGATTCTTTGATGACTTAGTCAATTCAAGACCACCCAGCCATAATGTTGTAACCACTCCAAAAAGACCAACACCACAGGAGTTGGGGGCGGCAGATCAAGGACTAGTGTAACTGAGGGTGTAAGTGTATCCACTGCACCGAGTGCACCAGACGTAGATGTGCTTCCAGTTGTGTCAGTCGCACCTACTGTTAACTGTTGCAGTCATTGAGTCACAGCCTCCCTACAGAGAAACAGTGGTCAAAGAAATTAATGTATTGCAGTTAAAGACATACTTTGAAGAGATGTTAAAGGGTACGAGAGGCATAGAGAAACAGAATATATATGATGGAGCTGAGTTTAGGCACTTGGGCAAAGAATCTGCTAGGCAGGCTTGCGGAGGGCACAAGAAATTAGAAAGCCTGGGTGAAGAGTGTGAGATTGATTTAAATAGAAATAAAAACCTGTGAAAGAATTTCAGAATGTTAATGAGTCATGAAGAAATAAAAGAAATGAGACCACCTAGTTTGAGAGTGCACATAAAGGAATTAGTGAATTGCACAAAGTAATTGGGAGGACTAAAAAATCTCAAGGGTTCATGTGTCTTGGAGTCGTTTTGATCATTAATTCTCAAAAAATGTGTCCAAGCTGAGAGATGAGCCAGGGAAGTAGTATCAAGAAAAATAAAAGATTCTGACGGTGTCAAAGGTGCTTTGGGATGATTTGAATACGTTGTTTGAGGTTGTCGTTCCCAGGGATTTGTTAATGGCAAAGGGGTTGTGAATTTACCCACCCAGGACCCCCCAGAGCAGCCCAAAATGATCCACTTCCTGATGTTATGGCCAATTACAGGGAGGTGATTGAGCATTTAAAACTGAAGGTCCCCTAGAAAGAGGTGAATTGGTCCAAGATTATGATAACACAAGAGCCTTCAATACAGAATGTGATGTGTTGGCAGACAGAATCTGTGGATGAGTTCCTGACGATTGTGAAGTATTATAGTGATACTCAGGAGGCCAAAAAGGAAAGGTTAGCGAAAGGTTTATGGTGGCACAGACAAGGTGGGCAGATGAGTTCTTCCCCGGCACATTTGGATCGTGATTTCATTCCAAGTATAAATATGGGGTGGTGGTCACTATGCACCAACAGGGAATGTTGTCCCTTAAGGAGTCAGAGGCTTTGCTGATAATTAAAGTGTGAATGTGAGCTTTATTATCCTGAAAAATATATTTTCATATTTGTAATGAGGGTACATACTGAATCCTAACCAAGTATTGAACGATTGTAGTTTAGTTACTCCCACAATATTCCACTAAAAAATGGAGACAGTAGGTATCCCATGACTTACCATTACAGAGTTGCTCATTTGAATAATTCTAATTTCTGGTTCTTTGGAATTGATCACATAATTGAAAATCCACGTGCTGGAGACAGGGAGCTGCTCCTAAGACAAACTGAAGCCAAATGTATATGCCGTTTGAGAGCCACTTCCCAGGGACACAATACGGATAATGAATTCCATCACTTTTTGGGATAGGACTAGATCTTAAATGTTACGGGAATTGGTAATAATTGCTCTCTGAATAGGAGACACCATTTATGGTGTTCCGAACATCAGTAGGTATTCTCTTATATTTTTCTGATTCATTATATCATTGGTACATCCCCAATAACCAAATATGTATCCGGAGGGATCATTATTGGAGAGGTCTTGTTTTTTTGTTGACAGTGGATCTGGAGGGATCCCTGTTGAAAATCATTTATAACTGCTTTAGAGATACAATTTAGGCACATATAAGTTTTCCATGTTTCTCTTATTTGATCTATTTCATAGAGGTGTTTTGGACGTTATAAATGATCTTTATTTTTGTGTGTTTTGTGTATAATTTCCATATTGGATGTACATCGGAATTGGCCTTTGGCATATGTGGGAACATCACTCCTGTTCCGACATGTCTGTCAGGTGAATGGACTTATTATGTGCTTGTTCTATTGGAAGTGGATCCGGATGGATCCCTGTTGGAGATCATACTTACTATATTAGAAATACAGATTTTTTCTTTTGACACCTTTTGTGACCTAATTGTTTGGAACAATTCAGACTCATACACGTTTTTTTTTAATTAATATTTGTTCTTTATGTGTGTGATTTATGTACATTTCCTTGTATTTGATGTATATGCGAATTGAATATTTGTTTATTTACGAACAGAAGTCCCATTCCAATTTGTCTGCCAGATGAATGGATTCTTTATGTGTTTGCACTGATACTACTCAGTCTCTGATGGAAATAATTTAGGCCTATACTGGCCTGAATATATGCGCGCCCCAAATCGGTCTTTGGTATGCATTTTCACGTCTAGTTATTCCGATATACACCTGCCTGAAGTGGTGGTTTTGAACCATTCGTGAATGAATGATTTTTTTCACTCATGTCAAATATTGTGTTTTTATTTTTCGATCAATTTGGGCATCGATTTATGCAGCTATAACATCATGGGACGTTATATGATACCCTGTTAGAACGGCAGTTTTTGCCGAATTTTAGTATGCATATTAATATATTCCCCACTTCAACATGGTCGCTGTGCTCATTGGGCGACTCCTTGCCCCTAAGACATATGGTGCGTCTGACGTCAGGGAACAGGTGTGAGTGATTGGACGCACGTAATGCACTGTTATTTGAACATAAGGGCACTTTTCTTCCCGGGACGATCGAAGGAATGAGAGGCATCGAGGACCGTGCTTGATACGGATTCAGGTGAGGAGACCGCTCCCTGCGCATAAAGGGATTGTGCAACGTTGTTGCTATACAGCAATGCAAGTCACAAGGGAGTCGTGTAATGGGGACTGTATTGTGATTTTTTGCTGCACGTATTGTTTTCATTTAGTGTGAATGGGCACAATGGGTTCGATTACAAGGGCATGTTGATATTATTATATGGATTAACAAACTGCCCGTTTGTTGTGTCTTTAAAGTTGCTCTTTAATAAGGTGACGTGACTGTAATTAAGTAATGTTATGTCACTTTGCAGATAGTCCAGGTTCTAATTTATGCAGGTACAATATTATGGGATGTCACACGACACCCTGCCTGAATGGTAGTCTTTTCAGACTTACATCAATTATGCTATCATTTTCCCATTCTAATATGGTTTCTGTGTTTCTTGAGCGATTCTTTGCTTTTTAGTTATATGGGATGTCTGACGTTAGCAAATTGGTACGATTGATTAGGTGCGCGCTACGCACCGTTTTCTGAATACAAGAGTGCTTCCCAATTAAATTATCGAGAGGCATTGAGGACTATGCGCGACATAGATTTAGATGAGGGGATCCCCTATTTTGTACATATGGTGTCAGACGTTTTTGAAACACAGCGCTATGAGTCACAAGAGAGGGGAATGGTGGGAATTTGTATGGCTGCTTATGATGTATACATTGCTAAAAATTAGGGTGAATTGGCACAACGGGGTCATGGGGCGGTGATAATGTGGCTATATATTGACATTGTGGCTATTTGTCTATCTATATGGACTATTTGTCTTTTTGTTCACTAATAATTGTGTTGACTGTGAGTGGGCCATGCTCCATTATGCCCTAGGGTTTGAGGAATGCCATTACTTCGTTTTGGTCACCATCTTGGTGGCCATCTGAACTCGGTACACCTCCCATTCCTGTTAGGACCGTAAGGAATCTGGTACTCAAGTTCAGTGACACACTTACTTTTTCTGATCAAGCGAACGCAGTTACTTCAGCCACGTTTTATTAGGTCGAGCCTGAGTGAGTGCGCATGCTGTAGTGGAGTAGGGAAGAGAAGCCCTGCCCACTGTCCACCCATATTTTTCATTGACTTGTGTCTTTGTCCTTTGTAAATGCTGGTTTCTGATTCCTTAATAGGCTTGTTAGTCCCTCCTTAGTACCGCCTTGTCTTCATTTGTAACCTCCCATGGCTACTGGCCCCTTTACTTCGGTTGTTACACAGTACGTGTTATTTAGGCTTGTAAGCACTATTTTCTTTATTGAGTTTCTCCTACTTCAGGCACGACAAACTTCGCCTCCAGCCCATTTAATTGAAAGTAATCTTTGTGGGCGAGGTCTGTCTCTTTTCCCTAATCCTTCTCTGAGGAAGCTCACATGCTCTCAATTACGGCCACACCGGGCTCTTGTATTCAGCTCTCGCTGCCAGCTCTCTTTCCTTGAAAGTTTGCCTTATTAACTCCATCCTCGCGAGTTCCTGCCTATCACGGCGGCCTGGAGATGCTATCGCAGCTGGCTGTCAGATAAGGTTACCCCGAAGGCATTTTGTGGATTAAATTCTGTAAAAGAGGCGACAGAGGGCATGGCAGTTAGGACAGTGCGGGGCTGTCCGCGAATTCAGATCAGCAATAGCCTTGCTGTTTACCTTGGAGGCCCATTCATGCCTAGCAGTGATACAGAAAGGCGCAGATAATAAAAGCTAACATTTCTATGTTTTTCGGGGTTTCTCCAATATGCCTGTGGGATGTTCTGTTTCACAGTGAGAAAATCGGCTTACAGAAAAGCCCATTATGAAGAATGTCTCACAAATATCAAGAGCGACCCATATGTCCTTGTCAACTGGGTATTGCTAATAAGCAGAGTCAATGTTCACAAGGAACTCATTTTTCATAAAAATTAAATAGTTATCGCAGCAATTAATGTATCCTGCTTGACTGAAACAGAGCAGACATATATAGAATGAAGCCTTAGCTCAATGAGGCATACCAATATTTTAACAGGAATAAAGCATTACAGCCCACAGGACAAAATGTTTTTGTCCTCATTTCAGCCGAAGCCGAAATTTCATTTCAATTGTTGGGTGAAATGATCTCTCACTTAGCCATTAACCATGCCAGACTCCTCATAATTGGAGATTTTAATTATTGGCCCAGCGATGTACGGGAAAGCACTGATTCCCTAGAATTCACTGACCTCCTTTCTGGATTGAACTGCGTCCAACATATAAAGGTAGCCACCCACATAAAGGGGCATATTTTAGATCAAGCCTGGTCCTCTAACCTAGAAATTTCCAGGCCTACAATTTCCCCGTGCACCTGGTCGGACCACCATATTATCTCATTCACGGTATCTAGTATTTCCCCTCCTAAAAATGTACAGGAAAGTAATCACTCGGCCAGAAACTGGAACCGCATCAACATTAGCGACTTCTGTTCACTACTAACTGCCACTGCCCCTACGGCACAGGAATCCCTCGACACTCAGGCCAAAAACATCGAGACATGGCTCGATTCCGCAAGCGATCAATTCGCCCCTCTTAAGAAAATCAGAATAAAGCGACCTCATGATGCCCAACGTTGGTTTTCCAATGATTTGAAATTAAAAAAGCTGGCATTACGGCAAGCTGAACGCCAGTGGAGGCAAGATTATTCCCTGGATAAAAAAGCTCTCTATATAACTCAACTAAAAGGATATAAAAAAGCCATTCTCCAGACTAAAGTAGACTACTTCTCCTTAAAAATTACTAATTCGGCCAACAAGTCCAAAGATATCTTCTCTATAGTGGACGAACTCACCAATCCAGATAGAGTCACTATGAAACTTGTTCCATCACAGGCCTTATGTGACTCTCTCAATTCTTATTTCATTGAGAAAATTGCCTCTATCAAGGCTAGCATCTCTCCTCCCATGTCCACACTGCCATCTCCTGATCTATGCAAAAACCCACTTTTCCTAGACCAAATTCCCTTAATTTCTAAGGAAACTTTTTTCACTCTACTTAAAAGAGTCAGTTCTGGCTCCCCTACTGACTGCTGCCCAACTCATATCCTACGCAAAGTTTTTCTTACCTCCCTGGATCCTCCCCTTTTATTTCTCAACACCTCCCTCAAAGTGGGTATTGTCCCCGGCACCCTTAAAACTGCTGAAATTGTTCCCATCCTGAAGAAACCCAATTCAGATCCTTTGGTCCTCAGCAATTATCGTCCTATTTCTTTGTTGCCTTACTTAGGTAAAATCTTAGAAGCCCACGTGACAGACTGCCTTTTTTCCTTTGTCGAACAATCTCACTTTCTTGACTCTCGCCAGGCGGGATTTAGACCTGCCCACTCTACCGAGTCAGTCATCCTTGCAGTCATGGATGAGCTCAGAGGGGGAGCTGACAAGGGCCTCACCCAGGCTCTGGTATTCCTTGATCTATCGGCCGCGTTTGACACGGTCGATCATATACTCCTGATCGACCGTGTCAGTAACGCCGGGATCCAGGGCCTGGCACTAAAGTGGATCTCTTCCTACCTCAGCGACCGATTCCAAGCTGTTCGCCTCGCTCGTTTCTCCTCTCACAAAAATAAATTGACTTGTGGGATTCCCCAAGGATCTTCCCTTTCGCCCCTTTTGTTTAACCTGTATCTTTTGCCTCTGATTCGGTCCTTACGTGGAAAAATGGTCGAAACTTTTAATTACGCTGACGACCTACAGCTAGTGTTTGACATTAACTCTTCCACCTCCTCAGTGTCTAATTTCCAATCTATCATGAGTTTTATCAGTGATTGGATGAATGATAATCATCTGAAATTAAACCCAGATAAAACTGAGCTTATTCTTACAGGTGGAACTGCCAACCCATGGAATTCCAACTTTTGGCCCTCTATGCTGGGCAGTCCTCCACTCCCCGGTAGCTCTGTCAAGAGCCTGGGGGTTTTGATCAGCAGCGATTTATCCATGAAGGCCCAAATCAGCGCAGTGGTCTCCTCTTGTTTTTACCACCTTCGAAGAATCCGCAAGATCAGTAGATTCTTGACTACTGAGGCCTTGACTCTGGTTGTGTTAGCACTGGTATGCTAACTCACTATATGCCGGTATCCCGGCTTACCAACTGCATTGTTTACAGTTAGTGCAAAATCAGTCGGGAAGGCTGATTGCCCGTCAGCCTATGCGACATCACGTCAAACCCCTTATGAAGAGTCTACACTGGCTCCCGGTGGCCAAACGCTGTGCCTTCAAGCTAGGATGTACCATCTTTAAAGCCTTAGCTGGGAATGGACCAGACTTCATTTCCTCTAGGATCCAACACTATACTCCTTCCCGCAATTTACGCTCCTCCAACTCAAATTTCCTGATCACCCCCTCATTTAAACGTAAAAAACATGGAGGGCTCAGATTTGCGGTCCTGGCCCCGCAATTTTGGAACTCGCTCCCTATGGAAGTGAGGCTGGCTACCCCTTATGAGTATTTCAGAAAACTGCTAAAGACTTTTTTATTTTCTCAGTCATATCAGTAAGTCTACTGTGCTGTAAATGCCGCTTTTTCCACTGACCTCAGCGCCATGAAACCGCCTGGTGTACGTGCGCTTTATAAGCACTTTTAACATAACATAACATAACAAGTGAGTGTTATTTATTTTGCATAGCAGTTTTTTACATACAAAAAGGCATAAAAAGATTTTTTACTGTCTGTGTGTTAGACCTGGCATTTCTTGGCGTGATTGCCCCTGACTTTTTGCCTCTACCTCCTCTATTTTTGACTGACTTAGATGCTTTGGGCACTTTGCCACTGCTGATCAGTGTCAAAGTGCAAGTGCTACCTGTATAAAGTATAATGGTAATTGGTTGTCCATGATTGGTATGTCTGCCTTACTAGTAAAGTCCCTAGTAAAGTGCACTATGTGTGCCAGGGCTGGTAATGCAAATGCTACTAGTGGGCCTGCAGCACTAATTGTGCCACCCACACCAGTAGCCTTAAAAAGGGAACTCAGGCCTGCCATTGCAGTGCCTGCGCGGAGTTTGTTAAACTGCCATGTTGTTCTGACAAGTGCACCCACTTGCCAGACCTTACCCTTCCCTTTTTATGCACATCAGACACCCCTATGGTAGGTCCAAGGTACCCCCTGGGCAGGGTGCAGTGCATGTGAAAGGTAGGACATGTACTAAGGTGAGTACCATGTCCTGACAGTGAAATAATCTCCATTTGGTTTTTCACTGTGGAAAGGCCATCTTGCCCATAGGACAGAATGGGGAGGCTGTGTAATATGTTTTCCAGCCTATCTTCCCAAAGGCTTAAGATGGAGAGGTGAAGTTTAGTGTGCCTGAACTCACAATGTAATAACACATCTTTTTATGAAGGTGGTTTTTGCATTATGTGTTTAGAAGCCACTCTTTTAGAAGTGGCTGGGTTTTTGTGCTCTAACATTTCTGTGTGTCTCTGCCTGGTTGTGGATTGACTGTCTGGATTTGAAAGCGATAGGATCTGGGGAATGTCTTGACCCAGGGGAGGAGGTGAGACAGCAACAGGCTGACCTGCATCTGGAGTGTAGGGGGAGGAGTAGCTCCTAGAGGTGAAGAGGCCTGGGTTGCTGCCATAAAACAAGTGTCCCATCTCCTGCTGAGTGATTGAGAATCCAGACCCCCACTAATCAAAGGAAGATGGTGTCACTGGCAGGGAGGCACCCAGAACTGGGTTGAACAGGGGTCAGTGCCCCCCTGAACACAAAGACTTCAAAGCCATTGAGGGGTATAACTATGAGAGCTGAAGCCCCTGAACTTTGGAGAATGGCTTGATCAAGATTGAACAAGACTGGAGCTACTTCGTGGTCAAGAGGAACCTTTGCCAAGGAAGAAACAACTGAAGAGACTGAAGGAAAGGACTGACCCTTGCTGTGTGTTCTGGGGCTGGCCTGCAGATTGCTGTTTTAACCAAGGAAAGGCTAAAGGGACTTTGCTGTGTGCTGTGTCCCCCTGCTTGAAAGGACTTTGCTGTGCTGTGTCCTGAAGTAACTTATCCCCAAGGGCCCGAGGTGAGCTGGCTCCTTGTTGCGGAAACTCAGGAACACAAAAGTTTCCAGGAGAGTCTCAGCGACGCTGTGTGCGTGTTCTTTTTGCAGCCTGAGACCCTCGTAAGGAGTGCCCTGTGATCGTGGGCACCTGGAGTCCAAGCGAGTCTCAGCGACGCTGTGTGCGTGTGCTTTTTGCAGCCTGAGACCTTCGTGAGGATTGCCTTGTTAATGTGCACACCTGGAGCCCAAGTGAGTCTCAGCGACGCTGTGTGCGTGTGCTTTGTGCAGCCTGAGACCTTCGTGAGGATTGCCTTGTTATCGTGCACCCGGAGTCCAAGTGAATCTCAGCGACGCTGTCTGCGTGTGCTTTGTGCAGCCTGAGACCTTCGTGAGGATTGCCTTGTTATCGTGCACCCGGAGTTAAAGTTAGTCTCAGCGACGCTGTGTGCGTGTTCTTCGTGCAGCCTGAGACCTTCGTGAGGAGTGCCCGGTGATTGTGCACCCGAAGCTCAAGTGAGTCTCAGCGACGCTGTGTGCGTGTGCCCTGTGGCAGCCTGAGATCTTCGTAGCAGTAGCGGCCCGAACCGGCAGCCCCGGAGGAGCTGAGCCGCTGGCCCGAGCCCGCCGTTGCCAATTCACAAAGATTGCATTGGAGGCCCAAGTCGCTGGAAGAGGAGAGGAGAGTGAGGTCGCACCCCCCAGGTAACGTGTGTCGACGCCTGGGGCGGGGTGCGGGCTCGGAGGGAGACGCTCTCGGCCTCTCTCATTCCAGCAGCGCGAGCCTCTGCTTCGGCTCGTATCGCGGCCCGTACTTGCCAAGGGAGTGGCAGTACCGGGGCAGGAGTGCGGAGCTGCACTTTTTGTTATACCATACCCGTGTTGGGGGCAACTGTTGACAGAGGCTGACTGCGAGTGAGCACGAGTGGCGGAGAGACCGCCTAAGGCACCGTGATCGGTGCTGGAGTGTATTACGCATTACCTTATTTCTGCATAACGGAGTACCTGATTGTCGTATTACACATTGCATCATTTCTGCATAACGAACTACCTGATTAGTGTATTACGCATTGCATTATTCCTGCATAACGAACTACCTGATTAGTGTATTACGCATGGCATTATTTCTGCATAACGAACTACCTGATTGTCTTATGACACATTGCATTGTTTCTGCATAACGAACTACCTGATTAGCGTATTACGCATTGCATTATTCCTGCATAACGAACTACCTGATTAGTGTATTACGCATTGCATTATTTCTGCATAACGACGTACCTGGTTGTTGCGTTACGCATTGCATTATTTTTACATTGCAAAGTGCCTGATTGTTGCGTTATGCATTGTATTATTTTTACATTGCACAGTGCCTGATTGTTGCGTTACGCATTGCATTACTTTTCCATTGCAAAGTGCCTGATTCTAGCATTACGAACTGCATAACATTGTATTAGGACTACAGTGGAATGTTTAGAAGTGCTCATTAATATCACCAGAACTTACAAGGGCTGGCTGGCCTAACAACCAGCCAGGAGGAATATTACACATACTCATATGTTGGATTTATATTGTGTGGTCTTATCGTATATCTTTTTATATAAAATTTATACTTGTTTTTATAAAACTCGTGTGGAGTCCATTTGTGGTGTCATCATTGGGTTGCTGTGAGCGTGGTTGCAAATACTTTACACATTTGCCTTGAAGATAAGCCTGGCTGCTCGTGCCAAGCTACCAAGGGGGTGAGCGGGGGTGGTCTCAGAAGGTGTCCTTCCTTTCCCTGACGTGGAAACGCGGGTTCCTATTTGGCCTAAGGTACCTAGCACAGCCAACCAGGGATCCCGGGTCTAACACTGTGTATTTACATTATATACATTTTCACATTTGAGAGTGATTTGTGACCCCCAGTGAAGTAACCATAACCAAACCAGTGGAGTATAAAAGGTGCAATTGAAAAACTTGTGGTGGTGGTTATTGGTAGATAAAAGAGGAGCCAATTGGAGATGTAATACAATCAATTATTCAAGGACAACTATATGATTTCTTGAGGGCTCTCCCTTTTCTATAGCCGACGACGTTTCGACCTTCTCGCGGTACGGGGTCTCTTCAGGACAGAGATTCTGGGGACTAAAGACAGGACACGGTTTCAGTATTGGTGAAAACTGGGAACTGTGGGACAAGGATAGAAAGTAGAGCAGGCTTACCAAGTAACAAAATCAGGGTGCCTGAGTAGTAGGATCCTTCTTGATATATTCCTGGGTACTTCTCAAGGTAAGGATACTTAGTTCCTATCAATAACAAGGTGGAATATAATTTACCACCTGTACAGTTGCCTATCGAAGTGCTAGTAGGAATAGATGTGAAAGTGCACTAGGGAATGGCTTACCCTTAATAAGAAAGCCACAGCTTGGCTTCAGATGAAGTTCACAGTAACAGAGATTACTGTAGGTCCTATAAATAGGAGACTGAGTTAAACCAAAATCTAATTGCTGGTTCCAACGTGTACAATTAATTCGACCATGTACTCACCAAAACTTAATTGTGAGTAATAACCCAGATCAGGGCAGCAATTCATAACCACTGAAGGACCGATATCAATAATACACCGGGACCGTCAGGATGGTGAAAGTAGCAGTGGAAGTCAATTGTAATGGAAATAGAGCCTGTAATTATAAAAGTACAGGGTGGTATCAGGCAATGCACACTGCTAACAGGACAATATGATTATGTCACAATCAGTAGAGACTCACCTTATTAGTTAATTGGTGGTCTAGGTGGCTAAAGGACATGCTTCAAACCCATGAGGCAAGAAGCGTGTAATCGGATAGGACACTGACCACCAGGGAACTGAATATAATTAAGACAGTCATGGTTAGAGAGGCAACACGCTAAATTGTAGTTTGAAGCAATGACAAGATTGCGGCTCACGAATAGAGCGGCAAAAGCACTAATGCAGATAGCATCAGGATACGGATTTGGATGGCTTACCTAATCCGCTTGGCGGCGGGGCGCTGATACAGGCAACGTTTACAGCCAGACGCGATCGGACGGCTTGCAATTATACCCGTTGTTGATGCGCAAGTGTAAAAAACCATGGCCGGGCGACGCACGCGCTGTGCGCTTGCTGGTAGGTTTAGTCTGGAACTCTGTCATGGTGGCAGCCATTACAGAGTGAGGTAGTACGGGTTAGGGCGCGGTGAACTTAAACTCATAAAAAGGAACAATACTACATGTACTACAGTAGCCCAGTAATCTTTTATATCCTAGGGGCATAATGCTCAACCATTGAGCAGTGGAGGGCTCTTGTACATACGTGAATACGTGTATCATTACATTTGTAATATCGTTAGAGATCAAAATACTTTTGACAATGAGCTCATTGATAACATTTTCAAGGATATTAGCTACAATGCATTGTCACAGATGTAAGAAGTGATACATTTGAATTATATATTAAGAATAAATGGTGCACATATCTTGAGCAATGAAGTAACTTGTAAATCCGTAAGTGGACCCAGATAAACAACCCAAGAGCTGAATTGGTATGCTTGGCGGTGTATGTGTTCTTATTTACCCTGCTGTGAGGGATAAAGAGTCAGGACCATGACACAATATGAGGTACAGCATATAAACGGACCAGATAATGTAGGTCTAATCATTTAGCACTGACTGGAGGGTCCAATCTAGATCTCTCTGTCTCCCTTCTAGGTGGCATCTAATGTGTGGGTCTCAATATTCATATAGATAGACACTATTTGGAAGGTGGTGGAACATGATCCAATCGTTGAGACAGATAGAGCGTGATGATATCAAGTAACTAGAGTCTGCCATAATGGTCACTGAAATATAATCGTCAGTTCAAACTGATGAATTTCCGCCATTCTTCCAGACTATTCAATCCTTTTCTGATTGAGTCACATTTTTCGATCCATTTGCATTCCAGAAATTGCAGAGTGAGGGAGATGTTACCACCCCTAGGGTGGTGTTCTGGCTTTCTCAATAACTTAACAACAACAAAGAATCTGCGGGTCCTGAGGAGGGATATATACACAGACGAATAAACAGTACACCCCCACAGGAGAACACAAAAAGAGGGGAGTCTCAATTAAGAGGACGGAATCCCATCACCCACCAAGGTGGCATGCTTCATCATTTGGGATCTCCTCTTGGCTGCACGCTAGTGCAACCAAGGAGCTACAACTCCTTGCTAGTGTAAAGGAGGAGCTCACGGATGTTTTGATGTAATCCGAAACTAGATCACCTAAGATCGATGAAGCAAAAAGCAATGTGGTAAGAATACGTGATGCAGTGTGTGTAATAAGTGTGTTAAAATTGACTACCAGGACAAAAAAGGTTTATTAGATATCTCGTGGTGTCAAAGGTTAAAAAGCAGTAAGAGCGCAATCTGAAAAAATGTGCGAGCGCGCTGGTGAAAAGGTCTACATGTTTCAGCCAACCTTGATCTTACATTGATCGTGGCTTTCTTCAGGACCTAGTTGTTACTACTGCACTCTAAGGGGTCGATTCCGATTCGGGCCGGAAATTTCTCCGACCGAGCCGGACCCGGAGAGATTTCCGACCGAATCGGACCCGTGCAGTCCGACCGAACGAGTACGATGCGGCCGTATGTTATCGGACTCGAGTCGGTCGGACTCCCATTGAAGTCAATGGGAGCCGGTCGTACAACGCGTACGCGGGCTCCCATTGACTCAATGGGTGCGAGTCGGACAAGGGCGCCCCCTACAGCGGGTACGCGGCGAAGCGATTCGCGCCGTACACGCACAGGTAGGGGGACCCATGGGTCCCCCTGTGTGCGACTCGCGCGGCTACGCGTACTGGGGGTCCGACACGGACCCCAAAGTACGGCTCCGACAGCTCTTTCGAGCCGGAGTGCGCGGCTCGGTCGGACTGCTCGCGGCACGCATCGTACTTACCCGGCCGGGAAACGTCTCCATTGCGCGGTGCGAGTCGAGTCCGAGCGAGTCGGTCGGAGCGGTTCGAGCCGGGAGAGAGTCGGTCGGAGCGGTCGGGACGCCCGGACGAGTCGGTCGGCGATTTCGCATCGTACTCGCTCGGCCGGACCCGCGTACGGTTCGGTCGGGAAACAGGGCTCCGAATCGGATCCGGTAAAGCCGAATCCGATTCGGAGCACTACCGGCCGAGATCGGAATCGACCCCTAAATATGTGAAAAATTAACACAAACACAACCTTATAGGAACGATACAACCATATACCTGTGTAATGTTTTATGTTGAAACTACAGGCATAGGTGTTGCACTCTTGTTGAAAGAAAAAAAGAGTTCATGGATATAAGTCTGTATATATAGAAAGAAAACATTTCACAGCAATGTAGAAATGCTACAGTTCTCAAAATGAATGCAAGAGAACACTATATCAGCCATCTTACCCGTATTCAATCAGGAGGGAACCCACCGCTCCTGGCAACAGCTCATGGCGTGAGGCATCACTCTGTGATAAAGAGAAAAGAAAAGAAAAAAGAACTAAACCCACAAAGAATGTGAATTTATATCAGGGCCGGACTGGGAACAGAAACCGGCCCTGGCAAACTGCTCAGCCGGCCCCCCCTGGGGTGAGGGGGAGTGCAGCCGAGCAGTTTGTGAGGGCCGGTTTCGGCCGATTTTGTTACCGGGGGCCGATATTGCCGACCCCCGATAACAAAAACGGCCCCCCCAAGGCCCCAAAACCGGCCCCCACCCTAGCGGCCTACCGGGGAAACGCCCGGTGCCCGCTATGGCCAGTCTGGCCCTGATTTATATTAAAAACTAGTGGGCCGACATTGCACCACCAATATGGTTTGTTCAGATTCATAAGGGTTTATCAAGAACACCGTTATGTATACAGTTAAATCACTGCTTGGCTGTTTTAAAAGTAAGCAGTCAGTTGCGCTCTGCCCTCTCCTTGTGAGTAGCAGAACAATCAGGCAGTTAGAGGACTAAAATGTAATTCGTACGTCAAATAGGGGCTCTAGGCAATATTACGGCAAGCAATGAGGGCCGGGTTTAAAAATAGATGCAGAGTATTAAGACGCCCATGTCCTAGATGTGCGCTACAGGGGTTAAATGATGAAATTCCTTGGACCTTAGTTCGAGCCCTCAACCTTGCTGACTTGTGGTAGTAGTTGCACCCTTAGTGAGCAGATCGTCTTGCCTCCTTGATTTTTCCTACTTGGTGGGGGTTCTCACTCAGAGAGATCAACAATTCTGCTGGTGCCATCTATATACCTTGTAGCAACCACTATGTGACAGTTACAGCAGCCCTAGCTTATTTTTAATGGTGCCACGACGACTCTGTCCATAGCTTTTAGTCCTAGATGTTGCACTATTTGCACCGGTACTTCTCACATTGGTATAACGGTCCTGTGCTTAGGACAATATAACATATAGTTTACTATCGCTATCTATAAACTGTATGATGAAGTTGTAGAGCCCCTAGTTACATTTGGGCTATGAGGCTTTTGGTTATGTGTGTGGGCATCTCTTTTCAGCAATCGTGTGGCTGCTTGTGACCTTTCCCTTGCGCCCTTCATGCGCTTTCAAGAACAGTTGTCTTAACAGTTCTTTAAACCGATATACATGACGAGTCTGTTAAACTACATATTTTAGTCTCGTGACACCTTCTGGTAGTACTTTGTACTTACATCAGTTTTTTGTACTCACACGAAATTTTAAGTTTTGGACTTGCACTGTACTGACTTGAATTATATACATCTATTTGACTTTGTTTCCCTGTACTGAGCCGAAGCACATTTGGGAATTCATAATGATCCACATTCGGATTCTTTATTACGAACCAACCACATGGTTCTAGCCGATGTCTGTATCCAAACATGCTAGACGTGCATTTGACACTACATTTCCTAAGTTTCCCACGCTCCTGGGTAGTTCTCTTTGACCGCGTCACGTGTCATCAAACCGCAACATGTGTCACATGATTTGGCACTCCGGGGATGGCGTTATCACAATGTCCCTTTACAGGTGTGGTTAATTTAAGATTCCCGGTATCTGTACTTAAGCTTGCGCCCCTTCCGGTCGCTACCGCTTGCAATACTCAGGATCCGGCCCGGGGTAGCGACGGAGTAGGTAAGCGTAACGGTTGCTGCAGCGTTGCTTTTTTACCTGCTCGAGTTTCGAGCTTGTCACTCTGTTTTACACTCTTGGCATTTGGCAAGGTATCTAGATGTAGCGCACATCTAGGACATGGGCGTCTTAATACTCTGCATCTATTTATAAACCCGGCCCTCATTGCTTGCCGTAATATTGCCTAGAGCCCCTATTTGACGTACAAATTACATTTTAGTACTCTAACTGCCTGATTGTTCTGCTACTCACAAGGAGAGGGCAGAGCGCAACTGACTGCTTACTTTTAAAACAGCCAAGCAGTGATTTAACTGTATACATAACGGTGTTCTTGATAAACCCTTATGTGGCGAGGAGCTGCTTGTGAAGCCCTCCTCGGATCCATTGCCTGACGGGATGCCCCCTCACCTGTCACCTTGTCCCCTCCTCTATTTCCAGCCCTCGCCTCAGATGCTCTGTCCCTTTAAGACTCCACTGCTCTCAGCTCCGGGTCCCGATCACGTGCCCTGGTCAGGTGTTCCGCCCTCCTTCAAAGGGGAAGAGACGGAATGACTCTCTCTCGCAAGACGGAGTCGGAAGCCGGAAGGATCGGTATCGGCGAATTCCCAGCGAGACGGATGGACCTTCTTCTTCCCCCTGGACTTGGAGAACCGGGACCCACTTCAGGGATCGAACCGGAAGCCCAGCTGTTTGAAGTAGAAACTTCCAGGACTGAAGAAAAGGGGGAGCCGGACCCTTTCCGGCAACGCGTACAAGCCAGCCACGGTCCAGGAGGATCGTGGCTCCAAAAGGTACGGGGACACCTGGGGGCTGTGTGGGATAAGGGGAAGGCTGGAGAGAAGGGCGGGCCACCTAGCTAAACCAGGAACGGGGGCCCACCGCTGCGAACCTTAAAGCAGAGCGTTAATCAAGCCCAGGGAGAAAACAGCGCGTCACGGTGACGGTCGGGTGCTCAGTCCTTCACTCCCTTTCCCTGTGTGACATCCCCATAGCACTTTCCCTTCCCTTACCAGGCCTTTCTTTATTTCTTTTCCCGAGTGCGAGGAGGACCGGAGGGTGCTAACATCAGACCTGAGGACCGGACTCTCCACTTGACGTTCCCTGCCCTCGGACCCAAGAACTATACCCCGGATGGTGCATCCTGTATTTTCTTTCCTCATGAAAAAAACCCTATAAATAAAACAGTTGTGTAATCACTGACCCTTGGCCTCCCTGTCTCCTTCTCCACCACGCCACACCTTATGAATCTGAACAAACCATATTGGTGGTGCAATGTCGGCCCACCAGTTTTTAATATAAATTCACATTCTTTGTGGGTTTAGTTCTTTTTTCTTTTCTTTTCTCTTTATCACAGAGCGTTGCCTCACGCCCTGAGCTGTTGCCAGGAGCGGTAGGTTCCCTCCCGATTGAATACGGGTAAGATGGCTGATATAGCGTGCAGCCAAGAGGAGATCCCAAATGATGAAGCATGCCACCTTGGTGGGTGATGGGATTCCGTCCTCTTAATTGAGACTCCCCTCTTTTTGTGTTCTCCTGTGGGGGTGTACTGTTTATTCGTCTGTGTATATATCCCTCCTCAGGACCCGCGGATTCTTTGTTGTTGTTATATATGGTTAGGGGATTTATCCACGCAGGTCTGTAAACTTCCCTCAGCCCCTCTGTTCTCATCTGGTATTATATTATTTCTCAATAACTTGCCAACGTATATCCTCAGCAGTGTGTGATTTATCCTTGTAGTGTTGTACCAAGAGAGCGGTTTCTACCTGGCAACGTATCCTGCTCCGGTGTTGGCCAAAACGGGTCTTGACTGGTTGGATGGTTTGACCTATGTAGATAAGGTCACACGGGCACCAGATGCAGTATATCACGTTAGTGGTGGCACAGTTTGTTAGGTCATTTAAAGTCCATTTTACATTCCCATGGTTGAAGATTTTTGTGTTTGAGGTATATTGGCAAGCTATACAGCCTCCACAACGGAAATGCCCCTTGACACGGGGTAGTGAACAGGCCTCGTTGATAGTTGTAATGGGTTTCAGAGTACTGGTATCTGAATACACCAGATGGTCCTTGATGTTTTTACCCTTCTTGTAGGAGAACATCCGTATCTCCTGGCATGTGCTGAGTGTGTTAAGGGTGGGCCATTGTCTTTTGATGACTTTGACTACTTGGGTACTCAGCGAGCAAAAGGTGGTAACACATACATTTCTTTTATCTTGTGCTTTAGCTTTGCTCACTAGTAGTGCCTCATGTGGGCTAAACCATGCCCTCTTCATGGATGTCCTAATCAGTCTTTTCGGGTAACCTCGTAGTCTACTACTCAGGATATTGGCTTCTTTAAAGAAGTCTTCTTTCTCCGTGCAATTCCTTCTGAGTCGTAAAAACTGTCCATATGGTAACCCGTCTGTTGTACTTAGATGTGCTTGTTTATGGTTCTACTTAGAACCTCTATGTGTTGCCATAGTACTCGTGTGTGGGAGATTCCAGGAATGTCAGTTGGTGCCTCTCGCCTGTCATGAGAGGAGCGGTGGCTCGTTGTTCCCACAAAATAAATACTTAAATCTTACCTGCTGTGTCCTGTGATGGTATCCTGTGTCTGGAGGCACAACATCATTTTTGGCGACGAGCGGGCGAGCCACCGCAACATATAAGAAGCAGAAGAGTATCCTGTCAGACGTCAGCTGATTTGGAAGCGCATTTGCATGAATTTTGAATGGCTATATTCCGCACTTATCTCCTGGCACCCCTGCTCGGGCCTCCTCCAGCGTCTGTATGAATTCCGGAAGAGAAGGTGGTTTTGCTCTTCTCCCGCGGCTGTTGGAGGTATCCAGAAGACGATAAGAAAGAATTTGGTGAGGAGGTCCGCGGGAGGGGTTTGTTGCTGAGTGCATTTTAGGATGTTCATCTGTCAGTAACACGTCTGAGTTACTCACGGTGTGCCTGCATTCAATTGAGCATCTTGTCTTGTGCCCAGCTTGCCCGTAATCTTTAGGAGTCGGAGCTCTTACTCCTCGATCTGCCAGTTACAACTGACGACGCATTCGAATCTTGAAAGGGGATTTGGTGATTCTTCAGCGTCATCAGTCCGTTCAACTCTTCCTGCGTGTGGTAACTGATGACGATCTGACACGCTGCAGCGCGATTGGTGGATTGTCAGCGTCGTGACGTCTGAAAGGACTACGTTTATATGGAGTTCTAGTTTGTTCACAGCTGTGTGGTAAACGGACAAGTGAACATTACGCTTCTTAGCCTGACGGTAACAAGTTATTGACTAGCACTTCAACGCATTGAAATATTGTCACGTTAATACTCAGGGATGTGTGCCAGTTTTTTTTATATTTTGGCAACGTTAAGCGTAGTTTACTTCTGCTCACGCAATAGTTTTGTTTCTCTCTCTTCAGAAAAATCTGCCTGCAGTCAAGGTCTGGACGTGCTGAAGCTTTGACATTATTAAGTGTTGATTTTTTTTGTTTGTAAAGGTCTTCCTTTTATTCTGCAACTGAAAGTGTGACATTATTTATTAATATTTTTTATTGTTGTTTTTTTTTTCTTCTCTTCCTCCTGCGCTATTTTGGTAAAAGTGCATATACTTTGATATACTTACTGTATTAGACTAAAAGTATTTGTGCAGGTTTTGTTGAATTTTTGAGCTAGACGTTTTTGCTTGAAAATATGCAATCTGTCAATCCTCCACCACCATTTTTGGAAAGTCCAGGTGCTCCTCATATCCAATGGAGGCAGTGGTTTGACGCATTCGAGACGTATTTGGGTGCAATTGGGGCTTCACGTTTCAGGGCAGAAAGGAAGAAGTGTCTTCTCCTTCACTCCTTAGGTTTTGAGGGAAGAGAAGTATTCAAACATCTCCCTGACATTGTGTTGGGTGAGGGCGAAGTCATTGATGAATATCAAGATGCGGTTAAAAAATTAGTTATCAAATTTGATGTGCAACCTAGTTTAGTTGTGTTAAGGCACACATTTTTTAAGCGCGCACAGCTACAAAGTGAGAATGTTGATGTGCCCTCTTCTCCTACTTCTCAATCTTTTGTGCCAAGTGAAGCGCCAAGGACGTCTAGTCGGGTTAGACGTGTCCCTTGGAAGCTACGATAATTTATTCTAGTTTTTTTAAATCCTATCTGCATTTTTTGTATTACTTTAGATACCATCTTTGTCTTCATGACGTTGTTTGTTCATATTTGTAAGTTTAATTTTTTCTTTGTTTTTTTTTGCCTTGCTGTTGCTCCTCATCTGGGGAGTTGTTCACTTTATTGCTTTCTATGTTTTGCTTTTTCATAAACAAAAAGAGGTAATATGTTGTACTTAGATGTGCTTGTTTATGGTTCTACTTAGAACCTCTATGTGTTGCCATAGTACTCGTGTGTGGGAGATTCCAGGAATGTCAGTTGGTGCCTCTCGCCTGTCATGAGAGGAGCGGTGGCTCGTTGTTCCCACAAAATAAATACTTAAATCTTACCTGCTGTGTCCTGTGATGGTATCCTGTGTCTGGAGGCACAACATCGTCCTTTAAGACTCTCGGGTGGAAACTTCTGTATTGCAACAGAGTATTACGCTCTGTTGGTTTCCGGTAGAGACTGACAATTAGCTGGTTATTACGGTTCTGTATTTGTAGATCCAGGAATGGAATTCTCTCTTTGTCTGTACTGTAGGTAAAGGTCAAAGCTGATTGACAGTCATGGAGGTAAGAGATGAACATTTCCAGACTGGTTATAGTGCCAAATGAGTTCCTTGTGAACATTGTATCTGCTCATTATGAAGAATGTGGCTGACATTAGCGAGTTAATGAGGTTATAAGAAGGGGTGATAGCGTGCATCAGTTTTCCAAACGCGGGGCCTGATCACACTGACCAGCTAATACCAAAACCCCCAGGGATTTATTAAAAATTGACATTTCTTTCAAAATTCCGTCCTCGTTTACAGGGCTGCTATTCACCCAAGTTTTCTGTTTTTGGAAGGAGGGTGATTTATTGCTCGTGCTGCGAAAGTCTCTGTTTGAGGGAAGAGAGCATTAATCAGCCCCTCTCCGCTCCTTAGAAAAATTCCCCCTTTCGTCTGCAGTTTTAAAATATAATGTTCATTTATTTATTTTTTATTTTTATTTTTATTTTGAAAGTTTTATATAGCGCTGGCTAGACCCAGAGGTATCAGAGCGCTTTACATGAGAAGATAATATAACGCAAACATGGCATACAAATAGATAAAAAGATAAAGAAACAACGTGTGAAATATACAAAAACAAAATAAATATACAGGTGCAAGAGCTATACACTTCAAGTAACTAGGTATATGATGTTCGGGGGATGGACAGATAATACTGAACAAAATGTAACATGGTGATTGGGGATCAGGTGCAGGTCACAGGTTAGGAGCCCTAATGATAATTGGGCCAGACATGGCGTATAAGTAGATAAAAGATAATGACATCAACATGTGAAATATACAAATCAAGTAGATAAACAAAACAAACAGTTAGATAAATGAATCAAATAGATAAACATAGGCAGGAGCTATACAAATCAAGTAATTAGGCCGATGATGTTCATGAAATGGACAAATATTACTGACTAATATAACATGGTGAGATTGGAGATCGAGTGCAGGTCACAGGTTAGGATCCCCAATAATAATTGAGGAGGTGGATTTTGAGGTCTTTTTTGAAGCTGAAATAGGAGGGGTTGCAGCGCAGGTTTTTTGGGAGGGCATTCCAGATGATAGGGGCATTCCCAGAGAAGGAACGTGATTGTGTGGATTTCTTTTTATGCAGTGGTGGTATAAGGAGGAGGGAGTTGGTGCTTCTCAGGGGTCATGTGGTGCCCGCAATGAGGAGTTTCTTGGAGAGGTACTGTGGAGTGTTTTGGTGGAGGACTTTATGAGTGAAGCAGGCAGTTTTATATGCAGATCTGCCTTCAATAGGGAGCCATTTAAGAGATTTGAGAGCCGGGGATATGTGATCGAAGCGTTTGCAGTCTGTAATGAGCCTGGCGGCAAGGTTGAGCACAGCTTTGATTGGAGCAAGGTGGACCTTGGGGATTCCGTTGAGGATGGCGTTACCATAATCAATACGTGAAAGAACAAGTGACTGAACTACAAGTTTAAAATCATTGGTGGGTATAAAGGGTTTGATTTTCTTGAGGTGACGGAGAGTGAGGAGGGCTCCTTTAGCAGAGTTTTTGATGTGGACGTTAAGGGTTAGGGTGTTGTCGATAGAAATACCAAGAGATTTGACGGAGTTGGACAAGGTGAGTGAGCAGTTGAGTGCGTTAAGGTCAGAGATCCATGATTGAATGGGGAGAGGGTTGTTTTTAGGGGAGAAGAGAATGATTTCAGTTTTATTAGGGTTAAGTTTGAGATGATTGGAGTGGAACCAGGTTTGGATTTTGGTGAGGGTGTTGTTCAGGTGTAAGATGTCGGCATGAGTTTTAATCTTGTAATAGATTTGGGTGTCATCGGCGTAGAGGTGGTAGTTGATGCCTGCTTGTTTAAGAATGAGGGTGAGGGGTTCCATAAAGAGGTTAAAGAGGGAGGGAGAGAGAATAGACCCTTGGGGGACTCCAAGGGAGACAGGAGTGGGGTTAGAGAGACAGTTTAGAATTTTGATTTGCTGAGTTCGGTGTTGTAGGTAGGAGACGAACCATTTGTAGGCAGTATCATTGAGGCCGAAACGGGTCCTAAGCACATTGAGTAGGGCTGTATGGTTGACTGTATCGAACGCTGCGGAGAGATCAAGGAGGATAAGAAGGCAGGACTCGCCATTATCAAGTGAGTGGTGGATGTCATCGACGACATTGAGCATTGCCGTTTCGGTGCTGCAGCCTTTCCTGAAGCCTGATTGAAAGGGATCAAGTAGGTTGAAGTTTTAGATGTGTTTGTCTAGTTGTAGTAGGACACATTTTTCAAGGACCTTTGAGAGAAGTGGGAGGTTAGTGATGGGGCGGAGATTGTTTAGGTCATTGGGGTCAGCATTGGGGTTTTTGATTATGGGAGAGATTTGTCCAAGTTGAAGCCAGTGGAGAGAGAGGTGTTGATGATTGTGGTCCAGTATGGGGTGATGATGTGCTTAAGGGCAGGGACAAGGTTAGAGGGTAAGGGGTCTTTTGTGTGGGAGGACGGTTTAAGATTACCAATTATTTTAAGGACTTCTAGTTCAGTCACGGGGAGGAAGTTGAGCAAGGAGGCATTGTTCTTTAATTGTGAGTTAGGGGAGTTGGTTTCCGGAGAGGTAGCAGGGTCAGCCGGTCGAGGGGATGTGGGGTAGGCATTAGAGGTGAGGACGGGTTTGCATTGGGAGTTGGAGGGGAGCTGTGTGGAGCGGAAGGATTGATCAATTTTGGCTATTTTTTCTGAGAAGAAGTTGGAAATTTCTTCACATCTGGCTGAGGAGGCGGTCAGATTTGGAGGTGCGGGGGAAGTTTGGTTACGAATGATTTTGAAGAGTTCCCTAGGTCTGTTTTTGGCATGATCAAGTTGAGTGCGGAAGAAGGAGGCCTTTTCCTTGAAGATGTGTTTTTTGTACATGGATCTAGTATGTCTGAGGAGTGCAAGATGGGCGGGAGAGGGATGGTGTCTCCAGGTTCTTTCTGACAGTCTGAGTGACCGTCTTTCGTTATTAAGCTCAGTATTAAACCAAGAGTTGGAGGGGGTGGTTCTTTGGTTTTTGAGTTTGGGCGGGGCTAGTTGGTCAAGAATACCAGTGACAGTATTGTTAAAGTGTTCAGTGAGCTCATTGGCATTTTGTGAGGGGGGCATGAGAAGACTTTGAGCTTGGAGTTTAGACTCAAGAACACCCGGGGGGATATGTTTTAGATTTCTGGTCAGTTTCTTAGGTCTGTTAATTTTGGAGTTGGGGAGATTTGCATTGGTAGCAATGGTGAACAGTATAAGGTGATGGTCGGACCAGTCAATGGGGACGATATTGGTCACGGAGGCCAGATCTTTGTTGGAAAGAATGGCGTCAAGGATGGCTCCTTTGGTGTGTGTCGGGGACAGGCATAGTTGTTTGAGTTCATTGATCTCAAGTAGATTGGTGAGGAGGGGGATAGTGGGATCATCGGTATCGTTCCAATGGAGGTTGAGATCCCCAAGAAAGATATTTTTTGAGTTGGATAATGAGGATTGTGTCAGGAGCTCAGATAAGTCCTCGATGAAGGGCTGGGGGGCCCGGAGGGCGATAGATGTTGTGTAGGCGAATTGGGTGGGAATTTTGGGTTGTCAGTTCAGCTTCCAGGTATTCGCAGGAGGAGTAGCCAGAATTATTGACAAGGGATTGCTGAAGTTCATTGTTAAAGATAATGGCTAGACCACCCCCAACTCTGTCAGGTCTATCTTTTCTCAGAATAGAGTATCCCGGGGGAGAGTAGGTCAAGTATGCTCGTTGAGTGGTCTTTGAGCCAGGTTTCTGTGAGGAATGCAATGTCAATGGATTCACTCAGGATAGTTTCCGAAATTTCCGTGGCATGTTGGACTGCGGAGCGACAGTTGACAAGCATACATGTAAGTGGTGTGGGGTTGCATATGGTGGGTGGGCAAGTGTGGATCGACGTGAGTTGAGACGGTGGTCTGGGGGAAGCGGGGGAGGAGGGGATTCTATTAGTCCCTAAGATAACAGGGATGTGGGAGTAGGGAGTGGAGAATTGGTGGTTGGTAAGCTAGGAAGGTAAGAGTTGCATAGGTCGGAGAGGTCGGACGGGGAGAGATGGTTCGAGGTGCGGTGAGGTCTATGTATACGGCAGCGGAGAGGAGTCGATCTCCAGTGATTGTGTTTGGTGTTAGGGATTTTCGAGGGGAATTTTTTGGGGGGATTTTTGGGCAGGGCTGGGTGGGGATTTTATGGTGAGAGAGGGTTCTGGAGCTGTGGGATATAAAGTCTTTCCTGAATTGAGAGAATTTAGTAATCAAATTAGATAGGTCAAGTTCGATGTTGTGTAGGCTCTGGGCAATTAAGGTGAGGGGAGGTATCGAGGGGGGGTGGTCTGGGTTAGTTACAGAGGGTGGGTTGATGTGTGGGGGGGAGATAGGGAAGTGAGTGTGGAATGAGGGGTGATGGGGCTGTTAGGTGTGAGGGGTTCGGTAATCAACTTGGATAGGTCAAGTTCAGTGTTATGTAAGCTTGTGTCAATTGGGGTGGAGGGGGGTACTGAAGGGGCGTGGGCGATGGGTAGGGAAAGATCTGGGTTAGTTGCAGAGGGTGGACTGATGTGAGAGGGGGGAGATAGGGTAGTGGGAGTGGAGTGAGGGGTGACGGGGCTGTTAGATGGGAGGGGTTCAGTAATCAATTTAGATAGGTCGAGTTCACTGTTGTGTAGGTTCGGGACACAGACCCGGCAAGCAATAATGCAGCCCCATCTATTTCCTGTCAGGCCCTTTAACACTCTTAAAGAAGCATTCTTCACCACTTAGTTTCTCAGGGCACCAGCAATATTTACAGCTGCGGACATTTTAATATACTTTGGACAGCTTCCTGAGAAAGGGTTACTCTGGCGTCTCTGGCCAACTGTAATTTACACAGCTAGTGATCTGCGCTTTCGAGTAGGTGAGTAGTTGACGGCGTGTCCGGCGCAAAGAGGACGCCAGCAAGGCGGGGGGGATGTATAAGTACCCTCCCCCGACCTCTCTTGCGCCGGAAGTGACGCACCTAGCGCGCCAAGGCAAGGGGACTCCTCCTCGAGTCCCACCACTAGAGGGGTGGTGTACGTGCCTAATTGGCACTAAGAGGGCCGCCCTTTTAGGTGGCCCCCTGCGTGGGCCGCGGGCAGCCGCAAGTTGATAACAGCTAGCCTTCTTACATTGAAAAGCAGATCCGCAGCGTGGGATTTGTACATTCTGCTCCGGCCAGCAAATGTTCTAACGTAAACAACGAGTATACATATTACATACTTCGTTTTTGTTGTTCCAATTAAAGTTTTGTCAGAATTGGCAGAGCGGGCCATGTAATCTTAAAGATCTGCTTAGAAGGTGCATGTATACACGTTTGAGTAACCTAAACGAAAAACAATGCTAAATTTCTAGAAAATAAACTACGTATGCTTGGATGGTTCTAAGCGCCAGTACGCTCCCAGGACTCCCTCCCGACACTTTGCAGACACACAGCCTGATACGCAATCCTTGCCCATCCTCCTCCCATCCCCCATTTCCTCTCCCGACAGTTGATTAAACTAATTAACATTCAAGAAGAAGGAGCTCGGAACATTCCTCCCCCTTCTACAAGTTTTAAGTAAGTAGCTTGACGCCTTGACCACGCACTAACAAACATGCAGCTTTTTAAAAATCAGCACACGCAACTTTTATTTAATCAATACATTAATTAAACTTCATGCAGTAGCAATCCTAACTTCCATACCTACGTGGCATTGATCCTTTCACACACTCTCAGTTGCCTCCCTTTCATTGAGCATTACTTATCAGGGTTTAAAGCCAAATAGAGCAGGACTTCTACTTCCAGTCCTTTTCTGTTGTAGCCGCTGCTCATTACCTGCCCACTAAACTCGGTCTGCAACCTGTTAACAGATTAGGGTCATATCAATACAAAAAGGCTCTGCCAACTCTAAACCAAAAAACATAAATAAAAAACGTTCTAATTTGCAACGCCAATATCTCTAACTTTCACCAACGCAAGAACGATTGCATTGCAAATGCTTTTTTGTATTTTCAATTCCATGCCTTATATCCATTCAGTACGAATCAACTACTGTTTGCTTATCTGATATACTGCACTAGTTCTGCCTAAAGGCTACCCACAAATTGGCAGTGAGGCCATTGGAATTTTTTCAGAGATGCTTTCTTGGCACTACTCAGTCACAATTGCATTTAGGGCTGTTATTTTGCTATGTGAAAGTTGGTCTATAAGTCCATGTTTTGTGTAGCAGCATACTTTTATTTCCAGATGAGTTCGCATGTTATAGAGACTGCGTGTGACTCTCCTGATGGAGAGCTGACATAAACTGCCAGGCACTCGTATTAAATTCCTGCACCTCAAGAGTACATAGGTGAGCATGTGACCTATGGACAATGTGCATTTTACACTCCTGCTGCCTGGCATGAAGCAAGGCATGGCGTGTACTTCTTCTCCTATGTCACAAAGTGTCATTTTGAGCCCTTACTGATGTATGATTTGTCATACACCAGATTGATTTCTCACCCCTTGTTTAAATAAGCAGGGACATCAGTCACATTCCCACATTGTGCCTGCAGTTGCGCCGCTCGCACTCCCAACCCCTCAAGCCTGCGTCCACACAGCGCTGGATGGCCTGTAGTCCTTAGCGGGTAGTTCCTGCCACACCCCTGTACAATGCTGGTAAGTTGTCTTTCGAATATGTTTTAAAATCGCAGCACAGGTTTCACTATTGTATTCTGTTAAGGATTGGTTTTAGCAACGTTTGTTGTGGAACCTTGACGTAAACATTTATAATTTTAGCCAAACCATTCTAAGCTGTCTTCTCTGTGAAAGTCCACATCTAGATGTATTTTAAAAAGGTAATTCAGTTGCCATCCTGTATCTTGATTACTTTAAAATTCAAAAAGTGTAATAAAATGTGGTTAGTCAGACGCGACAGGGAACACTTTTATTAAATAGCAATGCCGATTGAAACCAGGGGTTCTATATTGTCACCGGAACATTTTGATGATATTTTGGGCTCGGGAGAGGATTGTGAGGGGTCTTTGGACCCTTTATAATACCTGGATGATTCTGCAGAGCAGGTGGACTGGTATGTGGAACTTGGGAGGCCAGTGGACTGGACACTTCCCCAGATACTGGCATGCTCTCTCTGCCAACTGTAGCTATGGAGGAGAGGGCATCTTATGCCATGGTGGTTAAGAGGGTAGCCGAGTTCCTTGGACTAGAGTTGCCCTCTGTACAGGGAGGACTAATCTCCTGACCGAAATGCTTCAGCCTGGGGCTTCCACCTCTAAACCCCTTTTGCCCTTCGATGAAGCACTTTCTGATGTCCTTCTAGACACGTGGTCCAAGCCTAGCACAGGGGCTCCTGTAAATAGGAAATTGCACGCCGCCATCGCCCGTCTCCGGGCGACCCGAGGTTCCTCAGCCAATACCCCACCCCTGAAAGCTTGGTGGTGCAGGCATCTACCTCCAGTCCTTCCGCCCCTCCGGATAGGGAATCCAAGAGGCTGGAATCCCTTGGGAAGAAGATGTTTTCTTCCTCCAGCCTAGCATTGCGGTCGGTGAATACTGCAAGCTTATTGGGCTGTTTCTCCCACTCCCTTTGAGAGACGGTTGCGCAAGTGCTGCCACAATTTCCGGAGGAGGTCCGGGCTGTGCTCTCACAGGCAGTTAAGGATGGGAGAGATGCAGCAAAATTCACCATAAGGTGTGACCTTGACACGACTGATTCGCTGGGTAGAGCGATTTCATTGACAGTGGCCTTGCGACGCACACCTGGCGTAGGACAACTTGCTTCTCCGGCGATGTCCAGGCAAAGTTGATGGACATGCCGTTTGATGGATCCCGTCTTTTTGGGGAAAAGGCAGATTCCGTCCTAATGAGATTTAAGGACTCTCGAGCTACAGCCAGATTCTTGCACCTTTCTTCTACACCTCGTGGCCAGTCAAGCTTTCACCACTTTCGTGGCAACCGAAGGGGTTTCCAGCCGCATCAGTCCTATCCCAGCCACTGTCCTGCGCAGACTTCCCAAGTTGTGCGGGGACGTGGACGTGGTTCATTCCCACCAAGGAATGGAAGCCAAAAGTCGGTGTCCACCCTGCCCTCGGCAGCCCCAGCCTCCAAGCACTCCTAGTCTTACTCTGCAAGACCACGCCACTCCATTTGGCAAGAGAATCCATCATCATCTCCCCCACTGAAGGTCCATAACATCGGACAAGTGGGTCTTGCAGATCATTCAGGAGGGCTATTCTCTACCTTTCCTTTCTTTTCCTCCTCCCATTCGGCCAAATTCAAGAACGGCTGGCGGAGGATCATTTAAAACAACTCCAAGAGGAATTTACAGCTCTCCTAGCCAAGGGAGCTATAGAGAGGGTCCCGGATTCAGAAGTAGGTAGTGGCGGTTATTCCCTCTACTTTCTGATTCCGAAAAAGAACAAAGAGTTGCGGCCCATTTTAGATCAGACCGTCAGTCTCTTCCTCAAGAAGGAGAAGTTCAAGATTCTTACTTCAGCTCAGGTCTTGTCTGCCATAGACCAAGAAGTCTGGATGTTAGCGTTGGATCTGCAGGATGCGTATTTTCACATCCCCATCCTGCCGGACCACAGGCATTACCTGCGGTTCAAGGTAGGCTGCGAGCAATTTCAGTTTACTGTGCTCCCCTTCCACCTCACCAGTGCCCCTCGGGTGTTCACCAAGGTGATGGCAGTGGTCGTAGCTCATCTGCGCAGGTTAGAGGTGTCAGTCTTCCCCTATCTCGACGACTGGCTACTGAAGGTGTCCTCGCCAGGCTGTTGTCTCCCACCTTCAGACTACGGCGAACCTCCTGCATTTGCTGGGGTTCTCTATAAACGTGGCGAAGTCACACCTGACTCTTTCTCAGACGCTCCCTTTCATTGGGGCTGTTCTGGACACAGTGTTGTTTCGGGCCTATCCTCCCGAGCAGCAAGTCCAGGATATTCAGGTTATGATTCCGATGTTTCAGCCTCTATCCTGGATTTCGGTGAGTCTGACTCTGAGGCTGTTGGGCCTCATGGCCTCCTGCATCCTGTTGGTAAAGCATGCCAGGTGGCGTATGCGGGCTCTGCAGTGGAACCTGAAGTTCCCGTGGACACAGCATTGGGGAAATCTCACCGACATGGTCCAGATCTCTGAAGGAACTGTGAGAGATCTGCCATGGTGGATAACGAACCGCGATTGGGTCAACGGCAGACCCCTCTCCCTTCCCCAACCAGATCTCACAGTTGTGACAGATGCGTCACTTTTGGGATGGGACGGCCATCTGGGAGAGGTGAAAATCAGGGGACACTGGTCTCCGGCGGAATCGGAACTCCACATCAATTTGTTGGAGCTTCGAGCGATTCAGTTGGCATTGAAGGCATTTCTTCCCTCTGTCAAGAGGAAGTTAGTGCAGGTGTTCACGGACAACACCACCATCATGTGGTACTGTAAGAAGCAGTGCAGGGTGTGGTCGTGGACCCTTTGTCAAGAGGCCCTGCATCTCTGGACATGGCCGGAACAGCAGGGCTTTACCCTGGTGGTTCAACACCTGACAGGTTCTCTGAACGCCAGAGCGGACAAACTCAGTCGTGGATGCCTAGCGGATTACACACTTTCAGCAGTGGGGAGAACTTTGGTTAGATCTATTCGCCTCCAAAGAGAACGTGCAGTGGCAGCAATACAGCGTGCTGGAGTCTTTAAGGTGGCTATCGCTCGGTGACGCCTTTCGTCACGAGTGGAGCTCAGGCCTGCTGTATGCCTTTCTGCCCATACCACTCCTGCCCAGGGTTCTAAAGAAGATCAGGAACAACTGGGCCCAGGTCATTCTTGGGGCTCCGGACTGGACGAGGAGAGTCTAGTATCCAGAGCTTCTGAAAATGAGCATCGATCCTCCGATCAGCCTGCCCCTGCGGGAGGATCTTCTGTCGCAGCAGCAAGGTAGGGTCCTCCACCCGAGCCTGTCAACTCTTCGCCTCCATGCTTGGAGATTGAGCGGCGACAGT
Source organism: Calotriton arnoldi (assembly GCA_963921515.1). NCBI lineage: Eukaryota > Metazoa > Chordata > Amphibia > Caudata > Salamandridae > Calotriton > Calotriton arnoldi. Next base: position 185,746 of record CAWUFW010015735.1, on the reverse strand, counting down.
TATGGCTTTTGACCTTCCTACCGAAGTATGCGACGTTATTTTGGCAGCCAGGCGGCCCTCCACTAAGATGGTATATGCCTGCAGTTGGCAGAAATTTGTAATATACTATACAGAAAGGTCTATTGACCATCTTTCTGCTTCTTTTTCCACTGTTCTTCTATTTATTCTAACCCTTGCCCAGCAGGGCACTGCGTTGGGTACTCTCAAGGGTTATCTTTCTGCTCTATCTACTTTTATTGCGGCTGCCAGACCAACCCTCTCTCTTTAGGTCTCCAATTGCAAATAGGTTTTTGAAGGGGTTGGCACACGTTTCCGCCCACGACCTTAATTTGGTCCTCACTTATGTATGAAGAGGAGTGTCTCCACCGCCTGGACCCAAAAAGAGTGTTGTCGTTCTACCTTGACCGCACAAAAGAGTTCTGGGTGAACAACTAACTCTTTAAGGGGTACGTGGGAGCGAAGAATGGGTGGGCAGTTCAGAAAAGGACCTTTTCGCATTAGGTTGTTCTCTGTATTAAGATCTGATATGCCCTGGCTGAGAAGCAGCCCCCTGAGGGATTAAAGGCCCATTCCACCAGGGGAAGGCTGCGACTCCGGCCTTGGCTCGGGGTGTCCCAGTCCTGGACATCTGTCAGGTAGCAATGTGGGCATATTTGCACACGTCTGCCAAGCACTACTGCCTGGACAGTCAGGTCCGCAGGGACGGGCATTTTGCTCATCCGGTCCTGCAGGACCTCCCACTGTGAGGAATTGGTCCGCAACCCACCACCCGGATGGTATGGCCTGGGTATCTATTTCAAAGGTAAGGAATCTGCAGCTAGAAGTCTCTATCAGATGAACAAGTTACTTACCTTTGGTAACGCATTATCTGGTAGAGACTCGATCTAGCTGCGAATTCCTTACAGGCCCACTCATGTCGTCCCGCTTTGCGGACTGATTTTGTTAGGGCTAGCGTTAAGGTTACTCCCTTTTTCAGGGCCCTAGTTTTGCACACGGTTATGTAAGTTACTTCATGGCTCTGGATTCTGAAGTTGAAAAAACTAAAAGTACTGACGTCCATGCGCCTCGGTGACGCAATATAGGTGACTGCGACGTCATAACTGACGCTAACGACGTCACACGGAGCCGAATAGAGACACCTGACAGCATGCACAAAGGGTATTGCTCGAGCAAAAGTTTCTGGATCCAGCCTGACACCTGGGAAATTCTCAATTAAGGAACCTGCAGGTTGATAGAGTCTCTACGAGATAATGCGTTACCGAAGGTAAGTAACTTGTTCTTCATACCGCGCCATGGGGAAGCAGAAGCCACACTCCTGGTCACTCTTTCTTCCTCTGTAAACTCAGCTTGCGCCAAGATGCCTTTTAGGTATTCGAGCGCTTTACAATAATAATGACATAACATATCGTCTTGTATATTTGTTTGTTTGTTTATTATTCACAGACCCTGAAGAAGTTCAAATGTTTATTTCAACGAAACGCGTTGGCAGGATGTCCGCTTTATGGGAATTTTTAACTTAAATATCAAATAAAGGAAAAATATTTTTTTTAAAATACAACTGCAAATTTGTAGATTGTGATATTTCCTGGTGCGCTATTTCATTTCTTCAAATTGTTTTCTGCTTGGCAGCAGTATCAATCAACGGCTGATACTGGACTAGAAGTGCACCAGGCTCTTAATAGTTGGAAGTTTGTGTGAGGTGCGGTTAATTGGTCCGCCGTTGGTGTCAGAGTTGTTTGCATGTGAGTGTTGAACGATGCTGAGGTAAATTCTCAGTTTCAGAATATGATGTCTAAGAATGGAGTGATTTAGTCAGCAGCCCCCACCCAACTCACCCCTGTGCTAAATATGCACAATCAGAAGCCATATAATACAGAAATGTCACAAGCCCCAATGATTTTATTTAATTTACAGCAAAATACTAGATTTCAGCAGAACCCTTTAATAACCAATGACGGTTTCCCCCACTTTTTTGCCTCTTCTGGAAGTCCCATCAAACTTTCCTCTAACCAATCGTAATGACAATGCCTGAGGGAGGAGGAGGTTGCATGCTTTTTGCTGTCCTAGATGGAGACTAGAGTGGCCCATATATATAGAAGGTGAAGGAAATATCCACCCAGTATAATTTTTGATCGATACAGGCGCTACCCTCTTCACTGTTTACCCGATGGAGGTTCCAAACCTACCCCATTTGAAATTCAAGTTGTAGGCATATCAAATAGACAAATGACAAATCAAATTTCAGCAAATGTCTTTGTAAAGATGGGCTCTATTGAAAACGGCTATAAATTCCAGATATGTGATCTAAGTCCTGTTAACGTATTGAGAAGGGATCTTTTGTGCAAGATGAATTGCACAATTTTCTGTACCCCCAAAGGAATGGTAATTCAGACCCAAGACGCAAATGCTGATTACAAAATAAAATCACATGAGTGAGAAGTTTGTTTATTCCCAGTTTTGACAAAAGAAGATTTACCTCTTGACTTAAAATGTAAAGTGAGGGAAGAAGTTTTGGATTTTAAAGGCAAGGACACTGGGCTGATGAAAGATGCTGAGCCAGTGAAAATAAAAGTGAAACCAGATGAGGTTTATCCCCAAACTTCCTAATATAATCTTACTCTATCTGCAGTGTCTGAGACGATGCAAGTGATTGAATAGATGATAGATAAGGGAATTATAAAAGAAGTATTGGGCCGTCCTTGTAACTCCGCAATCATGGGTCTTCAAAAAGCAATTAAAAATGAAGAATAGTACAGGTCTTTCGAAAAATCAATAAAATTGTAATTCCATGCTGTCCTGTGGTACCGAATCCTGGCAGAATCCTTTTCCAAGTCTCATCATATGCAAGGTGGTTCACAATCATAGACTTGTGCCAAGCATTCTTGTCCATTCCCCTACATAAGGACAGTCAATTTCCTTTCAAATTAAAATTTTATAACAAAATTCTGGTTTGGTGTTGGGTTCCTCAAGGGTATGCAGAAATGCCTTCGATCTCTAACCAGATCTTGAAGAAAAATCTGAAGACCTTACAGTTACCCTGTAGTTTATAGACAGTTCAATACATTGATGACCTATTGCTGGTGTAAAAAACAAAAGATAATAGCAGATTAAACACAACTGCTTTGTTAAATTATCTCGCAGAGAATACACACAAGGGGCCAGATGTAAAAATGTTCATGCAATGCAGCACAACAACTCGCTGCACTGCATGAAAGGGAGAGGGCAGGAATGTGCCATATCTATCAAGATATGGGGCATTCCTGTCCTCTGCTTGTGCTTGCACACAATCTGCAGCCTAGCGCCAAAGCAGGAGCCCTTGAGCTATGGAGCAAGGGTACTTGCGTTATAGGCAGGATTGTTTTGTGCAGAAAGGGAAACCTTCCTTGCCAAAAACAATCCTTTAACCAAACAATGAGAAGAAATAAAGATATTCCTTCTCCTTGTGCCTCTGGTAGCAAGGCGTACAATTCTGATGCATTCACATGTCTACCAGTGTTGTTGAGTATGGGGATGCTTCAGAATACATGGGGGATGCCTGGAAACACCTACGCTCCACCCATGTAATGTCAACACCATGCAGAGTAACGGAAAGCAGTGACTTGCGCTGCCTTGTGTTACTCTAGATTTACCAAATGGCTGTTGATTTGAATGTTACCATCTATACTGACAGCCAGTACTATTTTGCCGTGGTCCATGATTTTGGGCTTGGCCAGGTACATACACAAAGGAGTTTCATAACTGCCCCTGGCTCTCCTATATGCAATGGGGAAAACCTTTTAAATCTTCATGAAGCACTGCAGTTACCTAGAGCAATTTCAGTTGTGAAATGTGCTGCACACAAAAGTGGCGATGACATGGTCACAGTAGGTACACAACATTAGAGGTGAGCCCAAATTACCCTTCTATACCTGGGCAGAGAGAGTTAAAGTAAAGAAAAATGGTATCAAGTAGGGACTAATATTAACATTCTAAATCACACCATTTAAAAAAAATTATTAATCACTGGTCAGAGATATATCTGTTACAAAATTAATTTTTTTATTGTTAGCCAAGAAAAGCTAATTACCCGTTTCTCTTGATGCTAGTGCTTAAAAACACTTACACATGTACATCTATAAACAAAAGATATATGACAATACATTTTTGTATATGAACACCCACAATTATCTTCAATGTGGGTTTGCACACAGGTAAAACCGTGTTTCACCATTAAATTTCAGTTTTCCAATTGTTTGAAAATAATGTGGCTGTAATCACAACATTCACTTTACAGTCCAGAGGTACTCTTTTTGGGTCAACAGTCTTTAAGGACTCGTCAGTCCCCGTACTTTTGATGCTGACGTGATGTTCATACTCTCGTATTTTTCAATTTCCAACAGACTCCTCCTCTAGAGGTGTCGAAGCGTTTCGGCCCGGTCACCTTTGGGCCTCGTCAGGACAAAGGAAAACTTAGAAAGGCCTATAGAAGAAATGTTAAAAAAAGAGCTGTAACATATCAGCTGGAGCACTACATCCTATGGTGCATCCCCTAGAGTGAAAAAATAAAAAAGTGACTCAAGCCTACTTATTCACAATAAAAACAAGAAATGGTTAAAAGCAAAAAACTAATAGTTACCATTAACTCGTATTGACCTTGTGCAAACTAACTGAACCACCACAGTAAACAAGGTCCGTCCCAATCGGTTAAAGTACACTTGGGAATATTGTCAAGATTACATGGTGAGTAGTGATGCATGCATGGACTTAACAAAAAGCTAGTTAGCAAGTTCCACAACTACATTTGTTATTGTTGAAATTTCCTGGTGAGCCATGCTGCATGCATGGAATTACAAAACGAGTAGTATTGTGTGCACTGCTCCCACACAGCGTGTGCCTAACAATGTAGTCGTACTAATTATTAAGGCTGTAGTCCAAACACAGTGTGTCTCAAAAGGGGGCTCCAGCCATGGGAGCCTGTAACTTGGTCAGGATCCTGCCCATGGTCTCCTGGGCCAGTACGGCCAGTGTGTATATCCTTGTTTTTGCGGGAAAGTCTTGGCAGAAGGAAAAGCTTTGTGTCCGGTTAGTACAAAGCTGTGTTTCTCTGTATAACACAAAGTAACAAGGGGGGCAATCAGTAACGATTTGGCCATAAATATTAACACACTCCACCCGGACCCAGACTGGGACCGGTGAGGAGACTTGCATGGACTGTACATGCCTCATAGAAGAGCAGGGCTCTCCCCACACGAAGTGCTGATGGGGAGAGCCATGAGAATATTTTCTGTCCCTGCACCTGACCTAATCATCACAGATGACATTGTTTTTGAGTATTGAAAAGGACTGGCTTCTTTGGTGTGTTCTATCTCTCATCAGGTTATTATTAGCAAAGGAAGATGGATTCTGTTGCCTGCTGTGTGTACAGCATTGTTGCACATGTATGTCTGAACAGTAACCAAATTAGCAATTATGTTTCGAACATCACTAGTATTACACATGTGTTGAAGCTTTTTAAAGAACCAGGTGCATGGCAGGAAGTAAGCTCAGTTTTTAATGCAATTGGGAAAGGTTTTTTAAAGATTGGTGAGTGGTTTGGTAAGTCAGGCGAGGGTTTTCTTAGCATTGTACAACCTCAATAATATTTGTTTTGATCTGCATAATGAGTGTTAGATTCCTTTCCATAAAGGGAGGGTTAAATTGTGTGTGTACAACAAAGCTAGCAGCTACGAGGCAAAGAAAAAGAGAGGGGGAAGTTATGAATTTGAAGACATTTGATCCAAAATGTACGACGGAATCAAGGAGCTGGAAGAATCCACAAGCAAGAAGCTGAAATAAACAAAAGTATTGTATAAGAGAATGTAGTTAATTAAGTATGGATTGTAATGATGTCAAAACTCATCGGGGAGAGGAGAGTTGGCATAGGGTTTATATATACAATAGAATTAACTTGATAAATAACATGCAGGTTGAGGGAATTTTATTTGTGCTAATATTAGTTAATGTAGGCCTCCATTTCAAAATTGCAAATGCTGTTGGCAGCTATCTTTAAGTCAACTGTCATATTTCCTTTTCTGCTCCACCGTGTACTAACAACTTTGTAAACAGTGCTCTGAGATGTAAAGTCACTTTCTCAGTTACAGGCTAATGTTTTCTCTCTTAGGACTTTGTTGGACACTGTTCCCCTGAAAGTTAATTGTTTCAAGGCCTCTCCTATTGGAACCACAATGGTTTCTCATGGGAACTTGTCCTTGTAAATTATTTAGCAACATCGTATTAACAATTTAGGTGTCTGACAGACCCTAGGGACAGAAACCGTATTAAGTGAATATGTGGGATAATACTGAGTAACGTGATTTTAGAAATGTATAGTTCTTCCTTTAACATGATTGGTCCAATTCGTGTGATTTTAACATAACTGTATTAATCTATGGTTTTCACTGTATTTTGCATTATAAAAGAAGCCTATTCCTTAGGGTTATGGGCTCACTCTTCTTGATATTTAAGAGCCAACACTACGGGAAACTACCATTACAATGCAGGCATTACAACGTAATGCCTTAACAACGCAACTTTTACACCGCAGAAGCCATTACAACACATACTATTACAACGCGTGCCATTACAACACAGATGCCATTACAACGCATACCATTGCAACATATTTTTAGGTAAGTATAATAGGTAAGTTTTTACATTGGAATAATGAAATTAAAAATTGATGTTTAATTATTTTTTAAAACGTTTTGAGATTTTTATTATTAATTTGAATAATATAATAGTGAAGGGAAGTGAGGGAAATAGGGGTTTTGGGGCGGGGAGTGTATTAATACTCAGGTATTAACTTTAACACCTGTGCATTAATTTTAATACAATTAATAATGAATTGTAAAATTAAATAAAGTTGCTTAGCCTGGAGAGATGTACTCCTATTTAATTAAAAAAACTGTTACAAAACAACACACATTTAGAAGTGAACAAAAATATATTTATTGAAAGAATTTTTAAGAGCAGACAAAATATATATAAATGGCTTTAAAAAAAATTCTAAAAATATTTCAGAGTATAAATTATCTTTAAAAATACATTCCTTCTGAAAGGAATGTAATAACATATTTAAAACAATTTTTTAAAGTGCTTTAGCATGCTTTTTCATAGAAATTAATGGAAGAAATTTTCCTTTTTTCTTTTTACTTTCAGGGTACACGTATGCGGTTGTGCATCTGTTTCTACAGTCGGTGGAGCCTCGCAGTCAAGATAGAAGCAAGGAAGAACTGCCGTCAGGTAAGACAAATGTAATTTATTAAACAGAGATTATGGGTGGCATACTTTAGGTAAAGAGAGCGGAGGGAGGTAGTTAGATGTATGTCAGTAGTAAGATGTATGTTTTGAATGTTTTAACTACATTTTCATTCCTATGCAGCTAGCTGTTGTAGGCCCACGTCAGGTTGCTTTTTTTCCCTTCAATTTTTGGTTTAAAAATGAACGTCTTTTTGAAACATGTGGGTTCAGACTACATGTCAATGATTGCTCTATTCTCATTTCTTAGAAACTTTGATCCTTCCTCAAAATTTCCAAGAAATGATAAAGGTTTGGGTGAGGATTTCCGATTTATTTGTTGAAGGAGTTGTGCCATCCCTCTATGGCATTATTAGTCTTTGCACCTCCCTCTAAGCAGGTTGTGTAACAGTTCCACCATTCAACAGGGAACCTTGGCTTCCTCCTGCGACGCGACCTGCTTAGATGGCCAATCCATGTGTCCTCAAAGTAATTTAGTAAAGGTGCTAATTTGTTGTCGTTAGTTGTAAAATACTCAGATTCAGTAAATCATGTGTGAAATTCATCCACGCTGTCAGGAGGTACAAAGCAGAAAGCAGTTGATTTCTTTCATTCATACTCCGGTTTACTGTCTGAAATGTAATCCTCAACTAAGGATGTTTTTTTAATTGTTCTCCAATAGGCTTGTGAAAAGTGAAAAAAACATCCACCTTGAATTTAAGTATTAGGATACAATTTAGTAATGGTGTTAATCATGGGTAATTCAAAATCAATTATCACTTTTCTAGGATTTTTATTGAGTGTTTTAGATGTTACCACTGTCAGAAATTCAGTGTATGTTGAGGTTTGCTTATCTGGGAGTAAACTGTACACTAAATGAACTGTAGTGTTATTGATATTGGCGTCAATAGTGTATTTTTGGGTGAATGGATGGGGTGTGGATTTAAAGGTCCCATCCACTGTCCAAATATCACTATTGTCCAAAGTTACAAGGTTATGGGGTGTGCTAAAGATTAGATCCTTTTCTGAGGGTTTTTGTTGTTATGCAAAAGAAAAGTTTAAGTAGTAAAGGTTACAGTGAGTTCAGGGGAAATGTTAATGTTTGAGTAGGTCTGAAGTGTTACATGTGTGGGTTACTTGCTTGTTTTTTTCTTTGAATAATTCTGCATAGGTTAGGAATTGTGAGCATAGAACTTGCTATATTCATAGGAATGTTTTGGTATACCTCCCTTAAAACTGAGCCACAGGGATCGTTGGAGGTGGATGTCAAAGTTTTGATTTGCTGGATGTTCTCTCTAACATCAATCTCCATTGCAGTAGCAGAGTGGTTATGCTCGGTGTTTTTTTCAACAGTGTCGCCAAGAGTAACCCCTCTGCTTATGCAATGGGATGCATAATACTGCACACACCTCCATTGACTCCTGGGCTCAGTTAATCTCTCCTTACAATAAAGGTAACAACCGTACTTTAGCAGTCAATTTGCCTCTGTTAGATTTGATATAGGTTGCCTCTCTTCCTGTTGCCCTATTGTATTTTTCTGTAAAACAGGGGAGAAAAAGTAATTTTGTGTCAGAGTTTTTACAAAAAGAAATGTTTATTACTTATAAACTGTGAAGAAAATGTGGTTATTATTTCTTGACTGCCTATTGACTTATCTAAGAACATGTTCTTTATTCTATTGCTGGACTCTGATTTTGCCAACTATGATTTTGTACTGTGATTTGTAGTTGATGCCTGTGAAAAGATAGAAAGACAGGTGTATAAATAGTTAATGTCTGTGTATTGACCTTTGCTTGTTTCTTTGTTTGACAGGTTGTCCTTTTTGATGGTTCAGGACTTTTTTCAGTTTATATTGTTGAGTTGGATTTCTTCCTTCTGGGGGTTGTTGGGATGGCCTGTAAGGAAAAGTTGACATAAACAGAGATATTCAAAATTAATTGTTATCTAAAGTACAGCCCTTTTTAAATTTTTTTGATGTATTTTTTTTAAACTGGTGGTTGTTTGTGTTCCCTTTTATTTCCTTTTTTCCCTTTTCCCTTTTTTCCCTTTTCCCTTTTTCCCTTTTCCCTTTTTTTTCCCTTTTTTCCCTTTTTTTCCCTTTTTCCCTTTCCCTTCTTTCCCTTTTCCCCCTTTTTTTTTTTCCCCTTTTTTTGTACTTAAGAGAAATATTGTGGTTTGTTTGGGTTGAAACATTAGGATTTGCAAATATTTTACCTCTTACAGTCTTTCACTTTTTGAACAAGTACTGATGTAGATGGTTTTGAGTCCTGATGATGTTTTTGTTTTGTTCTTTTTGATGGGTAAATTACAAGTCCTGTGAAAAAAAGCATAATGTCTGTATGTTTTACTGTAAATGCATTAAATTTCATGACTAATAACTGACAAGCGCCTTCCCTGAGGTAAGCACCTGGTGGAGTTTGAATAATGATTTTGCCCCCCACCACTGACCTGCACCTTCCCTGGGGCAAGCACCCCGCAGAGTTCAAATAGTTATTATGCCCCCCCACCACTGACCCGCACCTTCACTGAGGCAAGCACCCAGTGGAGTTGAAATAGTAATTTTGCCCCCCACCACCTTCCCTGAGGCGAGCACTCGGTGGAGTAGGAATAGTAATTTTGGCCCCCACCATTGACCAGCACCTTCCCTGAGGCAAGCACACAGTGGAGTTGGAATAGTAATTTTGCCCTCCGCCACTGACCAGCACCTTCCCTGAGGCTAGCACCCGACAGAGTAGGAATAGTAATTTTGACCCCCACCACTGACAAGCACCTTCCCTGAGGCAAGTACCCGGTGGAGTTGAAATAGTAATTTTGCCCCCCACCACTGACCACCACCTTCCGTGAGGCAAGCACCCGGTGGAGTAGGAATAGTAATTTTGTCCCCCACCATTGACCAGCTCCTTCCCCGAGGCAAGCACACAGTGGAGTTGGAATAGTAATTTTGCCCTCCACTACTGACCAGCACTTTCCCTGAGGCTAACATCCTTCGGAGTAGGAATAGTAATTTTGGCCCCACCACTGGCAAGCACCTTCCCTGAGGCAAGCACCCAGTGGAGTAGGAATAGTAATTTTGCCCCTGACCACTGAACAGCACCTTCTTTGAGGTAAAGTTCTGCTTTTTTTGTGTGTTTTTGTTTTAGTAAAAAAAAGGATTTATTTCAAACTTACAGTACTTTGCCTCCAGTTAATGTACTCCAATTTTAAAGCTGTTGGTTTATGACCAAAATCTGTGAATTTGTTAGAAAATGAAAACTAATATTAGGTTTGGAAATTATTTGTGTTTTTATTTGGGGGCCGATAACGATGAGTGTCGGAAAGCCTCCGACCGCAGGTCGTCCGTCATCGTCCGTTTCAATTCCGACCGGCTGATTATGTTACATCCGGTCGGAATTGAAACAGGACGGTCATTCCGGCTGGCTTCCGACAGGCTCCAGAAGCTCGTCAGCCAGTCGGAAACCAGACTGTAATCCAAATGAAAGGCGTTTCCGCCTTCTGGATTATGATGCACGGTTTCCAGCAGGGTTTCCATGCCGGCCTTTCCGACATGAAAACTCTGTTGGAAAGCATGTTTGGGGGGCCCCTAGCAGGGCTCCCTTTTGTTTTTGGCCTCTGGTTGGGGGCCGAGGGGGGCGCCATAAGTGCCCCCTTGTTGATCTCTGCACCTTGTGGCAGGCACATTGAGGTGCCTGCTTCGGGGTGCAGGGATGAACACAGACTCCCATTCTTCTATGGGAGTTTGTGTTACAGCCAGTTTACGCCTGTAACACAAGCTCCCATACAGGAATGGGAGTATGCGAACACACCATGTGCTGTCGCATCGTGATTAGGTGATCGGGACCGCCGACCGGAGGTCGTTCAGTCCCGTTTCCACGACGGTGTCGGGCGGACGCAAGTCCGCCCAACATTGAAATAAGCCCCTAAGTGTGTTTTATGTTAATGCTTCACTTGCTTGAGTCAATAGATGGCAGTGTCTGTATAGGAAACTGTCATTTTTCTCCTCGCACCTCAATAGCGTGTAGTCACCAGGGAAGTCAATGTACCACTGAGCACAAAAGGGCGGTCGTCTGAATTTATATGTTTTTTAGGGGTTTTCAAAAATTTAAAAGAAAATATGGTTTGGAATGTATTTTTTCATGTGATTCAAAATCTGACAGAATGTATATTTTTTATGTAGTGTAAAAAAAGAGAGTTATTTTTGTTCCTTTTTAGAACAACAGCCATTTTGTGTAGAACTTGGCTCTACTGGTAGAGTGAAAATAGAGGAAAGACACCGGTTTTGTTGTATTTGGAATGCACATGCTGCTTTTCCTATTGCCAGTACAGTGTTTTTACATAAGAAATGTTACTGCTTTTTAGGAGTACTTTACGTTTGCATTCTGTAAATTGTTTGTTTATTTTTTTCCAGTATTTTTGGGGGGATTAAAAACCATATTTCATAGGTTTAGTAACATGCATTGTAATGGAATGCATGGTAATGGTATGCGTTGTAATGGCACTTTTAATGTACCTCTACGGAGATGCATTGTAATGGTATGTGTTGTAATGATAGGTGCATTGTAAAGTCCGCATTGTAAAAGCATGCTTTGTAATAGTATGCGTTGTAACGTCATATATCCAACACTACGTCAGTCTGACTTCTAACGTATGACTTAGATTATTCAGCTGAACTATACTTTGTTCTGCTATTTTATTAATTGCATTATATTCTGAGCATCAGTCTACTCTTGTGGTTTCACTAAATTAATGTTCCACTCTTCATTGTAACCCCTAAAGTACTTTAGCATTTACATTGAATTTGCATGGAACTTTGTTGGACAGGTCCAGTTGAGGAGCAACAAAATTCCTAGGGGATTAGCCCCCTGTCCATCAGATAGTGATTTAGCTTGACATATCCACAAATAGCGCTAACAAAGTCAGTGGACGGTATGAGTGTGTTAACTGAAGAAATACAGCCCTGCCAAGTGCCTCGCATCTAGGGTAGGTCTAATGCCTTTTACTGGGTGTCCTGCATCACCATGCTAAAAAGCATTGTCACACATATTATCTCATCTTCATCACTGTGCATCTCAGTGCAACATCTGGAAAGCCAGCACTAGTCTGACTGGTAATATGCCTAAGGAAATATGAGCATAGGCCCAGGAAAGAGGTTACTGTGGTTGCCATGAAAACCAGCTCTGGGGCCATCTCAGCTCTCTCTCAAGGTCAGGTAAACTCTCTGATTCAGAAGGTTAGTGACACAGCAGAAGCCCAGCTAGTGCTCCCAGAATGCAGCAGATACTCAGACAGAGCGACCCAGATAGAGTTCTCAGTGATGATTGTAAACCCTTAAATTAATCCATGTCAACCATGCAGCCCGAGTCACTGTTTACATTTTGCTGTTATGCTTCTGTATTTCTCAACATGCTACATTAGACTCTTGTATAGTGCATATTGTGAACAGAGTCACCTCTAGGGCTCTGGGTAGTTTCAGGCAATGGGTGGATATGCATAAATGGGAAAAATTGAGAGGAGTTGAGGATGAAGGCAGTCAGTTTCTCACAGTGCTTGAAAGCGGGTCATAAAGGTGTTCAGAGTACGTGCTCATCCAGTCCTTGCCCTCACAGTAGAGTGCATACGTTACGTCTCTAGGTGTCTGGGTAGGTTCAGGTTATGGACGGGCCATATCTAAGCGCTCTGGACTTGAGACTGGAGGCAGTAAAAGTTTCTCCCTGTGCCTGTCTGTCTGTGATTCATGAAGGTATTTAGGCTAAGTGCTCATCCAAACCTTGACCTCTATGCAGAGCACACAGAGTCAAAGTCACATATGTGGCAATTGTATTTACCATTTTATATGAAAGAGTGTGAAAGTGGTATACGGCTGTTGAAATATTGACAGTGCTAAAGTAAAAGAACCTCTGAAAGAAACAGTTAGTTATAGATTCCTTACCTTAGAATTACCCCCAGGCGTCAGACTGGATCCGGAAAGTTTTTGTCAACAGTACCCCTGCGCGTCGGAAGGTGGCGTCGGTCGACTCCGCGTTCGTCGTCGGCGTCGTGGTCACAGGGATGACGTCGCGTTAGCTACATAGACACCGCCCTCGCGCGCTGACGTCAGTTCTTTCTTTTTCTGCGCCAGCAAGCGCAGATCCGGAGAGAGCGGTACCCCCAGTCAATTTTTGACTGAACCTTTTCTCGACTTTTGTCTACTTTGTTGTTGTTTGAGTCCATCGACTCCTGGTGCACAAGGGATGCCCGGCTTTAAGGCTTGCGGGTCCTGTAACCAACTCATGTAGGTGACGGATCCGCACTGCGTGTGCCTCTACTGCCTGGAGCGCGACCACGACCCCAAGTCGTGCTCCGACTGCCGGACCACGGCCCCAAAGTCTTTGCGGGTCATGGCAGTCGGATCCGTGAGGTCGAGGGACCGGTCGCGGAGCCAACACCATTCTTTGTCGAAGTCTTCGCACTCGGGGTCAGGTAAGTTGAAGCACAAAAAGAAGTTGAAGAAGCATCGTCGCTCTTCGACTTTTTCCCGTCGGTCGGCTGACGTGACGAGGGATGCGGGTGGTGCCCCTCTCGCGGATCCGCATGCAGAGCCTGCTGGGTCGACTCCGGGTTTCCCCCCCTTTCCGGGACCCGGTGCGACCCCTGCCCAGCTTCGGAGTTTTTACGAAGCGATGCATGCCATCTTTGGGCAGCCCGACTCCGCTGGCATGCCTTCGGGCCCCGCGGACTCGGTTGGGGGCCCGGGGCGTTTGGCGGCTTTGGCCTCGGTGCCACAGGGTCCCCTTGGATCCAGGCCTGGATCCGGATCGGCGCTGGTCGACCTCGTTACGCCTCCCCCGGTGCCGATTTCACTGGCACCACGTCTGCCACCGGCATCGGCTGTGTCCCCAGCCGACGTCGACCCCGGCCTCCACCTCAAGGTAGACACGGAGTCGGACCAGCGTCGACTAACGCCGGATCCGATGCCGACGGGTACTTTTGTGCCCCTGTTCTACCCTGGTGTCCCGGCGCTAAGACAGGTGGCAGTTGCAAGTACCAATAAAGCGCTAAGGGTTGGAAAACAGCCAGGTCTTCAGGATACGTCGAAAAATTGTTTCAGATTCAGCCATACGCAGGGACAGTGGCAGGCTATTCCAGGTTTGAGGCGGAGATGGTTCGATCTAAGTGAGCGGTTGGACTGAGATTGCTTAAGTCGAACTCTAAGGTAGGCTGGACCCCGACCCTGAATTGCTCTAAAAGCCAAAACCAGCGACTTAAACTGGATACGTTTAATCACTGGAAGCCAGTGGAGCTTCTTCAGGTGGGGTGAGATCGAGTGGCGATATGGGATGTTACAAATCAACCTCGCAGCCATATTCTGAACAATCTGCAAGCGTTTGATTAGGTAGGCTGGAGATTGGCAGCCAGAGGAGGGTGAGGAGGACTGGGAGGGGATCTGGAGACCCTTTAACAGACCAGATGGTGTATGAGCAGGACTGTAGAGAGGAACTGGGGGAAGCCAGTGGTTTGGATACCTCATCAGACCTTGGCATGTTGTCTCCTCCTACCGTGGCTATGGAGGAGGGAGCGTCATACGCAGTGGTGTTGCGTAGGGCGGCCGAGGCTCTCCACCTCGAGCTTCCTACGGTGGCAGTCAGGACTAACCTCCTGACAGAGGTGCTTCAACCGGCAGCGAGCTCTTCGGAGCTATTGCTACCGTTTAATGAAGCCCTGACAGACATCCTTTTGGGCACCTGGATTAGGCCCACATAGGGGCTCCTGTGGACAGGATGATTGCCTGACGCCACCGCCCGGTTCCGGGCGACCCCACTTTCCTCTTCCAACACCCCAACCCTGAGAGCTTGGTAGTCCAAGCCTCCACGTCCAAGGGCGCATTCCCTACCGCTCCCTCGGACAGGGAATAAAAAAATGCGAAATCATTTTGGGAAGAAGGTGTTTTCTTCCTCCAGCTTGGGACTGCGGTCGGTAAACACTGCATGTCTATTGGGTCGTTACACCCACTCTGTGTGGGACACAGTTGCGCAAGTGCTGCCTCAGTGCCCGGAGGAGGCCCGGGCCGTGCTCTCTCAAGCGGTTGCTGAAGGGAGAGACGCAGCGAAGTTTACCATCCGCTGTGGGCTGGATACCGCCGACGGACTTGGCAGAACAATTGCCACGTCAGTAACCCTTCAACACTATGCCTGGTTGCGTTCGACTGGTTTTTCCGGGGATGTCCAATCCACACTCATGGACATGCCCTTTGATGGCCGTCGCCTTTTCGGCAACAAGGCAGACAACGCGCTGGGGCGCTTTAAGGACTCTCTGGCTACGGCCTGGTCCTTGGGCCTCTCCACCACCCGCCCTGCGCAGTCTGCCTTTCGCCCCTTTTGTGGCTACGGAAGGGGTTCCCCGCTACGTCCCTGTTCAGCCCCAGCGCAGCCGGGGACGTGGGAACCACCGCCGTGGTTCTGGGGGCCAGTGGGCGGGCCAGTCCACCACAGCCCCCTCTGCAGCAGCCTCCAAACCCTCCTAGTCCGACCTTTCAGGGCCACCAAACGCCAGTGGGCGGCAGGATCCGCCATCACCTCCCCCACTGGCGCACCATCACGTCGGACAGGTGGGTTTTGCAAATACTCCGAAGGGGCTACTCCCTCCCCTTCGAGACTACCCCACCATCCATGCCACCTCAGTACCATCGCATGTCGGAGGATCATCTGGCCCTTCTCCAACAGGAAGTTTCGGCACTCTTGGCCAAGAGTGCCATCGAGCGCGTTCCTGCCCCAGAAGTAGGTCATGGTTGTTATTCCCACTACTTTCTGGTACCCAAGAAGGACAAAGGCCTGCGTCCCATCTTGGATTTCAGGAACGTCAACCGCTTCCTCCGGAAGGAGAAGTTCAAGATGTTGTCGCTCGCTCAGGTCTTGTCTGCCCTCGACCCTGGAGACTGGATGGTAGCATTGGACTTGCAGGACGCTTACTTTCACATCCCCGTCCTGCCGGCCCACTGGCGTTACCTGCAGTTCACGGTAGGCCACAAGCACTTTCAGTTTACCGTGCTTCCCTTTGGCCTTACCAGTGCCCCTCGGGTGTTCACGAAAGTGATGGCGGTGGTCGCAGCTCATCTGCGCAGATCAGGGGTTCCAGTCTTCCCCTATCTCGACGACTGCCTGTTGAAGGCGGGCTCGCCCCAGGCTGTCGTCTCCCACCTCCAGACTACGGCCGACCTCCTGCATTCGCTGGGGTTCTCCATCAACATGCCGAAGTCACACACAAAGTTTCGGGTGTATCCTCCCGAGCAGCGAGTCCGGGATATTCGAGCTAAGATTCTGATCTTTCAGCCTCTATCCCGGGTTTCGGTTAGGGTGACCCTCAGGCTGCTGGGTCTGATGGCCTCCTGCATCCTGCTGGTGGATCATGCCAGATGGCATATGCGGGCTCTCCAGTGGGACCTGAAGTTCCAGTGGGCACAGCATCAAGGGAATCTGTCCGATTGCGTCCAGATCTCAGAGGGCACTGCACCCCAATTGCAGTGGTGGCTTACGAACCAGGATTGGGTCAAAGGCAGATCCCTCTCCCATCCTCAACCAGAGTTCACAGTGGTGACCGATGCATCACTTCTGGGATGGGGCGGCCACATGGGGGAGGCAGAGATCAGAGGCCTCTGGTCTCGGGTGGAGTCCGGGCTCCACATCAACCTTCTGGAGCTTCGGGCGATTCGTCTTGCACTCAAGGCATTCCTTCCCTCTGTCCGGGGAAGAGTAGTGCAGGTGTTGACTGACAACACCACCGCCATGTGGTACTGCAACAAACAAGGCGGGGTGGGGTTGTGGACCCTATGTCAGGAGGCTCTCCACCTCTGGACATGGCTGTAACATCAGGGCATATCCCTGGTGGTTCAACACCTGGCAGGTTCTCGGAACGCCAGGGCGGACGAACTCAGCCGCAGGTGCATGATGGATCACAAACTGCTTCTTCACTCGGAGGTGATACAAGGTCTCTTTCAGCAGTGGGGGGAGCCTTGGTTAGATCTATTCGCCACCGAAGAGAACGCGCAATGTCAGCAGTTCTGCGCATTGGAATTTCCAAGGCGGCACTCGCTAGGCGACACTTTTCGTCGCGAGTGGAGTTGCGGTCTTCTATATGCCTTTCCACCTATACCACTTCTGCCCAGAGTGCTGAAGAAGATCAAGCACGACTGGGCCCAAGTCATTCTTGTGGCTCCGGATTGGGCATGAAGAGTCTGGTATCCCGAGCTGCTCATCATGGCCATCGATCCTCCGATCAGACTGCCTCTTCGGGATGATCTTCTGTCACAGCAGCAGGGGACGGTCCTCCACCCGAACCTGTCCAGCCTCCACCTCCTTGCGTGGAGATTGAGCAGCGGCAATTGACATCGTTTGACCTGCCTCCCAAAGTCTGCGATGTTATCTTGGCAGCCAGGCGTCCCTCCACTAAGACGGTATACGCCTGCAGATGGAACAAATTTCTGGCATTGTGCACAGCAAAGGCTGTGGATCCCTTTTCCGCCCCTCTTTCTGAGGTTCTCTTGTTCCTCCTTTCTTTGGCCCAGCAGGGCTCTGTTCTGGGCACTCTTAAGGGCTACCTCTCGGCCATTTCAGCCTTTCTTAGGCTTTCTGATCAGCCTTCTCTTTTCAAGTCCCCTGTTGTAAATAGATTCCTTTTTCCTCCTGTTCCCTTCGTAATGCCTCAGTGGGACTTGAACTTGGTTCTTACCTACCTCATGTGCGCTCCCTTTGAGCCGCTACATAATTGTCCTCTCAGACTTCTCACTTTGAAAACTGCCTTTCTGGTGGCCATCACCTCTGCACGCAGGGTGAGTGAGCTACAAGCTCTTTCTTCCAAGGCTCCCTTTCTGGCTATCCATCTGGACAAGGTCGTCCTGAGAACTAGACCTTCCTTCCTTCCCAAGGTGGTTACTTCTTTCCACATTGGCCAAACCATCACTTTGCTCACCTTCTTTCCGCCTCCGCATCCTTCGAAAGAGGAAGAGAGGCTCCACCATCTGGATCCAAAACGTGCGCTTTCTTTCTACTTGGATCGCACCAAAGAATTCCGGGTGGATGACCAGCTATTTTTTGGTTACGTGGGGGCTAAGAAAGGTCGGGCCGTGCACAAACGGACCATCTCTAGGTGGGTCGTTCTGTGCATCAAAGCCTGCTATTCTTTGGCAAAGAAGGAGCCTCCAGTAGCACTGCGCACCCATTCCACCAGGACGACGGCAGCTACCACAGCTTTGGGATGAGGAGTCCCCCTAAATGACATCTGTCAGGCAGCTACGTGGGCATCTTTGCACACGTTCACTAAACACTACTGCCTGGACAGCCAAGTCCGGAGAGACGGCTTCTTTGGCCGTTCTGTTCTCCAGGAATTTCTGGTGTGAACTTAGTTCGCAGACCCACCTCCGGGGTTGGTATTGCTGGGGTATCTATTCTAAGGTAAGGAATCTATAACTAACTGTTTCTTTCAGATGAACAAGTTATTTACCTTTGGTAACGATATATCTGTAAGAAACATAGGTTAGTTATAGATTCCTTACCACCCCACCCATCCTCCCCGTTCTGCGAACTAACTTCTATTGTTAAGGTCATCCTTTCAGGGCCCTAGTTTTGTGCAACAGTGGTCAGTGTCTTGCATGGCTCTGCACTTCTGGCGTGGAAAGCCGGGTACAGAACTGACGTCAGCGCGCGAGGGCATCGTCTATGTAGCTACCGCGACGTCATCCCGGCGACCACAACGCCGACGACGAACGCGGAGTCGACCGACGCCACCTTTCGACGCGCAGGGGTACTGCTGATGAAAAACTTTCCAGATCCAGTCTGACGCCTGGGGGTAATTCTAAGGTAATGAATCTATAACTAACCTATGTTTCTTACAGATATATCATTACCAAAGGTAACTAACATGTTCATTTTGTGTTTACATGTGAAGAGAAAGGGAGATAATAGATGTATGTGTGGTGAAAGGGATAAACACAAGAAAGTACATGGAGGGCTGAGTGAAAAGACAGCAGTAATGAGGAAGGATATGATGTGTGGGATATGTAGATGGAAGATTTCAGAAATATGGGGATTAAAGGGGATACGTGGTTAACTGTAAAAGACTGTGGAGGAAAGTGGTGAGAAGGGGAGAAGAGGAGCGACCGAGACACTCTGAAGATTGCTACCTTTTCCACAGACCTGAAGACCTTAGGAAGGTTTGATTCACAGTCATATATTTCAGAGTTTACATTTTTTTCAATTTTAATCATTCAAAAGTAAATCACAATTACTCATTTAGCTGCTATTGCTTACAAGCATTGACATCCAAAATAGGTCTGGTTGTATTTGGTGTATGATCATTGTTGTATGATATGTCTGGATGCAATGACAGAAAATTCACAGAGAAGCATCCAAATACTGGCCATTGCTACGATTTACTCGTCATGAGGTGTTACACATTTGGCAGTAGAAAAGCACTCATTCTTACACTGAGATGTCATAAATGTAATACATAAGCAATCTGAAATGGGAGGGGAAAAGAGCAGTGTAAAAAATTGGGTTATTAGATGAAATGGGTGTGAGCCTCACTCAAGTAATAAACACGATCCTTGTCAGGGAGAACCACAAAAGTCACTAAAGAAACCTGCACTTAACCCTCTGGTGGCTTGGCACAAAGCAATCAGGCTTAATTTAGAGGCAATGTGTGAAGTTTTTACGCAGCACTCAAACAGTAAAAAAGTTAAAACACACACAACACAGAAAACTCGACTCACTCCCACAGACGCCAGCAGAGAGAAACAGGACCGGTCCAGTTGGGTCTGGTCAGCTGGAAAGCAGGAGAGACCTCTGGAAGCTTGCCATTTCTCTATAGCTCAAACAGGAGGTCAGCCAGCTGACCCTTGGAGTCACTTCTGGAGATCCTGGGCTCAAGGCAAGCAGGTTCAATCTCCCTCCTTCGTTGAGGAGGGCAGTCCATCTTCTGAATCTTCCACAGGTCAAGCAGTCTTCTGATGAAAGGTTCTGAGGGTGCCAGTTTCATACCTAGTGCCAGTTGGTGTGTGAGGATCCCTCCCTTTGTTGACCCCCTGTTGCAGGGGTTCTGCAGAGTAACAGAACTATGCTTGGGATTATGGGACCTTAGTAGGCAGGGACTGAGTCATCCTAGCACCTGAGTACCCATGAGCCCAGAACCGACTAGCTATAGTGTCTCACTTGCCCTCCTACTCACTCACCGAGGAACAAGTGATTAGACACCCCAGAACACAACACTCCCGACCCTCTCAGGAATCGCGGTTGCAGGACACACCTCTTCGCTCACCCAATCGTACTAGTCCACAATAAGTACTGACAGGCACGAGGAAAGTTTAAAATGTTTATTTTAACTATCGTGCTCTGACTGCAGACACTAACTGCGTAAGATGCTCCACTCCTAACGCATCATTTATGCATCTAGCTTGGACGTGCCCCAGAATCGCATCCTTCTGGCACGACATATGCCGCATTATAAGTGACATCACCTCTGACACTC
Organism: Calotriton arnoldi; assembly: GCA_963921515.1. NCBI lineage: Eukaryota > Metazoa > Chordata > Amphibia > Caudata > Salamandridae > Calotriton > Calotriton arnoldi. The sequence goes on along the minus strand of CAWUFW010015735.1, from coordinate 165,001 downwards.
TTGCACTAGATCCCATGATTTGTCTCTTAGGCTATGTCAAAGAGGTTCCCGATGCTAGCCGACGACTGGTCGCGATGCTGTTGATTCTTGCTCGGCGCAAGGTGGCAATCCACTGGGGCCGGAAACCGGCACCATCCCCCGAAGCCTGGCTGGCGGACACAGCATACTACCAGACCCACTTAAGCGAATACTGGAGTCTAATGCCCCTCGTGAGTAGACCACACGACATATGGGCTCCCCTGGTGACTTACTTACAGCGGACTGACGAGGACAATCAAACCCCCGACAACACTACAGTTCACTCCTTTACGAATGATCTAGCTGATATGGAAAATGATAATCCGAACCTTTATGCAAGTGTGACACAGTGAACTTTGGATAGATTAATCCTTGATGTCGTTCTTAAGCTCAGAATTTGTACATGTTGACATGTGTAACTTGCTATCTGTCGATACTTGCTTATCCATGATTAAGGTGCCTTGAGCATAATTGTGTAATCAAATGCATAACTTGTAATGTTTCTTTACCCGAATAAAGTTTTAAAAATAAAAATAAAAAAATAAAAACTATTGTGCTCTAGTATGCTTTGTTTGTTTATTTGTATAAGCTTTATTCGACAAAAGATGTCATAAAAGCTATAAGAATGCATTTTCATAAAAAGAGAAATACAAGGGTACGACGTCATAAACTTGTATGAGCAGACAATACAACATAATAGCCCATTAGACCCCTGACACAGTAAAACATTTGTCATATGCAAATAATTAAAAATTCATGCGTAAAAAAATTTAAATGTACAGTTAATACATCAGTTAAAATTTACAATAAGAACGGAATAAAAACAGATAGCATTTCATCTTAATACAAGCATTCATAGTGTTGCAGTTAACTGAAGAGTTTTGGATTTTTCCTGGGATAGCAGAAAAGAATGGCAAATAAAGTGCTTGTGCATAGGAAATGGTTTTATATTTTGCATTTGGCCGGACAGACTTGGAGTCGTGACGCAAATTTGTCACAACCTCGTCCAAATTAAAGATGCGCCACTCTTAAGAGGGCTTTCCACCTAATAAGCCATGCCTGGCCAAGAAACTTTGCTATGCAACAAGCAAAAAGGGGTCTGGGATCAGCCCTAAGAATGCGCAGGGCTGTGTTATAGTCCTGTGTGCCAATTGCTGACAGATCAGTTTTAGCCATTTAGCCCGCGAGATGTTATAAGCCGGGCAGTCGAACATTACATGAGCAATGCTTTCTATCAGGGCTCTACAGCATGGACAATCTTTCGATGTCTCGTTACCTGAGTGCCATTTCGCGGTCATCTCGCGGAGAGGGAGAGTTCCAAACCTGAAATGTATATACAACATCCTGTCCCTAGGGACCTGGATTATGTCAAGAAAGGGCTCAAGATATGTAGTTTGTTTATGTGAATAGAATTCCATTGTTAATTTGCCCACATTAGGTTTGCGGCTCTCCCGTTGGTCTACCCATTTCCAATAGAGTCTCTTAAGCTTGTCTCTCCTTGGGGGTTCCTGACTATCCCAATGAGCTTGGAGTTCAATAGCATTTTTTTAACATTGGAAATCCAGCCTATTTTGCAGCCGGTATCTAGGCGGGTGATCTCATTAAGAGCTTCAGCATAAGAGAGAAACTCTGGGGTCCGCCTAATGCGAGCCCAGAAAAGTAATGGGTGTAGCCTGGCTACATCTCCAATAGACCGTCTGCCCATATCCAGCAGTAGAGGGGTAAGAGGGATGTTTTTAGGTAACATCACCAGATCTCTAAGAAATTTGTGCTCGGATCTGCAAAGGTCGTCGAGCTTGTCAAATCCCCAAACCTCTGCTCCATAAAGAGCAGAGCAGACTGCTTTGGCGTCATAAACTTGGAGGGCAGGGGCTACCGGCCTAGTGTGTGAAAGATGGTGTTCTTTCTCTATTGCTCCAGCCACTAGTTTATGCCCCAATAGCATCTTTGCTAAGTGGGGCCTCCAGGACATTTTATCGGAGAGTCTGACACCTAAGTAATCAAAGGTGTCTACCCTTTCCAGGGATGCCCCACCCAGCAGAAGGCTACTCCTATATGTCTTGTGACAATTAAAAGCCATAAATTTGGTTTTCGAGCTATTTATGATCAGCCCCCGATTGTCACAAAAAAGTTGAAATCTATTAAGTAAGCGTTGTGACCCAGCTGAGGTCTTAGATATCAACGGAGTATCGTCTGCAAACAACAAGGTTGGTACCTTGGTGCCCCCCAGGGTAGGCGAGTCTGCAGGAACTTCTTGGAGGAAGCTAACTACCCCGTTCACATACAGGGAGAATAGAGATGGGGCTAGGACTCAGCCCTGTCGAACGCCTCTGTTGCCAGGGATGCGTTCTGTTAGTTGACCCTGCGCCCCCCATCTAACCTGGGCAAAATTGTCCTCATGCAGCCGAATCAGCAGCCTAAGGACAAAGGGGGGGATGCCCATCTCTCCAAGCGTCGTCCACAGCTTAGATCTAGGGACCAGGTCAAAGGCAGTCTTCAAATCGATGAATGCGAGATAAAGACTGCCCTTTCCTATCACCACTACCTTCCAATAGATGAGGAAGAGTCTAAACACCTGATCCATCGTCCCGGTCTTTGGTCTAAATCCGGCCTGGTACTGGGAGAGGATGGCTTCATCGTCAGTCCATGACTGTATCCTATGCAGAAGGACTCGGCCAAAGACCTTCTGCATAGTATCAATCAGGCTGATTGGTCTATAATTGGAGGGATCGTCCCTACCACCCTAGTATGCAGTATACGTTCCACAACAAGTAGAAAAATGCCTAAAATAAATACGGTTAGCATAGCAAGTAGTCCGTAAATCATTAACGGAGCTGTCATTATATACGACAGTGTAGTCTAAACTCCCTCCCCTTCTACAGAAGCAAATTGATTATGTATCAGAAGATCTCTTGGTGTTAGCAGCAGACCACGTACCTCAGTATACACAGATGAAAGTTCTACAGCCCAGTCGCTGTCACGATGGAAAGGTGCCTCTCCAACTGTGTGTTACCTCTCTGTGTAAACCTATATGACAGAGAGTACGTGTTCCCGTAACTGCATTTGCGTGTTTTGTCTAGGTGCTAGGGCCTGACCAGAACAGAATAACAAGGGTCAAAGCGTACTCGCTGGGACAACGGAAGGCTGCACGAGCAAACACTTGGAAGGCGGTAAAACGGATGAAAACAAATAATAAGGGATAATACTGATACAATTGGGAGAGAAAAACTAACGAAGACAAGGAACTATTTGGGGAAACTGCTACGGAATTACAACCGGTTAAAAGATAACACTAACCATACCGACGAAACAGGATTTCGCCTGGATGTTCTTTTAAGACATTAGTATTGAACATAAGTACCTGAGCCTATACTTGTTTTGCCGGACTATATACAAGATTTGCCCTGAAGAAGTCAGTGGATACTTCCACGTAGACAAAACATATTGGCTAGAAGTTCTTTTGCTGTTGGCTGGAGCCATTGGTTATGTACCGTTATGCTGGTGGCCAGAAGTAACTACTTGTGAGCAAAGCTTGAAATAAAGAAAGACCAAAATCTGTGAAGAAAAACTGTGTGGACTCTTTCTAACTACTATGAACTCTCTTTGCTCAGGATATTATTCACTTGGTTAATTTCATGTTTTGACATTTGTTTACACAGTTGGCAACATAGGGTGGTCCAATATCCTTGGAGCATTCTTATTTGACTGCATGAATTTTGCACGACTTAGCGCATAACCATACCCTTCCACCCGTTTTTTGTATCTAGGCGTGTTGTTCGACCTTGTCTACATGTTCAGACTAAATCCCATGAAAAGAACAGAGCGCAAAACAACAGCGTGTTTTGTGTGAAAGTACATTGTTGCATAAAGCAAAATATATCTGTAAGGTAACGTGTCCAAAGCAGAGGACAGTCTGCAACGTGCTCATGCTAACATAGGGAAAACGACAATGGGCCTGCACAGGACTTATGACAGCCCAAACTGCTTCTGGTCAGTTCTACAGTTTACCCAGAGTCTTGCTCCAAACTGTCTAGAGTAATGAATGGCTGGCAGGCCCAGATGTCAGCTGCATTTGTAAGTGACAGGGCAGACAGCTACCAAAGTCAGGAATGGGGTTGGCAGAGTGCACATGGTCCCCTTTGAAGCTCAGGAAGGGCTGAGCACAACCACCCTGGGCGATCCTGCTCAGGAGAGGAACACCATTCCTCACACCTAAAGCACTTTTGTTACCTGTCTGGAAGGAATACACTTTCGGGCCTGCAGTGGATGCGGCAGGGCGGAGTACTTCCGGCATAAAGCTGGCCTCCCTAAACAGATGACTGCTTCGCAGCTTAGTGTCACGTCTGCAATCTTTTGCTGGCTGTTCACTTACCTTTCACTTCCAGGGCACTGACACGTCACGTTCAACATCTCCGGTAGGTTTTAGAATCATCGTCTTCCAGAGCACAGGGCTAAAGGTTCGATCGCTGGCGGCAGCTCAGAGTCATGTGACTCTGGGCAATAGGTCACTTAATCTCCCCGATGGCCCCCAGTGCCTGGATACCCTTAGGGGTGATAAGCTAGTCCTTTACAAATCTGGAATTATTATTATTAATATTATTACCGCCTATGAGATTGCAGGCTCGCACTACCCCACAACTATACTTCTGACCCACCAGGCTATGTCATAATTAGCTGACAAATGCCTCCACCATATCGAGGTGTGTCTGGGGCTTGACCGGTCGGTGGCAGAGCCGGTTATTACGTCATCTGAGTTGCTCTAAGCCCGCCTTCCCCACTGTCTTGAAATTGACGGCCCGATGGCAGCACTTTCCTAGATGGAGCTAATATCCTCCATCCACCGAGGTCTAAGTGAGCCCTTTGGTAATACATGCCACAATCCAGGAAGAATTTTGACGTGTAATCAAAAGCAGTATGGTCAGAAAGGAACCTTGATGATCTAGCATCTGCAAGTCACTTTAGCAACATCCATGTTTTCACTTCAGAAAAATGGCAAATAGATGAATCGTCAAGCATGCACAGTGTTCAGAGCATCAGCTCAGGAGAAATAGATTGAGCCACTCAGCAAGCAGCAATAGAGTTGTTTCTCCGGGCAGTGTCATATCATGTGGATTTTGCATAATATCTCACAAGACTTTGCTGCTTAAATGAAAAGCAACCGGCAGATCAAAGAGACCTTTCTATTTGGCAATGGATTAGGATAAATAGAGGATTTTAAAACACTGTACTTCAGACGTTCCTGTGTCAATACAGCAAGGAAATTATCAAAACTCTGCAGCCCATTCTAAGTTTACAATCCGAAGTGCACACATTGTGTGAGGCCTCATATAAATACTTGCACAAATTCTCAACTAAGTATATTTGTTCTCCACCTGTATCCAGGGGAACGATTCATCTACTTTAAGGAGGCAAGGTAGACATTCTCATTGGGAGGGGAACAATACCTACAATATGAAAAACTTGTAGGGAGCGCCAGAGACACTGGACTGGGTTTCTGGTGCCCCCTACCCCTCCCACCCCGCACTGAGACCCATCATTTGCTTCTTAGTATAGGAGAGGGTGGACACTTGGTGTTCTGGATGTACAAGGCCCTTAAGTTGGACAGACCTAGGAAGGTCATAGCCAGGGCCTCATGGAGTGTAGAACTGGGCGAACAGTTCACAGATAGCAAATCGAAAGTGACGTGCTTTGATTGAGAGAGTCGCTGGCAATATAAGAATCACACTAATCCATTTCAATTAGGTACATCATATCTACCTCTCCCCAATCAATTTAGGCAGAATGTACGTTGGTCGCTCGGCATCTGTCCCGAGATGCCGACAGGAGGGGGCTACTTTTATTCACTTAGCCTGGTACTGTGATTCGATGTTGGCTTATTGGCGGAGGCGATGGCACAACTTCAAAGAGCGATAGGGATCGCCCTTGATCTTGCCCCTATGCAGTGTCTCCTGGGCATCATAAAGAAACCAAATCACAGGAAGATGCATTTGAAATTTCTCCAATTAACCTTGCTAAAAGCAAAACGGCACATAGCTGGTGTGGCTGGGACCTAGTAGCCCGGAGGCATTGTTGTGGGCGAGAGACACCATTGAATAGGTGCTGGCACAGAAAACACATATTTGAATGTCCTGAAGAGATGAAAAAGTTACTGAAAATCTGGAAACACGGGAGAGGACACTGTCAGTCTTTGAGGAGGTGGATAGGGGAGGATATGATTCCGCCTCTGCACTAGCACAGGGAGCAGGGTGTTTAAGAATGCCCGGAATGCATGGTTTAAATGAGTAGGAGGGTGTGAAGACAATGTAAGGCTACTGGTGGATCCACAGACAATGGAAAGAATGTGTATTACATGTATTATTTTGGATGATGGAGGTAGGGTTGGAGATGAATATCGCTGAGGAATATTGAGAAGTCACATGTCGACCAGTGTGTGATCAACTTGTTTAGCATGTAATATGCATGGAGGGGAGTTCTTTAACTCAGTCAGACAAGTTACTTACCTTCGGCAACATTTTATCTGGTAGAAACATGATCTAGCCGCAGATTCCATACTTTAGAACACTCACCCAGGCGCGAGACTGGATCTGGAAAAATGTTCCACAGCATGTCCGCGTGTCAGAAGAGGGCGCCGCGTGACTCCACATCAACGTCATCACATGATGTGACATCGATAGAGTCCACATATGCGGTAACGTCATTTTCTTCTGTGACTATTTTCCACGCTCAAAACGTGGAGCCACATCTAGAAACTGCCTATGAAACAGTGTGCTAAAATAAAAGACAACTTTGTCTCAAAAATCACTGAATGATAATTCAGTATCTGGATTTCATAGAGAAATGTTGAGATGAAAGAGGACTCAGTCTCAAACACTGAGCTCTTCGTTGAGTATGTGAAGTCTCATAGCTAAATTATAGAGACCAAAGAGGACTCAGTTCGCAGAGTGGGGAGGATGGGAGGGGCGTAAGGGATCTGCAGCTAGTTCGTGTCTCTACCAGATAAGGCATTACTGAAGGTAAGTAACTTGTTCATCTGATAAAGACATCTAGCTGCAGATTCCTTACTAGAATCAAATACCAAAGCATACCATCCCCGGAGGAGGGTCTGCAAACCGAGACCACTAAAAGCCTCGAACTAAAACCAAACTGGTCTAAAACCAGAGAATAGGACCGGACCTTCATAATAATGTAGGTGAGCAGTAACATGCTTTACAATGTAAAAACCTATGGGAGAATCACAGATATGAAAAGTCACAAGACATTAAAAAGCATGGAATAAAATCATCCATGTTAGCAATGCAACTGTGGTAGAAGCCAACCAACAAGATGAATAGAAAACTACTCGGACCCTTAAGGGGGTCTGAACCCATGCAATGCTCACTGCATAAGCACTGCGGAAAGGACCGCAGTAAAAAAGGACATAAGACATAGAAGGCATAGGAAGAACGTTACCCATGATAGAAGGACAATTTGCCAAAGAACTCTAAAAAATAAAGCTATTGTCGTGCATATCCAGACTCGAACAGCATGTTCGATACTTGTGAGACACAGAGTAGCAGGTGATGCCACGGAGCAAAACCTCTGTGCCATATAAAGTTCTACCCGAGCCAGACCCACACTGTAACAGCGAGAGAAGTCCATCACCCATGGCAAAGGATAAAGAAAGCTCTATAAAAAGAGACGAAGACAGCAGACATGACGTGTGTTTGTAAAGAGCACGTTCACTGCAAGGGTATCTTTGGCGGTGAATAACAGATGTGTAATGTTACCAAATTCAATGGTACTAAGTTAATGACCTTAAAATGATTAAAGCAATACAAAAGGGGATGATGGACGGAACGCTTGAGCCAATCAAACACTCACCCCCAGTCAACTGATCTGGGTTTAATCCATCATCATTCTTTAGCTCACTCCACCACCCCAGTTCAGACATGGCCATATGCAAATCAGTCTGACCCTGTGCCTCATGGGAACAGTCCAGCCCGAACTGCCAAGCCATGTCTTCCCTGGACCGGAAACAAGCATCCTAGGACCGGTTTCTGGCATTTCAGCCGTCATCAGCCAGGCTTGCTTGAATCCAGTGGCAAAGTGAGCAAGGGTCCCACGTCTGGGCATACCCCCGCCAACTCAGGGCGACCAAAGCAATACAAACGGGGATGATGGACGGAACGCTTGAGGCAATCAAACACTCACCCCCAGTCAACTGATCTGGGTTTAATCCATCATCATTCTTTAGCTCACTCCACCACCCCAGTTCAGACATGGCCATATGCAAATCAGTCTGACCCTGTGCCTCATGGGAACAGTCCAGCCCGAACTGCCAAGCCATGTCTTCCCTGGACCGGAAACAAGCATCCTAGGACCGGTTTCTGGCATTTCAGCCGTCATCAGCCAGGCTTGCTTGAATCCAGTGGCAAAGTGAGCAAGGGACCCACGTCTGGGCATACCCCCGCCAACTCAGGGCGACCAAAGCAATACAAAAGGGGATGATGGACGGAACGCTTGAGTCAATCAAACACTCACCCCCAGTCAACTGATCTGGGTTTAATCCATCATCATTCTTTAGCTCACTCCACCACCCCAATTCAGACATGGCCATATGCAAATCAGTCTGACCCTGTGCCTCCTGGGAACAGTCCAGCCCGAACTGCCAAGCCATGTCTTCCCTGGACCGGAAACAAGCATCCTAGGACCGGTTTCTGGCATTTCAGCCGTCATCAGCCAGGCTTGCTTGAATCCAGTGGCAAAGTGAGCAAGGGACCCACGTCTGGGCATACCCCGCCAACTCAGGGCGACCAAGGCAATACAAAGGGGATGATGGACGGAACGCTTGAGCCAATCAAACACTCACCCCCAGTCAACTGATCTGGGTTTAATCCATCATCATTCTTTAGCTCACTCCACCACCCCAGTTCAGACATGGCCATATGCAAATCAGTCTGACCCTGTGCCTCATGGGAACAGTCCAGCCCGAACTGCCAAGCCATGTCTTCCCTGGACCGGAAACAAGCATCCTAGGACCGGTTTCTGGCATCGCTTTGGTCGCCCTAAGTTGGCGGGGGTATGCCCAGACGTGGGTCCCTTGCTCACTTTGCCACTGGATTCAAGCAAGCCTGGCTGATGACGGCTGAAATGCCAGAAACCGGTCCTCGGATGCTTGTTTCCGGTCCAGGGAAGACATGGCTTGGCAGTTCGGGCTGGACTGTTCCCATGAGGCACAGGGTCAGACTGATTTGCATATGGCCATGTCTGAACTGGGGTGGTGGAGTGAGCTAAAGAATGATGATGGATTAAACCCAGATCAGTTGACTGGGGGTGAGTGTTTGATTGGCTCAAACGTTCCGTCCATCATCCCCTTTGTATTGCTTTGGTCGCCCTAAGTTGGCGGGGTATGCCCAGACGTGGGTCCCTTGCTCACTTTGCCACTGGATTCAAGCAAGCCTGGCTGATGTCGGCTGAAATGCCAGAAACCAGTCCTAGGATGCTTGTTTCCGGTCCAGGGAAGACATGGCTTGGCAGTTCGGGCTGGACTGTTCCCATGAGGCACATGGTCAGACTGATTTGCATATGGCCATGTCTGAACTGGGGTGGTGGAGTGAGCTAAAGAATGATGATGGATTAAACCCAGATCAGTTGACTGGGGGTGAGTGTTTGATTGGCTCAAACGTTCCGTCCATCATCCCCTTTGTATCGCTTTGGTCGCCCTAAGTTGGCGGGGGTATGCCCAGACGTGGGTCCCTTGCTCACTTTGCCACTGGATTCAAGCAAGCCTGGCTGATGACGGCTGAAATGCCAGAAACCGGTCCTAGGATGCTTGTTTCCGGTCCAGGGAAGACATGGCTTGGCAGTTCGGGCTGGACTGTTCCCATGAGGCACAGGGTCAGACTGATTTGCATATGGCCATGTCTGAACTGGGGTGGTGGAGTGAGCTAAAGAATGATGATGGATTAAACCCAGATCAGTTGACTGGGGGTGAGTGTTTGATTGGCTCAAGCGTTCCGTCCATCATCCCCTTTTGTATCGCTTGGTCGCCCTAAGTTGGCGGGGGTATGCCCAGACGTGGGTCCCTTGCTCACTTTGCCACTGGATTCAAGCAAGCCTGGCTGATGACGGCTGAAATGCCAGAAACCGGTCCTAGGATGCTTGTTTCCGGTCCAGGGAAGACATGGCTTGGCAGTTCGGGCTGGACTGTTCCCATGAGGCACAGGGTCAGACTGATTTGCATATGGCCATGTCTGAACTGGGGTGGTGGAGTGAGCTAAAGAATGATGATGGATTAAACCCAGATCAGTATACTGGGGGTGAGTGTTTGATTGGCTCAAACGTTCCGTCCATCATCCCCTTTTGTATCGCTTTGGTCGCCCTAAGTTGGCGGGGGTATGCCCAGACGTGGGTCCCTTGCTCACTTTGCCACTGGATTCAAGCAAGCCTGGCTGATGACGGCTGAAATGCCAGAAACCGGTCCTAGGATGCTTGTTTCCGGTCCAGGGAAGACATGGCTTGGCAGTTCGGGCTGGACTGTTCCCATGAGGCACAGGGTCAGACTGATTTGCATATGGCCATGTCTGAACTGGGGTGGTGGAGTGAGCTAAAGAATGATGATGGATTAAACCCAGATCAGTTGACTGGGGGTGAGTGTTTGATTGGCTCAAACGTTCCGTCCATCATCCCCTTTTGTATCGCTTTGGTCGCCCTAAGTTGGCGGGGGTATGCCCAGACGTGGGTCCCTTGCTCACTTTGCCACTGGATTCAAGCAAGCCTGGCTGATGACGGCTGAAATGCCAGAAACCGGTCCTAGGATGCTTGTTTCCGGTCCAGGGAAGACATGGCTTGGCAGTTCGGGCTGGACTGTTCCCATGAGGCACAGGGTCAGACTGATTTGCATATGGCCATGTCTGAACTGGGGTGGTGGAGTGAGCTAAAGAATGATGATGGATTAAACCCAGATCAGTTGACTGGGGGTGAGTGTTTGATTGGCTCAAACGTTCTGTCCATCATCCCCTTTTGTATCGCTTTGGTCGCCCTAAGTTGGCGGGGGTATGCCCAGACGTGGGTCCCTTGCTCACTTTGCCACTGGATTCAAGCAAGCCTGGCTGATGACGGCTGAAATGCCAGAAACCGGTCCTAGGATGCTTGTTTCCGGTCCAGGGAAGACATGGCTTGGCAGTTTGGGCTGGACTGTTCCCATGAGGCACAGGGTCAGACTGATTTGCATATGGCCATGTCTGAACTGGGGTGGTGGAGTGAGCTAAAGAATGATGATGGATTAAACCCAGATCAGTTGACTGGGGGTGAGTGTTTGATTGGCTCAAACGTTCCGTCCATCATCCCCTTTTGTATCGCTTTGGTCGCCCTAAGTTGGCGGGGGTATGCCCAGACGTGGGTCCCTTGCTCACTTTGCCACTGGATTCAAGCAAGCCTGGCTGATGACGGCTGAAATGCCAGAAACCGGTCCTAGGATGCTTGTTTCCGGTCCAGGGAAGACATGGCTTGGCAGTTCGGGCTGGACTGTTCCCATGAGGCACAGGGTCAGACTGATTTGCATATGGCCATGTCTGAACTGGGGTGGTGGAGTGAGCTAAAGAATGATGATGGATTAAACCCAGATCAGTTGACTGGGGGTGAGTGTTTGATTGGCTCAAACGTTCTGTCCATCATCCCCTTTTGTATCGCTTTGGTCGCCCTAAGTTGGCGGGGGTATGCCCAGACGTGGGTCCCTTGCTCACTTTGCCACTGGATTCAAGCAAGCCTGGCTGATGACGGCTGAAATGCCAGAAACCGGTCCTAGGATGCTTGTTTCCGGTCCAGGGAAGACATGGCTTGGCAGTTTGGGCTGGACTGTTCCCATGAGGCACAGGGTCAGACTGATTTGCATATGGCCATGTCTGAACTGGGGTGGTGGAGTGAGCTAAAGAATGATGATGGATTAAACCCAGATCAGTTGACTGGGGGTGAGTGTTTGATTGGCTCAAACGTTCCGTCCATCATCCCCTTTTGTATCGCTTTGGTCGCCCTAAGTTGGCGGGGGTATGCCCAGACGTGGGTCCCTTGCTCACTTTGCCACTGGATTCAAGCAAGCCTGGCTGATGACGGCTGAAATGCCAGAAACCGGTCCTAGGATGCTTGTTTCCGGTCCAGGGAAGACATGGCTTGGCAGTTCGGGCTGGACTGTTCCCATGAGGCACAGGGTCAGACTGATTTGCATATGGCCATGTCTGAACTGGGGTGGTGGAGTGAGCTAAAGAATGATGATGGATTAAACCCAGATCAGTTGACTGGGGGTGAGTGTTTGATTGGCTCAAACGTTCCGTCCATCATCCCCTTTTGTATCGCTTTGGTCGCCCTAAGTTGGCGGGGGTATGCCCAGACGTGGGTCCCTTGCTCACTTTGCCACTGGATTCAAGCAAGCCTGGCTGATGACGGCTGAAATGCCAGAAACCGGTCCTAGGATGCTTGTTTCCGGTCCAGGGAAGACATGGCTTGGCAGTTCGGGCTGGACTGTTCCCATGAGGCACAGGGTCAGACTGATTTGCATATGGCCATGTCTGAACTGGGGTGGTGGAGTGAGCTAAAGAATGATAATGGATTAAACCCAGATCAGTTGACTGGGGGTGAGTGTTTGATTGGCTCAAACGTTCCGTCCATCATCCCCTTTTGTATCGCTTTGGTCGCCCTAAGTTGGCGGGGGTCTGCCCAGACGTGGGTCCCTTGCTCACTTTGCCACTGAATTCAAGCAAGCCTGGCTGATGACGGCTGAAATGCCAGAAACCGGTCCTAGGATGCTTGTTTCCCGGTCCAGGGAAGACATGGCTTGGCAGTTCGGGCTGGACTGTTCCCATGAGGCACAGGGTCAGACTGATTTGCATATGGCCATGTCTGAACTGGGGTGGTGGAGTGAGCTAAAGAATGATGATGGATTAAACCCAGATCAGTTGACTGGGGGTGAGTGTTTGATTGGCTCAAACGTTCCGTCCATCATCCCCTTTTGTATCGCTTAAAATGATTAAAAGCTAGGTCGCTGAGATATGAACCTGTGACCATAAGGTTAAACACATGCCCCTACACTGGACGCACAATCCACCAAGCCACCAGACCTAACAATACCAACTAGTGGCAAGAAGCAGTCATATCTTTAGAGAGATAATGCAAAGACCGCTAGGATATCTCCAAGAAATGCACTGACATAGGAGTAATATAAATAACCACCTATGTATAGACAAGGGAAAAATATATCATATAGAAATAAAGTAAAGCTGAATAATCAGTGAGACAATGGTGACATAAAAGAATGGAAACCGTAGTGGCATATTACCACATAGGAAAGCAACAGCCATCCAAAACGTCAGCGTAATGCAAATTGCCTCAGAGAGCATTAGATTATAAAGTTGAATAAGATATGTAAAGTATGAAAAAGAAACCTTGAAGCTTAGCAAAACACAAGGTTAGTAAGTGATCTACAATATGAATAAAGAACCATCTACAGACGATCCAGAAAAAATCACTCATACTGAAATTGGAAAATGCTGAAAAGGATTCCATAATAAAAGAATCTGAGTGATCTATAAAATAAACATCAATATGTATATGTCATCCAGGATCCACACTTCGCAAAGTGCGAACCTTACTACAACCTAGAGTTAGGTAAATGATGAAAAGAGTTGTCCCGTAAAAGAACAATGATCCAGTAAGAAAAGAATAAAAGCTATCTACAGAAAGTAGAAGCCATGAGGCAAACAACTAGTCCCCTCATTGCCACTTGTAGAAACACCTTCAAAGAAAAGAAAAGGTATATCATCAGAGGGAAATGACCTTCAGAAAGAAGAAATCTTTTAACAATAACGCAAAGCGTAATGGCCACCCCAGAAGAGTCAATAATATTAAGTATCATTCATAATAGAAGGTATAGAGTCGACGGAGAGGCACAGCTCCCTGGAGAATAATAATAGCATGACGTAATCCCTGGAAAAGAAACAATCATGACCAAGGAACATGTAAAAGCCAACCATGTCTATAGAAAGGAGTGGAGGAGCCAATCAAATAGCAATGACTATAAGACAGAACCGTAGGAGCAAAACACCAAGTGTTCTAAGGCTCACAAGATGATAAGCTTGATAAGCAATGGTCATAGATACTGAGACTCCCATGGAGGTACAAATATAAAAGCACTTAACAAGTGATACCAAACTTCATTAATATATGATATCGTACCATAGCGAAATAACCCGACACAGAGGGTGGAGTTCTGCACCACCAACTGAGGGTCCCATAGTGCATAAGCTGAGAATCCCAACTCAGCATATATATATTTAGAAATGCTCACATAGCATACAACAGATACCTCGCATAGAGTATAGAACGTACCATGAAGGTATCAGGTCTTGAGCACTTCTGCAGAGTAAAGCAAACCGCAAGACCTGCATATCCAGACAGCTGAAAAACTGTCAATGACAGAGCTGAAGGAGAAAAGCAGTACTTTTGCCCCAAGCAGTAAATAGTAATCCAGAAAGCCACAGATCGTGGAATATACTGTAAAGAATATAACTGTACTGAAAATAAGTCTGCAGAATAAATGCACCACTATAATCGTAACTGACCGGAGTAAGGCTCAGGTAAAAACGTGTAAAGAATCAGTAGGTTCTTTAAAAAAACATAAAATCCTGCAGTAAGCAGAAACACCACACCGGTGCAACTAGAGGAATACATATTGCAACCCAGTGAGTTATAAACACTTTCATCTACACAAGTCGGAAAGAAAAAAAGCAAGCAGAGCCTTCAAAGACATGTCTATGGGCCTCATTACGATGTCGGTCGGTAAGCCTCCGACCGCTCTTCGGAGGCTTACCAACCGACATGATTAGGTTTACATTCCGACCGCTGAATTACAATGTCGGTGGTTGGAGTGTAAACCGGCTGGTCAATCTGACCCGGTTCCGACGGGCTCAATGAGCCCGTCGGCCAGTTGGAAACCGATCATAATCCCTTAAGGACGGCGTTTCCGCCATCGGGATTATGATGTCGATTTCCGACAGCTTTTCTATGTCGGCCTTTCCGACATGGAAAGGCTGTTGGAAAGTGACTTTGCAGCCTCTGCGGGCTACGATTGTTGGCCTGGGGGGCATCGATGGTAAATGGAAAATCCATTAGGTGCCTGCCACACCGTGCAGGGATTTCCACAAACTCCCATTTCTAAATGGGAGCTTTTGCTGTGGGCGGTTTCCGCCCACCGCACAAGCTCCCATTTAGAAATGGGAGTTTGCGACCGCACCATGATGCGGTCGCATTCTAATTCGGTGTTCAGAACTTCCGACACCGAGACGATGTTGGTCAGAGGCAACTCTGAAAGACATCGTAATTGAGCCCTAAGTGTCTTTATCACACCGTGCTGCTCTAAATCACCGTAAAGCTGAATCAGCATGTACACCAAAGAAGTGTACTCCATCAAACGGCATATCTTTTAGGCTATTCTGTAGAGGCTCTGAAACCACAGATTGTCGCAGCCATGCATGTCTGCGCAGGCTACTGACTGAGCCATAGCTCTACCCACGGAATCACTGGTGTCCATACCACATTTTATGGTGAATTTAGCCGCCTCTATGCCATCCTGCACCAACTGTATCAGTTCACTTTTGGCTTCCTCTGGAAGAGAAGGCAGCAAACTCTCCAATGAGTCCCATAATGCATGGAAAAACTTGCTGAGAATACATGTAGTCTTCAAAGACCATAATGCTGCACTAATGGAAGAGAATATATTCCTCCCACAACTTTCCAGCCATCTGGACTCAGTGCTCAGTGGAACCAGAGGGAGGACGTTTGGCTCTGCAGAGGCTGTAGCTACTTGCACAACCAGACCTTTAATGAAGGGATGTTTTAAGAGACAATCAGGATCCCCTGGGGCAGGCTGATGCCTATGTGATATAGCCCGTTCTACAGGCATTCCCGTTACCGGCTTTGCCCAAGCCCCTAACAATATCATGTAGAGACTCATTATAAGTAAGTAAGGGGTCCACTACCATCTTACCCTGTTGAAGAACATCCACCACAGAGTCTGTGGACAATTCCACAGAGAGAAGCTGGCAATCTAAGACAACAGCTGCCCTCCTTAATACCGCAGCAAAAGAGGAACTCACCGCTGTTGCCATACCAGTTTGAGAAAGTAAATCTGAAACTGGAGAGGATGAAGTCCACGAGCCTCACCCAGGTCAGGCAGCCAATTTTCCTCAAAGGGAGGCTGGACAGTATTGCCCAAAGGGTTTTGACACCCTATATTCTTCCCTTCGCCTGCAAAATTGTGCATTCCCATAGGAAGAGCAGAAACCGGCTGTATAAGGGCAGATCGAAAGTTGGAAAGCTCCATCGGAGCCGCTACCGACTCTGTCCGGCACGGCGATGTGTTGACATTGCGAAAATTAATTGTCTGCAGCGTCGAATGGTGCCGCTGACATCATTGGCTGACCCAACGCCTAAGGTGAACACCCTGAAGGGCTGTGCATCGGCACCCTCTCGAATCCGATAACAGATTCAAAGGGCCTGACTGGCACCAAGGGCGAACCTGCCAGTGAGGAACCAGTCATGGCACCTCCCACCTGATTAGGGCTAGGAAGCGCTCTTGAGGGAAATTGAAACCCAAAGATTTTTTTAAGGGAAATGTAATATTCCCGCATTGGGGCTAGAGTCTCCCCGACTCCAGGATATTTGGGGAGGCGTGGGGTGGACTCCAGAGAATGCTCAGCAGCTGAAGGTTCGAGATGGCATCAGAAACTAACTTACGTTTCGACCGTTGGTGCTTTGGAGCCTCCATCGATGGAGATGGCCCCTGATCCGAACGGCTCCTCGACAGGTCTCCTTACTTCAACGAGGACTGATGACGCCGCTGTGCCTCAGATAGTTGTGCCGCCAGAAGTTTTATTCGACGCTCTTTCAACTCCTCCGGCCATAGGCGCTGATAGGAACCACACTCCTCTGAGTCATGGTGGTCCCACAGGCACCACAAGCAGATGGTATGAGGATCTGTGATCGACATCTGTCTGTTACAAGATCCACATGGTTTAAACCCTGAAGGCATTGCAAAAAGCACACTGTTTCGCTCAGAAAATGTGGAGATGGGCTGGAAAAACGGCCCCTAACTGCTCCGGATCCACGTTGCAAGCACGGAAAAGAAGGAACTTCAGCGTGTCGGCGAGGGGGTTATATGAACTCCGTCGATGTCACATCGCATGATGACGTCGATACAGAGTCGCAAGGCGCCCTTTGCCGATACGCGGACATGCTGTGGAAAAAAGTTCCAGATCCAGTCTTGCGCCTGGGGGAGGATTCTACAGTAAGGAATCTGCAGCTAGATGTCTCTATCAGATATTTGGGTTGTGTGTATTGACTTGTACCTAATGCTGATTGCACATAAGATTACAAAAATAAATATGTTTAAAAAAAGTTTTGCTCTCCACACATTTCCATCTGACTGCATAAGCTGTGTTATATTTTTTCTGTCATTTTTTCAGTAAATGTTTGTACTGCTGCAATGCACTGTCCCAGATTTGTTGATCTGCATTATCAGTAATATGAAATTACAACCTCAGTATCTCATAAATATCATTTCCTTTCTACAAATTAAATGATCAACCGACATAAATGTGTAATGGGTTGGTAATAAAGTTTGTTTTATTTTTGTAGGCGACAAGCCAGCTGGAAGCACAGGAAGTGCTTTGGTTCGAAAATGCAGAAAATTTAGTTTTTCGCTGGAAAAAAAAAGAGTAAGTAATGTGATAAATACAGGGCAAAGTGTTGATTATCTAGTAAATAATAATGAAAATCCTTTGTTCATCTTTTTTATAAGCCCACATTTTCCCATTTTATCTTTTTGAAAGTCATGTGCTATTGCCTATTGCTCTTTTAATGGGAATGTCCTCAGTTTTGATCTCTGTTCCAAGAAGGATATTGTAATGTCCGGTGCATGGGTCTGAGACCTTGGCAAACAACTGTTTTCAATGCCTTTTTGAAAGTGTGGAAGATTTGCAGACCCTATCGGGTTCGCAGGCATTCTGCATGCAGCA
Organism: Calotriton arnoldi; assembly: GCA_963921515.1. Lineage (NCBI taxonomy): Eukaryota > Metazoa > Chordata > Amphibia > Caudata > Salamandridae > Calotriton > Calotriton arnoldi. The sequence goes on along the minus strand of CAWUFW010015735.1, from coordinate 146,939 downwards.
GTGTTGAATGGTGATTATTTTACATTTCCGTTTCTTTGTTCTGTATCTGGCTTGGATGAAAAGTCTAGAATTGCCTGGCCTGAGGTTTGGCATGGTAGGACCATTTAACACCTGTAGTCAGGGCCTGTGCCCAATAGGATTTATGGATGGATGCATGGGTGGATAACGGACAATAAAAAAAAAAAGGTATCAAACTGTTCACTCTAAATAGGGTGGCCAGTCGGATGGCTTACTTCCAATGGCCTCTACTCCATTGGAATGTTGGAGGAAGTTTTACACTAACAGAATAAATTGTACTCCGTTTGCAAAAAACCTTTGATCCACCCAACTCAAAATCAGGTAGGCAGAACTTGAGTTTGGCAGACCGGGTACTCTGTCACTGTCCGCCAAACTCTAAAACAGCCCACGAAGTGCACCTAATGCAGTAATGGCCCTGCTCCCCATGGAAACAGTCCATTCCATTCCTTGGCAATCTCACCCTTGCGTCCCACTAATGCTTTTTTAATTGGGAAATTCGAGATTCACATCTCCTCCCCCCCCCCCCCCGAATCTCCCTGACTAGGCTGTGCCCTGCAAAACGTTTAACACAGGCTACCAGTCTCTGCCAAACTGGGTGAAACCAACTCAGTGCACTGGCCTGTAAAGAATATATTGTGTGCTTGTGGATGAAAAAATCAAGATGAAACATTTGAGTATGGTAAATAAAGAGACCTTATTGGATGTAGTGAATGCCTTATAAATGTCATTACCTCCTGAGGGACAGTAAAATAAAAATAAAAATTACCCTCACGCCATGGGAGGTAACTTCCATAGTGTAGGGGTCATTTGCTTTTTATGTTTCAAAAACAAATTCCTGATTCAGGAGTTTGTTTTTGGAAAATAAAAAACTTGGAAAAGTTTGATCTGTCCGTCTGACTTTTCCTACATTGACATAAACCGCCAGGACAGCTGTTCCTGGCAATTTATGGAGATGTCCTGGGGGCAGGCAAGAGAAACCTCCGATCCGCTGACCTTGCCCTCGCCGAAACCCCGTGCATCCGCAGAGCAAGAATGGGTGGAAGAGCCTTCTCCTACATTGCGGCAAAGACCCGAAACGGGCTCCCTATCAGCATCAGACGCACCCCACTCTGCACACCTTCAGAAAGAGTCTCAAGGCCTGACTCTTCGACCCCCGCAGCGCCTTGAGACCCTCAGGGGTGAGTAGCGCGCTTCACAATTCCCTGATTGATTGATTGATTGGCAACCATCTCTAAATTTTACGGGCGAAGTAGCTGTCATAATGTACTCCACCACCCTATCTGCCTTTAGTCTGTCCATCAAACCCTAAATCAGGCCCTCTGTTTAGAGTGGCACAGTGGGGGAAGAAATGATGATTTGGAATGCAACCCTAAGTGGTTGCCAGTGGTTAGACAGTTTGCAAGCATTCGCCCATGACCTTTTGCGTGTTTGATTGCCAGTCGTATGCCTGGAAACATGAGACTGGAGCAGCTTTCCAAGTCTACTACTGCTAATGTTTGTAAATTCCAAAAAGTACATTTGCATCCATTCAAGGAATGCCTATAGGGGTGCAGATTTACTACTTTTTGTTGAACTAATCAAAATAAATGTTTAAGTTCCTGATTCAAAAATTTAACAAGTTAAAACCTCTTAGTGAAATCAAAACAATGAGAAAATCCAACTTAGACATAGGAAATCGACTCAGGACCACTAGACCCAACTACTAAGCCAAGAATGTATTTATTTAGGGGGGGTCACATCCCAAAAATCCCCCCTAAGCTACGCCCCTGACTTTACGCTGAGATCATATCTCTGCAATGCCATGATCTTAGGTGCATTTAGCACCATGTGGCGTCAGGGTTTTAAAAGCCTAAACTAGGATTTTCATGAGTGATTTGCTGTTGTTACCATTTCTATTGCATACTCCGCAAGGACAAACACTCTGAATCCTATTCCCAACAAAAGTGTTTGTGTTTTTTGTGTCAAGTAGTGACATCTCCATCTTTTAGGGACCAGATTTATGGATTTTTAAATGTCAAGGTATGCAGCTGTATGCTTTTTCGGGAGTACTAGTCATGTTAACATTTTCCTTTGATATATTTGGTGTGAGAAATTGGGTTACTGGTTGAGGGGGAGTGAAATCCTACTCAAGCAGCAATCACAATCCTCGTCAGGGTGAGGCACAAGCAAACCCCTCTGGTAGCTTGGCACAGAACAGTCAGGCTTAACTTAGACGCAATGTGTAAAATATTTATAAATCACCTCAAACAGTAATAAAGTGAAAACACAGCACAAGAAATATCACACACCAATTTAGAAACATAGAGCAAAAGTTAATAAGTCAAGACCAAAATGACAAAAATCCAATCATTACAACTGGAGATATGCAATTTTAAAGATTTAAGTGAAAACAGCGTCAAAAAGCCCAAAGTGCCACTCTCTGCTATCTGGTTGTACATGACCCGGAGAAAGTCACAAGTTTAGGCTGACATCGATGGGAGGGCGGGGGTTGGATACAGAGACCAGGTTAGTCCAGCTGAAACATTACTTTCTCAGTCCAGCGCAAGGAGTCCTGTTCACGGTGGAGGGGACTTTACTTCATTGTATTTTTTATTGTCGGTAACTACATTGTGTTTTCCTTCTCCCCGCCGCTGCTGCCCCTGCGGCCCCTGCCCACGCTCGTTCCCGCCTCCCAGCTCATCGTCCCTCCCCCCTCCCCTACTTAATGGCGGCTGCTGCGGGGGAGCGCGAGTGAGACCTCTGACCCTGGTCACTGGCCTGCTCTTCCCCCGCAGCTCCGCGCCATCGACTCTGCCGCTGAGCCCCTGCCTCCTCCCACGAGGGCTTCGAGGCCGCAGCCTGCTCCGTTCTGTACCCACTGTGTGAGAGTTTACTTCATTGTATTTTTTATTGTTGGTAACTACTTCATTGTATTTTTTGTTGGTAACTGCTGGTTCTCTTCTTGCCCCCTCTGTACTTGCTTTGGCCCCTTGGTATTCCTTCCTGTGCCCACTGTATTTTCCTTCTCCCCGCCGCTGCTGCCCCTGCAGCCCCTCCCCCCTGCCCACGCTCGTTCCCACCTTCCAGCTCATCGTCCCTCCCCCCTCCCCTACTTAATGGCGGCCGCTGCAGGGTCGCGACCCGACCGCGGCCAGCGCCAGGAACCCTGGATCCACGGCCAGCCACCGCTACGACACAGCCGCCCTCCAAGCACTAAACCCCGGAAGACTCAGAGACTGCCAGCAGGCCTCGCCGAACTCAACCCAAGGCCAGTTCTCCTGCCTCCACTGCCGCCAGACCTTCACCACCACCCCGGACCCCAGCACCACTGACGCCAGACCAAACGGCACCCTCAGATGCATCCTCCTCAACGTGCGCTCCATACACAGGCACGCCATGGAAATCTGGAACCTGCTCGACTCTCTCTCACCCGACATCGCCTTCTTCACGGAGATCTGGACCAAGGCCTCCTCCGCCCCAGACATCAACACCACCATCCCGGACGAATACAAGTTTCAGAGGAAGGACCGCCCCAACCACCCGGGAGGAGGCCTCGCCATCGCTCACAAGAGCACTCTCCGCCTCACCACCTCCAGCGAAATCTTCCCCTCCGCCGAACACCTGCACTTCCAGATCCAGACTAACCCCAACACAACACTCCGAGGAACCCTCGTCTACAGACCCCCCAGCCCCCGGACACCCTTCGCCACCACCATCACCGACTTCATCGCACCCCACGCCATTGCCTCATTGAACTACATACTGATTGGAGACCTGAACTTTCACCTCGACAACTCCAGCGACCCCAACTCCACCGCCCTTGGGACAACCTTGCCAACATCGGACTCAAACAACTCGTCACCACCCCGACACACAGAGCAGGACACACCCTCGACCCCATCTTCACTGCAGGAAATAGCGTTCACTTCAGCCACACAATGCAACCGCCATGGACCGACCACCACTGCGTCCACTTCACCATCGACAAACCCAAGGCACCCAAACCAGCCCCACGGCCACCACGAAGGAACTGGAGCAAGGTCACAGACGAGCAACTTAACTCCACCCTCACCCGAGACAAACACACCTGGGCACCCGACACAAACATTGCAGCCAGAGGACTCCACACCTGGATCTCCAACTGCGCAGACGAGCTCACGCTGCTATGCAACCCTGACAAACAACGCCCCAGAAAAGCCGCCTGGTTCAGCACCGATCTCCTAGAAGCCAGGCGCACCTGCAGACGCTTGGAGAAGAACTGAAGAAACTCCAAGACTACCGAAAACTACTCCACCTACAAGGACGCCATGACGGACTACCACAACCAAATCAGAACCACCAAGAGGAATTTCATCCACAACAAAATCCTCGCCAACTCCACCAACACCAAGGAACTCTTCAGTGTCATTCAGGAATTCACCAACCCACGCAGCGAAGCCACAGATATCACCCCGTCTCAAGACCTCTGCGGCAAGCTTGAAACATACTTCCATCTCAAGATCAAAAACCTCTACGACAACTTCATCGACCATCCACCAGACACCACAGCCGCCCCTCAGCCTCCCAGAGACACCAGACAGCCCACCATCCCCAACTGGACACCAATCACGACCGAAGACACCGCAGCGACCATGAGAGGCATCCACTTGGGGGCCCCCACTGACCCCTGCCCTCCTCATATCTACCACAGAGCCGCGACCACCATCGCACACGAACTACAATGGACCATCAACACCACATTCACAACAGGCACCTTCCCAGACGATTGGAAGCGTGCAGAAGTCAGGCCCCTGCTCAAGAAACCCACAGCCGACCCCACCGACCTCAAGAACTACAGGCCCATCTCGCTCCTCCCCTTCGCAGCCAAAGTTGCAGAGAAGACAGTCAACAGGGAACTGACATGATTCATCGAAGATAACGCCATCCTCGACCCATCCCAATCCGGATTCAGAAGCAACTAAAGCACCGAGACCACCCTACTCGCCACCACAGACGACATCCGCACCCTCCTTGACCAAGGCCATTCTGCAGCCCTCATCCTACTCGACCTATCAGCAGTCTTCGACACAGTCTCCCACCACACACTAGTCACCAGGCTACACACCGCCGGCATACAAGGAACAGCCCTGGACTGGATCCGATCATTCCTCACTGGAAGAAGCCAAAGGATCAGGCTACCACCCTTCCTCTCCGAGCCTACTAAAATCACCTGCGGAGTCCCACAAGGATCATCGCTGAGCCCGACCCTCTTCAACATCTACATGGCCCCCCTCGCAGCCATCGTCCGACAACACGGCCTCAACATCGTATCCTACGCCGACGACACCCAGCTCATCCTCTCCCTCACCAAAGACCCCACCACCACTAAACTCAACTTCCAAAAAAGAATGCAAGACGTCGCAGTCTGGATGACCAACAGCTGTCTGAAGCTCAACGCCGAGAAGACGGAAGTCCTCGTCCTCTGGACCACCCCGTCAGCATGGGACAACACCTGGTGGCCGGCCGCCCTCGGCAGCCCACCCACCCCATCAGACCACGCCAAAAACCTCGGCATCGTACTCGACTCAACACTCACCATGACCCGACAGTTCAACGCAGTCACCTCCAGCTGCTTCAACACCCTCCGCATCCTCCGCAAGACCTTCAAATGGATCCCCCCTGAGTCGCGGAAGACAGTCACCCACGCACTCATCACCAGCAGACTGGACTATGGAAACGCACTCTACGCCGGCATCAACAAGTCCCTGCTCCGCAAACTACAGACAATACAAAACACAGCCGCCAGACTCGTCCTCAACAACCCCCAGCACGCACACATCAGCCAACACCTACGAAAACTCCACTGGCTCCCTGTGGAGAAAAGAGTCCCTTTCAAAATCCTCACCCACGCCTACAAATGTCTACACAACAACGGACCCAAATACCTCAACGACAGAATCAACTTCCACGTGCCCAAAAGAAACCTCCGATCTTCCAACCTCACCTTGGCCGAAACCCCGCGCATCCGCAGAGCCAGAGCAGGCAGAAGATCCTTCTCTCACATCGCAGCCAAGACCTGGAACGAGCTACCGGTAGACATCAGACGCGCCCCCTCCATGAACATCTTCAGGAAGACCCTCAAGACCTGGCTCTTCGGCCAACAGTCCTGCGGACCCCACCCTCCCCCCATCGCCTTGAGACCCTCATGGGTGAGTAGCGCGCTTACAATTTCCTGGATAATTGATTGATTGAAGGAGCAGGGAATCGTTGTGGATATATCGCCGAAGAGCAGGCCTGGCATCGCTGACGGTCGTCACTGTAGCGCGAATATCCTGTTGTCGTTGCGAACGGTCGGGTAGGAGCTTTGTGCTGGCGCTCACCGTGAGCGATCGATGTTGTAGCAGGAAGGGTTGGGTTGATGGAACTTCGCGTTGGTGGGCAGTGCAAGGTTTTGGCACCAACTGGCCCATTTGCAGTTGAAAAAAGCCCAAAAACTTAAATTCAGCTCCACTGAGGCCACACCTAAGGTCCAGGAACTAAGGAGCACCACTTGGGGGGTCAAGGGATTACTTCAGCTGGATCCTGGTGCTGATCAGGTGGTGGAGAGCTTGTTATTTCCCTGTGGGAGTCCGGGTTCAGGTGCAGATCAAATCCGTCTGACTAAGGCAGGAAGGCAGCAGTCCAGCAAGGCAGCAGTCCAGCAAGGCAGTAGTCTAGCAGGACAGCAGCCCAGTGGCAGACCTTTTAGCAGCACAGCAGTCCTTTGTCCGAACAGAGTCTCCACAGGTCCAGAAGTGTACTGAAGAGTTGGAGTCCGAGGTTCAATCCTTATACCTGGTGCATCCTTTGAAGTGGGAGAAGCTTCTAGAGATTTCCCTTTGAAGTGCACAAGTTTCCCGGCTCCCCTTTCCTGGCTTCAGACTAACTACAGTGGGTATGCAGCCCTTTGTGTTGAGGCAAGACACAGCCTATTCAAGTGTAAGTAGGGCTGTGCCCAGCTCCGCCCTCCCAGCCTGCCAGTGATGGGCCATCCAAGCACACGTACGCCCTCTATTGTGTGTGGCTGTCTAGGAGGAATACACAAAGCCCAGCTGTCAGCTACACCCAGTCATGTAACCCTGAGACGGGCTGCAGGCACTAAATGGCCAAGGCAGGAAAATGCCAACTTTCTACTCTGGCATTTTCATTTTGTAATTAAACTATCTGATTTTCAGAAGAGAGAGGATTTTTCATTAGAATTCCAAAGACACAAACATGAACTGGTTACCTATTTCCATTTGGATGCTACCGCTTATTAAATGTAATAAGGTAACTCTAATGGTATCCAATGGGAGAGGTAGGCCTTGCAGTAGTGAAAAATGAATTCAAGAGTTTTTCACTACCAAGACGTGTAAAACTAACAAGTACATGTCCAACTTTTTAAATACACTTCACCCTGCTGTCTGGGCTGTCCAAGGCCTACCCTACGGGTGACTTACATGTATTAAAAGGGAAGGTTTGGGCCTGGCAAAAGGTTTATGTTGCCAGGTCGAAATGGTAGTTTAAAACTACACACAGACTGCAATGGTTGGCCTGAGACATGTGTGAAGGGATAGTTAAGTGAGTGGCACAAACAGTGCTGCAGACCCACTGGGAACATTTAATTTACAGACTCTAGGTACATGTAGTACCACTTTACTAGGGTCTTCCGAGTAGATTAAATAAGGCAATTGGGTGTAAGTCAATTCTGCCATGTTTTAGTGAGAGAGCACAAGCACTTTAGCAATGGTGAGCAGTGATAATGTGTGCTGAGTCCTAATTGGCAACATAAATGGGTTCTGAAAACACAAGGGTGAAGGCAAAAAGTTTGGGGATGACCCTGCTGAAAGGGCCAAGTTTAACATTTGGTTTACAAATAGATAAGCATATTTAATAATAGTTCAAGCAGCGCAGCACGATAAGTTGCTGCCCTGAACTGAACGGGCTGGAGAGAGCTGAACAGCACCATATTTATGACGATATGGTGCTGTTCTCTCCCTCTGTGCGCTGGTGCACTTGTGACTGCCTAGCGTTAACATAGGCACCCTTGCGCCATGGTGCAAAGGTGCCTGCATATCGGGCAGGATTGATATTATGCAGGAAGGGATACTTTTCTGCACAAAAGTCGCTCATTAAACGTATTTTCCTCAATGTGTGCCTCAAGATCCCTTTCTGTACAAAAACAATCCTGCCCGTAATGCAGCATCCTTGGACCATAGTGCAAGGATGCTTGCGTTTCCATTAGACCATCTGAAGTGCACAACCACAGGTAGAGAGCTGAATCACGTCATAATTCATTAAATATGGCGGTAATCTGTTCTCTCCTGTTAACATAGCGCAGCAACTTTGCTTGTTGCACCGCATTGTGTTAAAAAAAAATTTGATAAACCAATTTTGTTTTTTTGGCAACAAACATTCGGGTACTCGAATAGTGCTGTCACTGAGGGGGCAAAAGAGAGGTCAGCATTCTTGTCCCAAGAGGGCCCCTTCTAGTTCCAAGTAATGCAGTTTGGATTAAAGAATGCCCTGTCACTTTCCAGAGGTAACAGCGCCCTGGCTAGGAAGAAGGCATTCTGTGCCACCTACCTGGATGACATAGCTGCCTTCAGTTCCGGTTGGGAGGAACACCTGTACCACTGCTGCCTTTCCTGGAAGCAGAGCTGTGTTATAGCTCGCCAGGGAACCTGTTCTTAACTTTTGTATGTTTTTTAAAACTTGTGATTATTGAATTTGTATTTTACACTCACCTGCATTCGCACGCTGCACTTTGCCGAAGACAAGCGGGATTACGGGTTGGTCCTCGCAAGGTAGAGCGGGGCAGCCATCTTGGTCAGCGGGCTAGTTGTTCAGCCCATACACTACTTAATGAGCACGCTGACGCTACCACGCAGCGCTGCCTTTCCTGGAAGCAGAGCTGTGTTATAGCTCGCCAGGGAACCTGTTCTTAACTTTCGTATGTTTTTTAAAACTTGTGATTATTGAATTTGTATTTTACACTCACCTGCATTCGCACACTGCACTTTGCCTAAGACAAGGGAGATTACGAGTTGGTCCTCGCAAGTTAGAGCGGGGCCGCCATCTTGGTCAGCCGGCTAGTTGTTCAGCCCGTACCCTACTTAATGTGCACGCTGACACGCCGAAAGCGTGCCTAAGGCAAACCCGTCAGCGCCCGTACGCATTCGGATCGCGCACAGCGCCAGCCCCCCTGGTTCTCAAAAGCCAGGAATCCTGACCTATTCAAGGGTCGACCTTCTCGCTTTGAATCCCAAAGGTAAGGACACTGCCTGTCAGTGTCTAACATTTCGCACAACTCCCAGCGATCTGCTATTAACATGTCCAAACTGCTATCAAACTCTCCCCCAAATCTTATTTTACTCTGTTAAGCCTCCCAAGCCTAAGGAAGGGGCAATTAATAAGAGACCTGAAGTTAACCCATTGCGTTGTCTACTGCTAAATGCCAGATCATTGGTCAAACATAGCACAGAGTGTGCATTACTCCCAGAGAATCACAACATAAAACTTGCATTTATCACCGAGTCTTGGTCAGATAAGGCTTCAGGGCCGGATCTGGCTAAAGCCACAGCTCCTGAGTTTTTCTGTTACACACAAGACAGACCTCTTAGGAGAGGGGGAGGACTGACAGTTGTATATCACAACTCCTTACATGCTGCCTTCTTGACAGCATCTAACTCGGCTTGTGAAGCACTTTCTTTTTTTTCTACACCCCTCATCACAACTCTTTTAAGGGCATTCTTCTGTACAGACCTCCAGGCCCAAGAAGTGCATTCCTAACTTCGGTCGGAACTTTGTTAGAGGATGGGCTCTGCTCCAACTCAGTCATGATCCTTGGAGATTTTAACTTTCATTGGGAAGCACTTTCGGACCCGGAAACAACTACTCTTGTTGAGGTGATGAACAGTGGAGGATTAAGACCACTTGTAGAGGGTCCCACTCATATCGCAGGGCACAGTTTGGATGGGAGTTTCTCCAACAACCCACAACTAACATGCACGGGTGTGTTGACACTTGCTTGGACAGATCATGCTGCGATTCAGTTCGAGTTAGCACCTCCCAACCCTCATCATAGCCTGGGAGCATCCAAGAAGCAGATTGAAACAAGAGCCTAGTAGAAAATTAAGAGCACAGAGCTAGAAGATCTCCTTACGGCAACGGCTTGCTCCTTTCCCGCTGAAGTGGAAGAAGCCACAACCTGCTACACAGAGTGGATAGATACAGCATGTAACAAACTAGCCCCGGTGAAAACATGGGTTCCCAAGCATTCCCAACCTTCAGCCCCCTGGTATTCCGAAGACCTGAGGAAGCAAAAACTTGCCTGTAAGCGGTTAGAACGCAACTGAAGAAGAGGCTACAATGAGGCAGAAAAAGAATCTTACAAACAGGATCTCACTCTTTACAAAAAACTACTATTGAATACTAAAAGGGCTTTTTTCACAGATCAAATTACACAGGCTAAATCCTCAACCAAAGAACTTTTTAGGACAGTAACCAAATTGGCCACCCCTAGCCATCCTAAAACGCAGAGTAGTCCAGAATTATGCAAGGAAATCGCCGTATTCTTTCTACAGAAGGTGGAAGCCAATTTTCTCTCTTTCAGACTCTCACTCTCCATCTGTGATGGCCAGAACTACAACTGATCCACGGCCAACTCTAGACAAGTTCTCCCTGCTGGAGAAGTGAGATACTATAAATCTCCTGGCCTCCACTAGATCTGGATCCTCTTACGATCCCTGCCCAGTCTCTGTGATTAAACAAGTTCCTGAACTCACTGGTACGGCACACACCCCCTTAATCTGAAAGAAAGTGTTAGTTATAGATTCCTTACCTTAGAATTACCCCCAGGCGTCAGACTGGATCCAGAAAGTTTTTCGTCATCAGTACCCCTGCACGTCGAAAGGTGGCGTAGGTCGGCTCCGCTTTCGTCGTTGGCGGCATGGTCGCCGGGTTAACGTTGCTGTAGCTACATAGACGCCGCCCTCGCGCGCTGACGTCAGTTCTTTCTTTTTCCGCACCAGCCAGCGCAGATCTGGAGAGAGCAGTACCTCCAGTCACTTTTTGACTGACTTTTTCTCGACTTTTGTCGACGCCGTTGTTGCTGAGTCTATCGACTCCTGGTACATGAGGGATGCCCGGTTCAAGGCCTGTGGTTCCTGTAGCCGACTGATGTCGGTGACGGATCCGCACCGCGTGTACCTGTTCTGCCTGGAGTGCGACCACGATCCCAAGTTGTGCTCTGTCTGCCGGACCATGAATCTGAAGTCTTTACGGGAGCAGTCCCGAAAGCTTCTCGAGGCCCGGCAGTCAGCTCCGCGCCGTTCGAGGTCCCGGTCGTGTGGGAGGTCGAGGGACCGGTCGCGGAGCCACCACCAGTCTTCTTCCAAGTCTTCGCACTCTTCATGTAAGTCGAAGCACAAGAAGAAGTTGAAGAAGCATCATCGCTCTTCAACTTCTCCTCGTCGGTCAGCCGACGCGACGAGGATGCGTGTGGTGCCCCTCCCGTGGCTCTGCGTGCGGAGCCCGAAGGGTCGACTACGAGTTTCCCTCCCTTCCCGGGACCCGGAGCGCCCCCCTGCCCAGCTTCGCCAATTTTACGAAGCGATGCATGCCATCTTTGGGCAGCCTGACTTTGCCGGCGCGCCTTCGGGCCCCGCAGACTCGGCTGGGGGCCCTGGGCCTTCGTCACCGGCGGCTTCGGCCCCAGCACGCAGGGTCCCCTTGGATCCAGGCCTGGATCCGGATCGGTGCTGGTCGACCTCATTACACCTCCCCCGGCGCCAATTCCACCGGCACCACGTCCGCAGCCGATGCCGGTTGTGTTCCCAGCCTGCGTCGATCCCGGCCTCCACCTCGTGGTAGACACGGCGCCGGACCGGCGTCGACCGATGCCGGATCCGGCGCCAACGGGTACTTTTGTGCCCTTGTTCTACCCTGGCTTTTCTAGACCAGATTGGCAGCAAGATGAGGGTGAGGAGGACTGGGAGGGGTCTGGAGACCCTTTCACTGTCCAGTTTGTCTATGAACCGGACTGGAGAGAGGAACTGGGGGAAGCCAGTGGTTTGGATACCTCACCAGACCTTGGCATGTTGTCTCCTCCTACCGTGGCTGCGGAGGAGGGAGCGTCTTACGTCGTGGTGTTGCGTAGGGCGGCCGAGGCTCTCAACCTCGAGCTACCTACGCTGGCAGTCAGGACTAACCTCCTGATGAGGTGCTTCAACCGGCAGCCACCTCTTCGGAGCCCCTACTACCGTTTAATGAAGCCCTCCCCGACATCCTTTTGGGCACCTGGTCCAGGCCCAACACAGGGGCTCCTGTGGATAGGATGATTGCCCAACGTCACAGCCCGGCTCCAGGCGACCCCACTTTCCCCCTCCCAACACCCCATCCCTGAGAGCTTGGTGGTCCAAGCCTCCACCTCCAAAGGCGCATTCCCTAACGCACCACCTGATAGGGAATCCAAAAAGCTGGACCATCTTGGGAAGAAGATGTTTTCTTCCTCCAGCGGTCGGTAGCCCTTCGACGCTATGCCTGGTGGAGGTTGACCGGTTTTTAAGGGGATGTCCAATCCACTCATATGGACATGCCCTTTGATGGCCGTCGCCTATTCGGCGACAAGGCAGACAACGCGCAGTGGTGCTTTAAGGACTCTCTGACTACGGCCAGATCCTTGGGCCTCTCCACCAGCCGCCCTGCGCAGTCTGCCTTTCGCCCCTTTCGTGGCTACGGAAGGGGTGCCCCACCACGTTCCGCCCAGAGCCACAGGCCAGCGCAAGCTGTTCAGCCCCTTCATGGCCGGGGACGTGGGAACTGCCGTCGTGGTTCTGGGGGCCAGCGGGCTGGCCAGTCCACCACAGCCACCCCCCGCAGCAGCCTCCAAACCCTCCTAGTCCGACCTTTCAGGGCCACCAAACTCCAGTGGGCGGCAAGATTCGCCATCACCTCCCCCACTGGTGCACCATCACGTTGGACAGGTGGGTTTTGCAAATAGTCTGAAGGAGCTACTCCCTCCCCTTCGAGACAACCCTCCATCCATGCCACCTCAGTACCATCGCATGTCGGAGGATCATCTGGCCCTTCTCCAGCAGGAAGTTTCGGCACTCTTGGCCAAGGGAGCCATCGAGCGAGTTCCTGTCCCAGAAGTAGGTCGTGGTTGCTATTCCCACTACTTTCTGGTGCCCAAGAAGGACAAAGGCCTGCATCCTATCTTGGATCTCAGGAACATCAACCGCTTCCTGCGGAAGGAGAAGTTCAAAATGTTGACGCTAGCTCAGGTCCTGTCTGCCCTCCACCCTGGAGACTGGATGGTAGCGTTGGACTTGCAGGACGCTTATTTTCACATCCCTGTCCTGCCGGCCCACCGGTGTTACCTGCGGTTCACAGTAGGCCATGAGCACTTTCAGCGCTTTCCTTTTACTTGGATCGCACAAAACAGTTCCGAGTGGATGACCTGCTCTTTGTTGGCTACGCGGGCACCAAGAAAGGTCGGGCCGTGCACAGACGGACCATTTCTAGCTGGATCATTTTGTGCATCAAAGCTTGTTATTCCTTGGCAAAGAAGGAGCCTCCAGTGGGGTTGCGCGCCCATTCCACCAGGGCGACGGCAGCTACCACTGCTTTGGGACGTGGAGTCCCCCTTAATGATATCTGTCAGGCAGCTACGTGGGCATCGCTGCACACGTTTACAAGACTCTACTGCCTGGACAGCCAAGTCCGGAGAGACTGCTTCTTTGGCCGTTCTGTCCTCCAGTACTTTCTGGTGTGAACTTAGTTCGCAGACCCACCTCCGGGGTTGGTATTGCTGGGGTATCTATTCTAAGGTAAGGGATCTATAACTAACTGTTTCTTTCAGATGAATAAGTTACTTACCTTCGGTAACGATATATCTGTAAGAAACATAGGTTAGTTATAGATTCCTTACCGCCCCACCCATCCTCCCCGTTCTGCGAACTGACTTCTAGGGTTAAGGACTTCCTTTCAGGGCCCTAGTTTTGTGCACCAGTGGTCAGTGTCTGGCATGGCTCTGCGCATCTGGCGTGGAAAGTCGTGTACAGAACTGATGTCAGCGCGCGAGGGCGGCGTCTATGTAGCTACTGCGACGTCATCCCGGCGACCACAAAGCCAACGACGAACGCGGAGCCAACCGACGCCACCTTTCGACGCGCAGGGGTACTGCTGACTAAAAACTTTCCGGATCCAGTCTGATGCCTGGGGGTAATTCTAAGGTAAGGAATCTATTACTAACCTATGTTTCTTACAGATATATCATTACCGAAGGTAAATAACTTGTTCTTTAATGCCATGTTCGAGTCTGGGCAGTTTCCCAAGAGATGGAAAACTGCATCCATTCTTCCTCTGCTTAAAAAACAAAGTCTTGACCCCAAGGATCCTAATGATTGCCGGCCAATCTCTTGTGTCCCCCTGCTGGCAAAACTGGTTGAAAAAACCATGAATACTCAACTCAGTATGTTCCTCCAAACAAATAACATATTAGACCCCACCCAATATGGATTTAGGGCAGGACACAGCACTGAGTCCGCCCTTATAAAATCCATGGAAGAATTAAGAGAAGCCCTGGAGCAAGGAGGTAATGCAGCACTAATCATGCTGGACATCTCCCCGGCCTTCGATACTGTCCACCATGATGTTATGTTGGACCATTTGTCAACCTGTGGGGTGCAAGGCAATGCCTGGAACCTCCTGAAATCTTTCCTTATGGAAAGAATTCAAACTGTGGACTTAGACAAAGCCCGCTCCAAACCTTTCTCCCTTCTGTGTGGAGTACCACAAGGCTCCTCCCTTAGTCCCACACTTTTTAATGTTTATGTGGCGCCCTTGGCGGCTTTGATCAGATCCTTCGGATTTCAGCTGACATCTTATGCGGATGACACGCAAATGGTGGTGTCTTTGCGGCCAGGGCAGGAGGCAGAGAAAGGGAAAAGGTTCCATGACTGCATGAAAGCGGTCAAGATGTGGATGACCACGAACTGCTTGAAGTTAAACTCCACCAAAAATTGAGGTCCTCATTTTTGGAAATAATGCCAACTTTTGGGCCCCAGACTGGTGGCCGGAAGAACTAGGGACTCTCGCTGAACCAACTAGGAAAGCAAAAAATCTGGAGATCATAGTTGATGATAAACTTACATTTGGGGACCAGGTAAATGCGGTTGCCTCTGCTAGCTTCCATCTCCTCAGAATGATCAAGAAAATAATGTCATTCTTACCGGTAGACAGCCAACGAGTAGTGATAACATCTCTCATTCTGTCGCGTGTTATCTACTGTACCAGCCTTTATTTAAATATCCAAAAGAGACACTTAAACAAACTCCAACTCCTGCAAAATACAGCAGCTAGACTGCTGACCGGGATACCAAAGTTGTTTCTGTCACAAAAGAAATAAAAAGGCTACACTGGCTTCCAGTCAAACAACGGATTCAATTTAAATCCCTATGCATGGTTTTTAAAGCCCGAATTGGCCTGGATTACCTGAAATGGCGCTTTCAATGGTACATCCCCAGAAGAGCTATTCGCTCCTCAGGAGCCAAAGGGGTGGTTATACCCCCTTTAAAAAAGTCAACTGGGGTGGAAGAAGCTTCATCACCTGTGCCGCAAGGGCCTGGAATGAGCTTCCTTTCCTTATTAGGAATGCCACTGAGCTGATGACATTTAGGAAAGGACTGAAAACCTGGCTTTTCACTACATAAGTCATCACATACTTCTCTGATCGGAAGGCAGTAACCAGCGCCAGGACACCCTTGGGTAACCGTTGCGCTTAAGAAATAAAATTAACATAAAATAACATAACATAACCTCCAGGAGCACCTCAGGCCGGCCTGACTATGAAGGCCAGTAAGTGCCAGATAGGACAGGGCCCTATGGTTTATCTGAGCCACATGGTGGGTGAGGGCCAGGCGAGGACAGTCTCTCCAGGCCATGACTGAGGCTATCCTGGCCTGCCAAGCCCTCAAAACTCAGATGGAGGTGGGGCCTTCCTGGGTCTCACCAGATATTACAGGTGGTGTGTTAAGGGTTATGGCACCATTGTTGCCCCCTTAATTGAGCTGACTTTCAAGAAGAGGCCCTTAAAGGTGATCTGGACAGAGGTCTATCAGAAAGCATTTGACTTCCCCAAGGAGGTCATGTATACAGTACCTGTACTCTAGGCTCCTGACTTCTCGAAGGAGATAATTACGCAGACGGGGGCTTCAGATCGTGGCATAGGAGCTGTCTTAGCACAGTTAAATGAGGAGGGCCTATACCATCATGGGCCTTCATTAGCAGGAGGTTACTTCCCCGGAAACAGTGGTGGAGTGCTATTGATAGGGAAGCCTTTGCTGTGGTCTCGGCACTGAAGATAATGAGGCAGTGTATTCAAAAAGTTGGACATGTACTTTTAACTATTACATGTCCTGGTAGCAACAGCCCGTTGCTGTCCTGTTTATGCATTAGTCCCAATTGTAGAGTGTCGGGCGAACCACTTAAGAGTGACCTGTTTAAATCCACAAATCTCACTGTAAGACCTGGCATCCTTGGCTTGGTTTCCCCTGACTTTTTTCCTCCTGACCTCCTGTTTGGCTGACTTCATTTTGGCTGGCTTTAGGATTCTGGGCACTTCACCATTGCTAACCAATGCTAAAGTGCATATGCTTTGTACTCTAAATATGGTAACATTGGCTTATCCACAATTGGCATATTTAATTTACTTATAAGTCCCTAGGAAAGTGAGTGCACTTTATTGGGGACTTTTAAGTAATATGTGCCCAGGGCCAGTAAATTACATTCTACAAGTGGGCTTGCAGCACTGATTGTGCCACCCACTCAGAAGCCCTTTAAACATGGTTCAGGCCTGCCATTGCAGAACCTGTGTTTACAGTTTTAAACTACCATTTCGACCTGGGAGTTAAACTACTCGCCAGGCCCAAACCTTCACTTTTACATGTAAGCCACCCCTAAGGTGGGCCCTAGGCAGCCCCAAGGGCAGGGTGCAGTGTATTTAAATGGTAGGACATGTACTTTTGAGTTTTGCATGTCCTAGTAGTGAAAACTGCTAAATTAATTGTGCGCTATTGCAAGGCTTATCTCTCCCATAGGTTAACATGGGGATTACCTTAAACCAGCTTTTAAGTGTAATTTCCCATTGGGGGCAGATAGAAAAATTGAGTTTGGTGACCTATGGACTCACAATTTGAAAACACCTCTTTTAGTAAAGTTGGTTTTTAAATTGCACGTCTGTAAATGGCCCTTCTAGAAAGTTGGCATTTTCTTACTTTAACCATCCTGTACCTCTGGCTGTTTCTGAATATCGCTCTGGGTTAGGGTGACAGCTGGGCTTTGTGCATTCTCTCTAGACAGTCACACAAAGGGAGCTGGGGTGTGACATTTGCATCCTGATGGCCCATCACCAAGATGATGGGCCTTCCTGAGGTAGATTAGGAGGGAAAAAACTGACACTTGCACCCGAATAAGGCTGTGCCTGTCCCCACACAAAGCGCTTCATACTCCCCTGTGGTGCGTCTGGAGTCAGGGAAAGATGGGCAGGGACCTTGTGAGGTTCAAAGGCCTCTTTAATGTCTCCCCCCCTTCAAAGGTACATTTGGGTATACGTTCTGGATACTGACACCTCCAATTCAGTACACTTTTAGGTCCTGAGGAGACTCTGGCAAGAAGAGGAGATGCCTTTCCAGGAGGGACTGCCACTTTGCTAACTGCTCTACTGTGTTGACCTGCTGCCTCTTTCAGTGACAAGGGTGTACCTACTCCACAACCTCTCAAAACCTAAAGTAGCTCCAAGGATTTGTTGGCTTGCCCCCTGTTCACAGAAGTTTCAGGGCCAAGAAAGACTTTACTTGTGCTGTAGTACTGCCTGCGCACATGTCTGTCCTGTGTAACCATGAGGATTGCTGTGTCTGCTGCTGGATTTGGCATCTGCACATGTCTGTTCTGGGTGCCGACTGTCATCGCTGACGTCTGCCCTGCCTGAGCGAAATTGCCATGGTTGCTGACGTCCCTGCGGACGCACTGCCCACGGGCAGCAAAGTGCGGCTCATTCCCCATCCCCTACCAGCTTCAGAAGAAGGGTCATCTGTAGCTTGGTCCTCGACCCAGTGAGATTGGCACGTCTGACTCAACAGCGCCCAAGGACAGCCGAGCAAGGCTTGTCTGTGCCCCCTAGCCCGCACCAACATCGAGATTTGAACGGGGGGCTGTGCCTGCCTCCTAAATGAGGATCGCCATGGCTGTTTTACCGCTGCCTTGGTTCACCCGACAGGTACTATGTACATAGACCAACTAGGTCTCAAGAGCTGCTCTACATGGCCTCACGGGCAGTTGGGCTTACCTGGAAGTACCGTACTGAGAGCCCAGCAATAAGCATCCCCGTTACGGGTTTTCGAAAGCATTACTTGTATATCGCTCTACTGTTTAGATCATTGCCAAGCCCCCGGCGAGACCGTAAATACCTTAATGGAAGTGCAAAGGCTCTTCCAACACTGTAATAATCTATATATTTTGAACGCCTATATCTTAATAAATATTGATTGGATTTTTGTCTTTTTGGTTTTATTTTAATCAGATAAATATTCTTCATTTTTCACAACTGATGTGGAGTCTTTTTGTGGTGTTTTCATTGTGTTACTGTAGTTAATGTGTTGCACGAATACTTAACACATTTCGTCTTTTTTTTTTTAAATGCCATTTATTGATTTTTATTATTATTAACACTGATCCTGAAACAGTAGGAATTAAACATGTAATCTTACGGTCATTTACAGAAAAGAAAAACAGACATTGCTATACATATTATCAACACAGTATTCTGGTATTAATGCCGTTCCGGGATCTTGTGGTTTCGGAAGTTTCCATTAACATATTAATAAACATTATAATAACTGTCTTACATCGTGATGAGCATATTTGATAATAAGTTTGGGTGCAACTCTGTGTGGGCTACTAAATGGGCACTTGCTAAGTGACGGGTGGGTGTAAGACGGTCCGGATTCTTGCACAGGGTGGAATGGGTCGGTATCGGGTCTGTTTTGGGGGTGTTTGAACAGGGCCAGGTGTTTTGTGCGGATTGACGTTATCGGTGAGTGGTTGTGGAGCAAGGGCATGAGGGTAGGGGCTAGGGTGGGTCAGCGCCAGCATCAGTAGTGATGTTGTGTTAAAAGTGCTTCTATCAATCAGAGACGGTGCAGTGCAGGTCATGTCTTAGGTCAGGGAAAGTGGCATTCAATTTTGATTCTATGAAAGTTAAATATTTATACCAGTCTAGAGTAGTAGTGGCAGTGGGTAGGTTTGCAGCTTTACCTTGAGCCAACTCATGTTCTGCCAGTAGCACCCTTCGAAGGTCGGTCAGCCACACATGAATACGTGGCGCCGTTGCCGACTTCCATGACATGGCCAGTTTGCGTTTGGCAAGGCCAAGTGCCAGGTCTAGGAATTTGTTGATGTTCGTATGGCAGGCTTTACACTTCGTTATGCCTAATAAAAAATGAGGTCCCTGAGCAGTGATTATCGTGTCTATAGCCTCAGATAATGAGATGGCTACATCGTTCCAGTATGCTTTTAGTTGAGGGCATGTCCAGACCATATGAATGAATGTGGCTTCAGAGTTCTGGCACCTGGGGCAAATATCGGCTGCTATCTCGTACATGCGCGCCAGCCTGTGTGGGGTTAGGTATGCATGATGGCGATAGTTAAATTGTGTATATTTTATTCTAGCGTTGGTGGATATTATTTTAGGGGCCCCTATACATTGTATCCATTGTTTAATAGTAAGTGTAGTTGCCAGTGCTGCATCCCAGTATTCTCTGAGTGGCGCCTGTAGAAGCGTTGAATCAGGCTTTGGGGAGTTGTATAGTGTAGATATTGCTTTCCTGCCCATACCGTGTGTCAGTAATACCTGCAGTGTGTTAGATGTTTTGGGTTCATCTTGTGTATTCCCCCATGTCTTGAACAACTGATTTGTAAGTGTTGCGTACATTAAGAAAGAGCCGGGGCTATTCCATTATCTTCCTTCAGCGCATTGAAATCTCATAGACTTGAATCTACAAATAAGTCTCCCCATGTGGATAAGCCAGTTGCGGACCAGTCTGCCATTTCTGGTCGCTTAAGACTAGTATATGGGCCGGGGAGTATCTCGAGCGGCAGGTCTGGGGCGTAGGGCGTAGGTGAGTGCCTTCTTAGCACATATCTAGACCAGCAGCTGCGGGCCATAGGCATCAGGATATTTCCCTGTTCGTTCGGTTTCGCTGACTTGGACCATTCTAGGAGTGCGGGCTGTCGTAGGTCTAACGCCCATGGGTCCAGCTCGGTAAGATTGTGACTTGCTAGCCAGCGCATGGGTCATTGTAGTTGTGCAGCTGCATAGTAATTTTCGTAGTTAGGAGCGCCCAAGCGGCTTTCCGTTATGGGGAGATAGAGTTTTGGGAGGGCGGCTCTGACTCTGGAGTTGCCCCATAATAGGGATGTTAGGAGTGACTTCAAGTCACAGAACATTTTGCTTGGCAGTTGGGAGGGAAGGGCAGCAAAGAAGTACAAGAGTCTGTGAAGCAGGAGCATTTTAGATATGGCTATGCGACCCATGGGGGACAATGGTAACTCCGTTCAGAACATTAGTGAGGCTCGGGCCCCCACGATCACTTTGCCCAGGTTGCTGTCTATTAGGTCTGCTTGTGAGTGGTATATTTTTACCCCAAGGTATTTGAAAGAGTCATAGGACCAGGTAAGTAGGGCGATTTGTAAACTCGTCCTTTGCTCTGGGGTTAGGGGTGTCATTGGCAAAGGCAGCGATTTTCCCCAGTTCACCTTCAGGCCGGATATGTGTCCATAGTTATCCAGCAGGTCAGTCAGGCCGTGTAGGGCTGCATGTTGGCCACGGAGATAGACCAGCGCATCGTCTGCATATAGCGAGATGATGTGCCAATGATTATGTGCCTCGATGCCCCAATCAATAACTCGACTACGAAGCGCGCATGCTAAAGGCTCCATGGCAAGGGCAAAAAAAATGATTGGTGATAATGGACAACCCTGTCTGGTGCCCCGTTCTAATATAAAGGGGTCCGATATCATTCGACCTGTCTTGACATGGTCCTGTGGGGCAGTGTATAATATCTTGACCCAGCGCAAGAACTGGAGCCCATGCTGTAGCCCGCTAATACTACATTAAGATACTTTCACCCTAAAGTGTTGAAGTCTTTTCGATATCTAGTGAGGCTATCGACGCTGGTTCCACTTCTGTGTGCCCAGTCCAGCAGCATAAAGAGACTGCACAGATTCAGGCTAGTGTTCCGATCGGGTATGAAACCATTCTGGTCGGAATGCACCAACAGTTGTCACTTCCAACACTCTGCCCAGTATTTTGTAATCCAAATTTAGGATGGATAATGGGCGATACGAGCCCATTTGTAACGGGTCCTTGCCAGGTTTGAGTAGCACCACCAGCACTGTCTCGCGGAGGGAGAGGGGTAGTATACATCGGTCAAATGCCTCTGTATAAATGCGGTGTAAGCGAGGGATCAATTGTGTGCTGAATGTCGTAAAGAGTTCTAGGGGCCACCTGTCTGTCCCTGGGGTTTTGCCTCGCCAGTTGCTGGATAGCCTCAGTTATTTCAGTTTCCGAGATGGGGGATTTGAGGGCTGTGAAGTGTGTTTGTGGAATTTGGGTAAGAGCTATAGCTCCAGGAAAAGTTGTAGCTCCTGGTTATCATATGGTGAAGGGGATCTATAGAGGGAGGCGTAATATATATAGAAGGAAATATTAATCTCTGCCTGCGTGTTGACTCACCGACCTTCGAGGTCATAAATTGCTGTGATGGGTGTTTGGGATGTATCATTTTTCAGTAACCACGCTAGTGTCTTACCCGCTTTGATCCCTTTTACATGTTCTCTAGTGAGGTATTGTTTATAGTCTAAGGCGCACAGACGATCCAGTGTTGTTTTATGGGATAACTTGGCTTGGGCCAGTGAGGGTATGACTTGTGGATCAGTGGGGGAGAGGCGTTCACAGCATTGTATTTCATTCTCTAGGTCTTTGTTGAGGGACATGCGAGTGCCATATACCGCTTTTATTGCATGCCCACGCAAGACCACTTTAAATGAGTCCCATTCTATTCCAGCATTGGATGCCGTGCCCTCGTTGTCTAGAAAATACGTTGTGATAGATTGTGATAGGGAAGCGCGCAAGGATGCATCCTTGAGCTCTTCTATGAGGAGGCACCATGTTGGGATGTTGGTTCTTGATTTGCCGCAGGTTAGCTGTGATCTGATAGTGTGCGAGCGAGGTATTCCTCATAGGCCACACTGGGTAGGGCCTCAGTAGAGCAGTATATTATGTCTATTCTTGTGTACAAGTCGTGAAGCCCTGAGTAATGGGAGTTCTCCCTTCCAGTGGGAGTATGCCTTGCAATGCCTCCTGCAAGTGCATATTAGTGGACCATGTATGCGATTGTTGTGCTAGAGTGATGCATTGTGCATCTGGGAGTGGGGGGCGCCAGCGGTCCAAGTCGAGCTCAAAAGTGCAGTTAAAGTCTCCTACCCAGTACGCGGGGTCATGAAGCAGCGCTGGGGTCATTGGGTGTAAGAATGCAGATTGACCTGAATTTGGTGCGTAGAGCGAGATTAAAGTTATGGGTGAGACATCTAGTATTCCCTCTAGAATTGCATACCGGCTGTTCGGGTCAGTGTGTGTGTTAAGTGTCTGCAGTGGAATCTCAGGTGCGACCCATATCATGGGTCCTCTGGCATAGCCGGAGTACGTGGGCCCTATTTTTGTGCCCCTATTGCCTTTTTCGTAATGAGGTGAGTGTTTGAGTGGTCAGGTGTGTTTCTAGGAGGAGCCCGATTGAGATCTTGCGCCTTCTCAAGTATTGATACACTTGATACACATTGTGCGTGCAATGGTCAATTCCTGATGAGCCGACAATGCATGTCTTCCCCTCCCGCGAGAGTGGGACCCCAGTATGGTGCTCAATCTGTTGCGCGCATCCTTTGTGACATATGTGATTTGGTGAGGAAGACAGTACATTGTGAAAATTAACAATTCCCAACTCCCATTCCCAGGCCAATTCGCCAACGGGCGGACAGCTATCTGCACTTAACTGCGATCAAACTTAGTGACAGGTTAAAGAGAAGAGGAAATAGCGGGAGGTACAATAGAGGAAGAATCAGAGAGAGAAAAGAGAAAAAGGGCACTACAATAGTGGCTCTGTAACAGTCACTTAAAGTGGGTGGGGAGCTGTGGCAGCACATCGAGTTCGATGTGCCCGCCTGGTTGTTCTGGTTTTGCATTTTGAGGGCTGGGTACCTGTGCAGACCATGGTGGCTCATTTGATAACAGCAGACTATGTAACTGAGCTGTTCTAAGCTGCGTCACATTATATCATCTGCTGTTTGTGGAATGACTGTGGGACCACCACCCAGTACTACAGTCTGTTGCGAGTCCTTTAATGACGGGGCATTTTCTGATTGTGTGTCTGCCTCCGACCCCGGTGGCGAGGGAGGGCAGGAGGCTGCATATCTTTCTGCGTATTTGGCTGTCTGCGCCCTCTCTCTTGCTGCTTTGGCTTTGGAGGGCCCCTGCGACTGGCGACTGCTTTGTGTTCCACGTCGTCTCTGAGTCTCCTTATTGTGCGCCAGTCCGTTCTGTTCCAACTAGCCTCAAGCCTCCTCCGGTGTGGTGCAGAAAGTGGCACCGTCGTCATGTTGTATCCTTAATGTGGCTGGGAACTGGAGAGCATGTTTTACGTTATGCCATTTCAGGCAGTTTTTTACATCCAGGAAATAGGACCTCCGTTGCTGCACTGCAAGCGTGTAATCCGGATATATGTGTACCTTGGTGTTCTCGATCGGCCACGGTCCGCGAGCTCTCATCACTTGCAATATATGGTCTCTATTGCGATAATTGAACAGCTGTGCTGCCACCGGTCTTGGAGGATTACCCATATGGGGTAAGGGGAGGGTCCGCCTGGTACCTTATAGGCCCTTTCAACTGAAAAGAACTTGGATTGTTTGCCCTTGAGAATCCCATCAGTGAACCAGGATTCAAGATAGAGTTCCATGCTTTGACCCTCAATGCGTTCAGGGAGACATACTATTCTCACGTTGTTCCTGCGTGATCTTCCTTTCTGGTCTTCCACCCGGTTCCTTAGGTAGTCCACCTCCTTTTGCAGCATTCTGATTTGCTCCAAGACTGTCACCGTGGGGATCAGGGCGGCTAGTGTCAATTTGGATTCCTCGACCCTGTCCTTTAGTTTTTTGTGATCTTCGCGCAAAAACCCAATTTCAGTGCATAGTGTATCTATTTTAGGGCCCAGCGTAGTTTTGATGTCCATGACCGCTCATCAAAGTCATGCAAGTGATCTGTTAGGTCCACCGCTGTTGTCTTTGCAGTTTGGTTAGTGTCAGTGAGATGATCAACCGGGTACGTCGTTCCCCCTTCCTGAGCCTGAGGCTCATCCGTTCTGGTCTTACCCATTTTTTGGAAGGTTGCTCAGAGCGCGATTCCTTTGTTGTACCACTGAGCTCCGGTTAAGTGGATGTGAGGGTGCTGGTACACTGATCAGGCAACAGCTGTGGTGGTCACAATCCCGTACCCGATCCCGCCCCGCAGCGGTCCCACTTTCCTGCAAGGTTGGGTGTGTCTACTTCTGTGGCACAATCGGGTGACCCTCGAGCGCCCGCTACTTGTGTGGACTAACCCTGGTGTCTGATGGCGCCCACGTGGGCAGGAGGACAGCGGCACGCTCTGCCCACACTAGGCTGCTGAGGGGCGATGTGTGGTGAAGCAGCCGATCAGCGAGGGCGGCAAGCCAGGGCCTCCTCTTGGGTGTCGCAGTGAGGTGGGCAGGTCACAACTCGGTCAGGGTTGCAGGCCATTGAACGGGTCTACGCTGCTTCTCTGTCCCCTGCGTCTGCTTCCCGCATCCGGTGGCGTTCCAAGCGCAGCAGCCTTAGGTGCCGATCTGCAGCCATGGTTTGCAACACTATGGCGCCTCTCCTCAACTGTTGACAGACTCAGAGTACCACCCTGTCAGCCCCAGTAGCAGCGCAAGTAAGTAAGTAATTTTGATTGTATAAGTTAATTAAAACCTTTACAAAATCGCTCGACATAAAATTCCTGAAAATAAAACCACAGTTACATCATGATTAGTATTCAACAGTAAGAAGCTATGGTACAGTTTAAGTTATCTACACAACATATCCCATCTAACTAGTTTGTGCAGTACTCCTACGGAATATCTGTTCATTCAATATGCATTGAGCAGTCCTTGGTTTCCCGGATTTTTCAGTCTCGTAAAGTGCCTGGTGCGTTGTGCATAAAGAAAAAGGTACCATTGGGTTGCATATATTATAAAATAACAAACTCTTTTTATAAAAAATGTATTAAAAGGTTTTGGCATGACTTGGCTGCCTCGTCGTTGGGGTTATAGCGACATTAGTGCCGAGGTTCCATAAAGTCCTAGTGCCCAGTACTTAACGAGAAGTTTTTTTTTTATATGTTAATAAGAAAGAATGCCATGCCTTAAACGCGACTTTTTTGCGTTGTGCGTTTCCTAATGAAGAGTGCCAGTTCAGGGAAATGGCGAGCCTTCGTTCGCAAAGCTGCTTATTGTACACCGGTTCTCTTAATTTTTTCCTCTGCCATCCCCATGAATTGTACAAACCGGCCGCCAGCTGTAGATCTCCTCCTCCAAGGCAAGCCTTCTCTGCTTGTCTGCAGGATCTTATCCTCCTGTTGTTAAAGATAGTTTTCAGAAGCAGTCGTCGTTTAGGATCCAATTCTCGACAAGTGCATAATAGATGGATGATGCTCTCTTCTGCTTTCCCGCAAAGACGACACTTAGTTGATTCCAATGATCGCTTCCATGGTGGAATGTGCGGCAGGACTGAAAGGATACCCATTCGGGACCGTAAATATTTTTCCTTTGTTTTCCTATTGAAGCCGGCGCCTAGATAGTTTTGCGGTAGGGGTCTTGTATAACTCTGCAGTACGCACCATCCATGGGCCCTTTCCCTGAGTGTTTCTTTGTCCTCTACTACTGACAGCCTTTTCACTGTCTTATTTACCAGTAACTTGAAGCTGTTATGCGTTCCCGAAACCGCCCAGAGCTACTTCAGGACTAGACGGTTTATAGATGCTGTCAGATAATCCCTTGCTTTACAAACCTTGCTTGTATTTATCTCATTCCATAGGTGGAAGTTCAGAGAGCTTTGTTCGGGCCTTCTAATCCTATGCCAGCATTTCAATTTCAATGTAAGCTTTATTTCGACAGAAACGTCATAAAAGCTGCAAAACAAGAGTGACATTACTATTGTTTTTTTCTTAAAAAGAGAGTGCAAATGTACAACATGTTTGGTTGGCATGGACATTAATGCAGCCAGCTAGTCAATTAGCACCTTCAGTCTAAAATACATATGACATATTAAAAAAGTTAATAAAAAGAGAGTAACAATAATAGATATATACATAATTATCCTAAAAACCAGTGTAAAAACAATCAATATTTCATCATTAAAGACAAGCAGTGATACAGTACTTGAAAAGACTTTCAATTTTCTTAGGCTGACAACCGGAGTTTAAAAAGTAAAGTGCTTGTGCATAATAATTCTAGCATCAATACTGTTATGACTTTAGAATCCCTGCTGTCCTGTGTACAATAAAAGCTGTATCTATCTCGTAAGTGCTTTCCACCGTATGAGCCCGGCTTGACCAAAGAACTTTGCTTCACAGCAAGAGAAACAAGCATTGGCATAGCCAATAGGTCTCGCCTTTGGGACCTTATAAGTGTTTAGTTATCCAGCACAATATCCTTGGTGCAACAACATCAACTGTTGCATGGCTAAACACTTATAAGGTCCCAAAGGCAAGACCTATTGGCTATGCCAATGCTTGTTTATGTTGATTTATACAGGTTTATTTTGGATGGCCTAAAGAGGTGACTTCGTTATTCAGTCTGTCGACAAAGACATATTTCCCCATTTGGGATGTTGTTACCACAGTCCAACCTCAAAGCAGGAATGGAAAACTGTGAAGAGAATGAACTACATCCTCTAAAAACTGATAACTTGGCATAAATAATTTATAACAACAGAAACAAAAATCTCGCCCGTAAATACAAAAACCCTGAAAACCTGCAGTTGCCTAAAGTATGCTATGACTAAGACCAAAAATCCCATCACCTGATTATGTTAAAAGCGAGAGCTCCTGACCCACTACAGAATGCACCAGCAAATCCTTTCTCTCACTCGAAAAATATTCACTATTTAAAAATGCAAATATTTGCAGCGTCCCGCATTCCAACGTCCAAACAATCCCTTTCAACAAATGTCCATTGTAAAGGACAAAACAGGGACTTAGAGTGAAATGGATACTAAGCTGCAAAAAAGGAGCATATCTTTCCATGTAGCACCCCTTTATCAGCGCTAAAGCCGAACATTCAGCAACATCAAGGGGGCAACAATCCTATGAGCTCAGACAAGAATCCAGATCTTCATTTGGATGCGTGGAGTGCTGACTAACCCTGGGCGTAGTTCGCGTAGTATCGCTACGCGTAGCTAAGCGAAGTGCACTTCGCACTACGCACGCTACGCGTAGCTACGCGAACTGCGTAGTGCGGTAGGGAAATGCTGTTCGCACTGATTGCACAGTGCCGGATGCTTGTCCGCACTGTGCAATCATTGCAAACGGCATCTTGCACAGTGCAAGCGTTCGTTTTCTGCCGCTCGAGTAGATTTGTACTCGAGCGGCAGCTTTCTCAACGCGGACTGGTAGTTTCTCATCGCGAGCAGTCGCGAGCATACGCGACCACTCGCAATGAGAAACCTGACCTCCCCGCGTTGAGAATCTCGCCGGGAGGTTTATTTTCCTCGCTCGCGATCGGCAACTTGATGTTGCTGATCGCGAACAAGGAAAAAGTCTCGCCGGGATGTTGATTTTGCTCGCTCGCAGTCGCCAACTTGACGTTGAGGACCGCGAGCAAGCAAAAAATGCCCGCTACGCTACGCGTTTTTGCACTGTGCTACGTGCAATGCGCGTAGTAGCGCAAACTCCGCAAGCGTAGCGTAGTTTTCCACCCAGGCCTAGTGCTGACTGGTCACGCATAGCACTGATTTCACGATATTACCACAAAAAATATTGGAGGTGCCTAATTAATACTGTGCTCAATAGGGGAGGGTTGGGTAACAGTATTCACTTATAAAACACTTCTTAAACATCACTATCAGAAAATATCAACACTTGTACCCTTACTAGACGTCTGAGGTGTTTCTTTAAGTTAGCTTTAAAAGGGAAGCGGAGTAAAATCATAGCCTTGTAGTGCTAAGCCTGTTTCCTTAACTGTAAACTGACAGCACTTAGATGAAGGGCTTACTAACCTGCATTTTATTGCATTTTTCTGCCTTTCTAATTGGCAGTGAAATTTATGAGCGATTCAAGTGCACCGTGAGCAGCAGGCATGTAGAAAGTCCATGTCTACGGGTGCCTTGCTTTGAAGCCATCATCAGAGCAGCTCCCGCATTTACAAGAGAGATGAAGTGCGTCAGCAAAAACAAGAGAACTCTGAAAGCAAAGGCGCATTTCCAGTAAAAGCTTCCAACGTCGGCTATTACTCAATATGTGCTTGTGCTTTCAACGTGCTCGCTCATCGGGCAATTTTACATTACATGTACAAAGCACGAATTACATCCAGAAATGCCGAGCATCCTTCATTCAGAAGGGTGGAGTCTGCCACGCTCAAGCAGCACGGTGCAACTTCTCTGAGCTCCAAAGGTTAGATGTGCAACAGGCACACACATACACAACATAGACACCCAGACACATACGCCAACTGATTTCCAGGTACCTTTGCTCAAAGCCCAACAGAGATGAAGGGGGGCCAAAAGACATATATACACAGAGCCAAATATACACAGATGGACACATCACTTATGCACACTAATGTTATGATGGATTATTGTAATTGTAATTACATTTATATAGCGCTTACTACCCCTGACGACGCGTTGAAGCGCTTTTCGGCGAGTAGCACGCTACTCCCGAACCCAAAAAGGATTAGTGGTGAATTAGTATAGGGAAATATGAAATGAATTGCGCTGCTTTGTGCTTTAGTGTAGAGCTGTGAGGTGGTGGTTGAGTGGCACAGGTGGTAATGTACTGCTTGGGACATGTAGGGTGTGTTGAGGTGCTTGAGTTACACCGAAGGGTAGTGGGGTTTGTTGCTGGGATAGGAGTGGTAGTTCAAGGAAGGAGTTGAGGAGTGCTGTTAGTAGTGGGGCGGGGGTGATGCTGGGTGGGGTCAGTGCAGGTTTCCTGCAAAGACTCACAGGTGGGCGACAATGCTCAGGCCAGCCTTCAGGTCACCTTTAGTTGCCATTACATGAAGTGACGGCCACAGGCAGTGCCGCGGCCGCGTGGCACTGGCATACGTCACTGGCATACGTCCTGATATTTCTATCAGGACGAGTAGAGAAAGATAGAAAGGCTGCGGGCAAGCATTAATATTCCCAAATCTGTTAGGAATTTCAAATCGCTGCTGGGAATTAGGTAAATAATGAATAAGGATACGGTATCCGCTCCCGATGCGGCCTTTGATGCACAGTTTGATCTGCCCCTCCCATCGCCTCTCTCGGTTAACTTTGGTCCGAGAAGGTTTTACATATCACACAGCGAACGAAAATAGATCTCCAAAGCTCATGGTTGGAAAAACAGGCAGCCTGCAATTGGAGCAAATAAAGTTAATTTGCAGTTGTCCAAACTTCACAGGGTTTCCATGGTAACTGAAAGCTGCATCTTTCTACGAGGGCAACACAAAACGTGTTTAAAAGCTGAGTTTCGAGTCAGGAATGCTCTGATTTGTATGATCTGAGGACGTGCCAGATCCCATAGGGGAGCCAAGCCAACTCCACTGGGCTCCAGATTAAAATCCTTCTCAATTATTTATTGGAGATAAGCTTTGACTCTTTGAAAAAATCTTTCACTGGTGGTTTTCGGTGGCTGCCATTTAGTACGGAATTACAATAAGAGAGTTGTGTAATTAACACACTAATGCAAGCAATGCATAGTAGCATGTACAGTCATACAAACGCACATACAGACACAAATGAAGGGCAAAACGAAAGGAAAAACCGAGAGATGGAAGGACTGGCGGATGCCGGGTGTGTGGATGGAGAAACAAGTGTTAAAGAGGAGCAAAGTGACTGAGAAAGGGAGATCGCAATAACAGCAAGCGGCCGCGAATGAAAGTGAAAGCGCCAGGATGTTGAGCCGGCAAGGAGATCGCGAGCAGGCTAATGTAAACAAGCGCGCGCGTGTCCAATGGCCCCTGCGCGCGCCGCTGCTCGCTCCCGCAAGGTGGATGCCGCCACATGCACAAGTGTGTGGAAAGGAGCTGGCCAATTTCTAAAGGTCATCTCCTAGAGCAGCGCATGCGCGCTGCCTAGGCGAGACCTAAAAAGGTCTGGGATCAGACTTAAGAATGCGTAGTGCGATGTGATGGTCCCGTGTGCCAAGCTGCCGGCAAAGCGGTCTCAGCCATTTGGCCCGTGGAATTTTGTACGCCGGGCAAGCAAACAGTAAGTGGGCAATGCTTTCTGTCGGGGCCTTGCAGCTTGGACAATTTTTCTCATTTTTTGCGGACCATTTTGCTGTTACTTCGCAAACAGGAAGGGATCCATACCTAAAGTGCATGTACAGTATTCTATCTCTCGGTACCTTGATTAGGTCTAGGTAGGGCTCATAATATCTAATTTGTTTGTGAGAGTAGAATTCTGTTGTCAGTTTGCCCACATTGGATCTGCTGATCTCTCGTTGGTCCACCCATTCCCAGTATAAGCGTTTAAGTTCCTCTCTCCTTGGGGGTTCCTGGCTAGCCCAGCAGCCCCAAAGCCCTATCGCTGACAACGTTCTCTTAATGTCACGTATCCAGCCTATTTTCCCCCCAGTATCTAGGCTGATAATCTCGGTAAGGGCTTCTGCATAGAGAGAGAGCTCAGGGGTCCGCCTAAGGCGAGCCCAGAAAAGTAGGGGGCGTAGCCTAGCTACGTCGCCTATTGACCGCCTACCCATATCCATTAGTAACCGGGTGAGGGGGATGTATTTGGGTGCTGTGACTAGATCTCTTAGAAATTTATGTTCTGATCTGCAGATTACATCTAGTTTATCAAATCCCCAGACTTCTGCTCCGTAAAGTGCAGCGCTAAACGCCTTTGTATCATATATCTGGAGGGCTGGAGCTACAGGCCTAGTGTGGGAAAGGCGATGTTCTTTCGCTATTGCTCCGGCCACACGTTTGTGTGCCATCAGCATCTTACCTAGGTGGGGTCTCCAGGTCATTTTATCAGAAAGTCTTACACCTAGATAATCAAAGCTGTCGACCTTTTCAAGGGGAATCTCGCCTACGAGAGGGCCGTTCCTACATGGCCTGTGGGAATTAAAGGCCATAAATTTGGTTTTGGTGCCATTTATGACCAATCCCCGATTGTCACAAAAAAGATGGAATCTATCGATTAGGCGCTGTAGCCCTGCTGGGGTCTTGGATATCAACAGAGTGTCGTTCGCAAACAACAAAGTTGGTATCTTTTTGTCCCCCAGGGTGGGCGAGTCTGCTGGCTCCTCCAGGAGGAAATCCACTACCCCATTCACATATAGGGAGAACAGGGTTGGGGCCAGAACACAGCCCTGTCTTACTCCTCTATTAACAGGGATGCGCTCTGTTAGTTGTCTCTGCTCTCCCCACCTGACCCGGGCAAAGTTCCCCTCGTGGAGCCGGACTAGTAAATTAAGGCCAAAAGGGGGGATACCCATTTCGCCAAGCGTTGCCCATAGCCTGGATCTGGAAACCAGGTCAAAGGCAGTCTTCAGATCAATGAATGCAAGGTAGAGACTGCCTTTGCCTAGCACCACAACCTTCCAATAAATTAAAAGGAATCTGAATACTTGGTCCATTGTCCCAGTCTTTGATCTAAAGCCAGACAGCATTTCACATAGGCGCCATTGCGGGCTATTGTTTGAGACTGTAGACCGAACTCTAGCCTAATTTATGCGGGTGAGACATAATTTGGGAGACTGAAGATTATTCTTGCTGATCTGGACAGGGTGCAGTCCTGGATATCCGCGTCTCTTCCCAGAAGGCACTCACTCCCGTAGGTAATGGCTGTGATTAGCTTTGCTTGTAAAATCTGAAGTAGTGGGCTGAAACTTGAGCCGGCGGGTTTAAATTTGAGGGATTTTAAAGCTACCGCTATTGAGTTACCTCTCCGCTTTATGGCATCTTTTTGTGATTTAAAAGAACCCTTGTGGTCAATCGTCACCCCTAGATACTTGTATTCATCCACAACTTCCATGGGTGCGCCTGCCAGATACCAGTGATAGCCGGATGTGTTCTTTTTCGGGTTAAAACGCATGACCTTTGACTTATCTAAGTTAATCGTTAGGCCGTTAGATGCTGCGTGACTGATGGTTGTATCTAGCAGGTGCTGAAAGCCAATTGGGGTTCTGCTAATCAGCACGACGTCGTCGGCGTATAATAAGTTGGAGAGTGACAGCCCCCCCAGCCTGGGAGCATGTGAGTTACTGATGTTTAATTCTGATGAAAGGTCTGCCATGAACAAATTAAAAAGTGTAGGGGCCAGCACACACCCCTGTTTCAGACCCCTCGTTGCTGGTATTTTCCTAGACAGGAATTCGCTGGTTCCTAACTTTACTTGAATCCATGTGTTGGTATGTAGGAGGATTATCTGCTTTAGTAGCGCGGCTGGGATTTTCATCTTCTCTAGTTTGGCCCACAGTTTGTTCCTGTCAATGCTGTCGAAAGCTGCAGAATAATCAATAAAACAAAGAAAGAGGGGGAATTTTGCTGCTTTAACACCGTCCATCAGCAGCGTCAGGGCAAGTAAGTTTGTGATGGTTCCTGTGCCTTTACAGAAGACTGTCTGATTGATGGGAATGAGCGATTTTTCATTAGCCCAAGCTGGCAGGTCATCCAGGAGGAGTCCAGCATAGTATTTTGCCTCGATGTCAATTAAGGTTACGAGCCAGTAACTAGTTGCTTTGTTCTTATCTCCCTTCTTGTAAATTGGGGATATTATGGAGTCTTTCCAGGAGTCTGGTATAATGCCCCCACCTCTTATATGTTCAAACACTAGTAATAGCACAGCCGCCCAATAGTCTGGGTCAGTTTTGAATAGAATTGGGGGATCCCGTTGGGGCCCAGTGCGCCATCCGGCTTACCTTTGGCTATTCGGTTCTTGATCTGCAAAGTCGTAAATTGAAGGACGCTTGTTTCATAGGGACTTCGCTCGTCGGACTGACTAGGCCCCGGATTTTGCTATAGAGGGGCTTTCCTCTTTTAAGTTGAAGTGATCCAAGAGGTGGACTGCCCAGGTTTCCTGCGTTAAGTGAGAGTTGATGCCTTGAACGTTGGCGTTTCCTAGGCTGTTAATTGTTCGCCAAAATCTTGCGCTTCGATTTGTCTTTGCGTCATACAAAAGCTTGGCCCACAAAGTGTCTTCCGCTTCCCTTTTTGCTTGCCAGATAACCTTTTTCTTTGTTGCTTTTAACTGAGCAAGGGCTTTCTGTAGTGTGGTTTCATCACCCCTTTGTCTGAGCCTTCGTAGAGTTTTATTTATATCTTTATTGAGGGCCCTCAGATTCGGTATTTTAGACATAGGGAGATAGTTAAGCTGGTTTCCTGACCGCGAGCTTGCGAGCTGAGTTTTAGGTGTTTCCCTACGGCTTAAGGGGCCGCCTGATCTTATGACGTGCTGATCCCCTAATCTGTTGGTCAGGGTTTCCCAGCGGATTCTCACGTTACTATGTGCCTCTTCTTCATTGTCCCAGATTGACTTTGCTAGGGCTTGCAGTTTGTCTGGTTGGCTGGTTTTACAAGTTAGCCTTCTAAAATTGGGAGGCTGAATCCTCCACTGGGAAAATCCAGGGGCAGCCTTTGTATGCTCATAGAGATTTCCTGGGGCAAATGGTCGCTATTCTCTTTTGTTCCGATCTGGAAACTTGTAATCCTCCTAAACAGTTGTAGAGTAAAAAAATGTGAAATCTATTGTAGAGCTTGTCAAAGCTTTATGATATGTTGCCGCGGGAGGCTGATCTCCCGGAAAGCAACCATTTAGTGCCACGAGGCTTAAGTGCTCCATGTCCTGTATGAAGTTCCTGGTAAGAGCTGACTGATGTATCTTTTTGCCCTGTTCCTGGTTGGGAATCTTCAAGGCCATGAGTTGTTCCTCCAGTTCCTTTTTTGCAGCCCCAATAAATGCATGTTAAAATCTCCAGCCAGTAGAAGGTTGGTCGTTGATTCTTCTGAAAATAATCTAGTTATTTCCGAGCCCACAATTTTGGCTCCTCTGGCTTTGTCGCGTGGGTGTATGTATGCATTTAGCACTATAATTTGTTATTTGGTGTTGCCGTCCCCTAAATCCATCCAAAGCCCATTTGTTGGAGTTAGGATGGAATCTACATCTCTTGTACCCCTTATAGTGCTAATTGATGAGTAGATAGATAGGCCACCCTTTAGGTGTCTGAATTTGGCTCCTTTGGTTGCTGGTAAGTGATGAGTCTTGTAACCAAGTAGATGCCGGGGTTCTTCCAACCAAGTCTCCTGCATTAGGATTAGGTCGAAGCCTTGGATATAAGAAAGAAATTCTATGTCTGATGCCTTACTTCCTAAGCCGTTTACATTCCAGGAGCAAATTCGGAGTTGCAGGCCGCCAACAGGGGATTGTTTAGAGCTAAGTCAAGCCCTCTCTCCTTGTATGTTTATCGTTCTGGCTAACCAGGTCCTATCATCCTGTGGAGTTGCTCGGTCCTGACCTTTCCCTACAGGTGGTGATGCATCCGAGCTACGGGCCCCTTTAAGAACTGATTGGGCGTGCCTGGCCTGTGGGTGACCTGATTGATCTGGACTGTTCGATATCAAAGGTTCTGGATAGCCCGGTTGTTGATGTAAGAGAATTTTGATTCCCCAAGCTTTTAGTTGGGCCTCCTCTGCCAGAATCCTCCTTGCTATTTCCTCCGAGGCCCAAGTTGCCTTGGTCACTTCTCTACTTGAGAGTTCTTTAATGATTTTGACCACGATTCCTTCAAGATCTAATGAGCTAATATCTGCAAGGCTCCTGATTGATTGAGTCAGACGCATGATATTCCCTCTATTGAGGATGTCCCCTCGGCCTCTCGACTTATATTCAGGGATGAATAGAATTGAGCGGCTTTTTTGATTTGAAATATTGGTGGGTGGATTAGCCCATTTAGCCTGGCCCATTTGAAGGGAAAGATAGGAAGGGCTAGCTGCACCCTCAACAACTTGCTTGAGGCAAGCAGGGGCTTTAATTGGGGAGGGTAAGTGTGCCTGTATCTTGTTGATTGCGCAAGCCGGATTGCTGTTGCTCGCGGTCATTGTGCTTTTGCCACCCGTTGTGCGTTCTTGCTTGGACGGTTCTCCTCCCGGACGTTCCACCTCTAGTTCTGGTATCCCTGGGGAGTTGTCGTGATTGAATGGCCCGCTTTGTTATCTGTCTTTGACGACAGGAGTTCGGAAGTAAGGATGTCAACTGGGCTTTTTGTCCCATGCTCCGGTCTATCTAGAAGAAAGTAGTCCGTTATAATCTTATTCCTCTTTCTCCCTTTCCTCCTCTTCTTATGGCTGTGGGTCCGATTCTCCTTACGTTGTCCGTTTTTCAAGCCTTGTAGTTTGATGGCGTGTGTTATCGATTGTTCCCCTTCTGACTGTTGCGTGTAATCGCTTTGTTCCAAATCCCCACTCACTTCTTTGCCGTTTTTGCTAAGCCTTTCCGCCCAGGACATCTCAATTCGCTGATCCTCTGTGGTGTTGGATGTGCTACGCCATCTGGGTCCTGGATGGGTAGTAGTCCTAGAGTCCTTCTGGGTGACCTTTGAAGGGGTATTAACCTTGCTCCTGTCCTCGCGTGTCACTGCTCCGCTAGTGGTTGTCTCTAAATTATCTTTTTTGTTGGTCTCTTGAGCGTTTGTGCTGGCTTTATTCCTTAGAATCCTAATATCGCTCACCAGATCCCCCATTGCTGCCGGAAGTGTGGACAGTTTCTCTACTATAGCGAAGCAGGTGCAGTGTGTTTGCAATAATTGTTTTTCTTCCTGAACCCTATGGATCAGTTTAGTCATGTCCGTGAGCCTGTGATCGATGTTTGCGACGTGAGTGGCAACTGAATTAAGAATGGTTAATTGAATATCCATGTTGTCGGAGTGAAACTGCATTGCCTTGATGGATAGCTGCATAGTGTCCAGTAGGGATGACCAGAGTGTTCCTGTGTCTGAACAGTCCGTTTCCTTGGGACGGTTTCGATGCCCACTGGAGGTCTCGGGCTGCCTAATGCTTGGGGGGTTTAAGGGGTCGTGCCACTCTGGTTCGAAACCTTGTGTCAAACCCACTGTTAGCTAGGTCTGGGTTTGACGCCTCTGTTTCTCCCCAATCTTGCGCCAAGGTGCTTCCTGTTGGGCTGTTGGGAAGGCGATTGGGCTCTGTGCCTGGGGATTCGATGTTAGGATATGTTGTAGCATCCGGCTTATAACGCTGGGTTCCTCTGTTATCTTCGCCTCGTCCTTCCCCCACTCCTCCAGGACCGCTTAAGGTCCACGGGGTGACCTGGTCTGACCCCAAAGTGGGGTGACTTTGATCTGAAGCTACCTGTGCCACTGATGGATGAATAGGTTATTTGATCGTTGATTTTTGTTCTTCTCTTATCGTAGTGCACTGAACTGTAAATTCTAATGGCACTTTGATGGCCTCCTTGTTAGTTGTTGAGGAGAGGATGGCTGTAGTGGCCGTAGTGGCCATAGTGGTAGTCATATACCCTTTGTTAGGATTTTGCATGTCTCCAGGGGTTATTTCTTCTCTTCTTGGCAATACTACAGCAGAAGGTTCGAGTGGTAGGTCTATTTTTGGCTCAGGCGGAATGCCAAGGACTCTTGATGGTACCTGGTTTGGACCAAGGTGTGCGCCCCTTGAGGGGGATTTTAAAGGAGCTGTGTGGTCTTCATTGGGTGCACCAACCTTCTTTGTTTTTGGAGTTAACCCTTCTTGGGGGCCGTTCGGGCATGGAGCAGTCGTTCCCCCTTTCTCGCCCTCGTCAGGTTCTATCTTCTCTATGTTGTGACTTAAATGATGTACTGTCACTGGGCAAAGGGGGGAAGGGAGGTTGCTCAAGCTTTCTTAGCACTGCCCCTTCGTCTTTTAGGAATGAAAATGTCAGGTAGATCTTGGGCTGGAGACTGCCTCTGACCCTTCCAGAGCTCTGAGTTTGGGCATCGTCCACCACCACCAGTCTCTGGTGGTACGAAGTGCTTTCTTCCATTAACTGCTTCTCGTTGCTGGAGATCTCACTGAGGCCTTTGCTCTTACTTTTCCTCTTGCTGAGTATAGATGTAACTGACTGTCTCTCTTTTCCAGATCTCATATCTTTTGCAATCCGTATGCCTCCGTATGTAGCTGTTTCCCCTGTCTGTTTTTAGATCTTTTTTGGTTCTTATTTACGTTCTCTCTGCGTTCCGTTGAGAACTGTCGCTTCCCCTTCCTTCTTGATGGGTGTTAATTTTGTTGTTTGTCTGTTGTGTTATTTGTTCTCCCTTTTATTGCTGGACTCTGTTACCTCCCTTTTGCTGACCTTTTGCAGTTTGTGATTTGAGGCAGCACTCTATCCGACTCTGCCTGCCGCTTAACCGTCCCCTTTGTTGATCCGACTTGATCCTCGCTCTCTGGTTGCACTGCCCCTACTCCAGAGATAGCCAGTTGCTGCTTGCTAGGAGCGTGCTCCTCGGTGAACCAAGTGCGGGTTACTGTGGTGGATTCTGCTGGTGCCCGGCCGTGCCCCCTGGTGGTTTCTAGCGGGCGTCCTAGAAGTTCTTGACTGTGGGGGACCCAGTTCTAACAATACTGCTGGGCCAGCTAGACCTTATGGCTAGGAAAGAGAAGAGAGGGGGAGGGCTATACTTCTCCCTGGCGCCCCCCTACTCCTCCCTTACCCCTCCTCCCCTACCGAGGGGCTCCCTGGGGACAAGCCGCCCTCCTGCAGTGCCCTCCTACTGCCGCCACCCTGCTTCTCCTGTGGCTGGGGTGCGGCTAGGGCTGAGGTGCGGCTGGGGTGCTGATGTCGCCAGGGATATGCAGTCGCTAAGGGGGATTCGGGGGGCCAGGCGGGCAGGGCTCTCAGTCGGATCCGCAAGCCGCACCCAACCTAGTTGGGCCGCTTCCGCGGGTCCACCGGGCTCACACTCTGCCGCCGCCCACTATTGGCGGCAGCGCTCGCCGCCCTCTAAGTGCCTCCTCGCCTCCTTGCCTCCTTACCTCCTGCCGCCGCCGCCTTGCCACCGCGTTGTAAAGGACTGTGGCCGGATCAGGAGCCAGGTGGTGGGAGCCGGGTGGCGGTACAGCGGAACAGCGGCAGAGCGCGGTCAGCCCGAGAGAGAGCGGAGCGGCCCGGAGTCCGAGGCGGAGGACAGGAAGCTTGCTCGACTTGGCTCAGTGACTGCGTCTGCGTCTGCAGCAGCACAAGTAGTTTCAAGATGGCATGGGCTGGATCCCTATGCAGCGCAAGTCTTGAGCCGCAATATTTCTTATACGTCTACGCCCTTTGCCTTAGCACCGGCACGCAGCCTCTGATACCCCATGGCCCCAGCTCCTCACCAGTTGCGGCAACAGGTAGTGGTGGACATGATCCCCAGACCGCCAGCGTCTTTGGGCCGATCATCCCAGGGGCTCGACAGCTGTGGTGGGGCTCGCGGCCAGATTCGATTTCTGGCAAAGTCATGGCTGGTGCTGCCCGTATGCATGTTGCGCCACTCAGGCCTCGCCCCTCAGTCCGGATTTCCTGTGCGAGCCGGGTCGCGATTTCCAAGGCACCAGCTAGCCGAGTCCACTGTCACCGCGGCTCAGTAAGATGCCTCTGCTTGCGTATGTGCAGCCGTGTACCGCAGCAGGACGGGGCCCCCACACCGCACGGGTCCGCCTCACCAGCGCCGCATGTATCTTGTGGCCCTGGCCCCTCCACGGGGGCCGAAAATGAATGCTATACGGACCGGAGTGCCGCTGGGCCAATATGCTTCGTTTGGGATCATTACTGTAGGCCAATTGCGCACTTAGACCAGGATATTGAGCGGGCCTGTCTGGGTGGTGGTCACACCTCCCTGTGACAGGGTATCTATTGTTCTGCCTTCCCCAGCTCAAGCTTGGCTCAGCAGCAAGAGGGCAGGAGGGCAGAAACATGTCTCTGGTCGGCAGCAGCCCTAGCTTGCTGTCCGGTTCTGGAAGAGTAGTACCGGGAGCCATGAGGGCCTCCCGGAGGAGCTTTACAGTGCATGGAATCATACCTCCCACACCGTTTACGGTGTGGGGGTACGATTTCAACATGTTTGATACCAAACATGACAGGGTTCGTTACAGCCAGTTTAGAGATGGTCATCGTTTAATGACGCATGGCCACTCTATATATCGTAATGGCTGATGCACTTACAACCCAGGAGAATGGACTCCGAAGGTTGTAGGGGTGCCCTGCTCATGCAGGGGCACCCTCGCACTTAGAACCGAGCACCCTGCCTTCAGGATTGAAAGTCCTGCCTTAGGGGTGACTTATAGGTTTTAAGTGTAGTGACCTCAGATATAGGGAAACCTATATCTTTCGTAAGTGGTGCTAGCACCAGCTTACACAGGCTGAATTGGTAGGCCTGGAGTCACAATTTGGTCTCTCATGGGGTGCATAATACATGCTTCAGTCCATGGGAGACCTCTGGTGTATCAATGCCCTAGGTACCTGGGTACCTTATACTGGAAACTTATAAGGGTACACCAGTAGCCAATTGGAGGGGTACCTAAGTACTTAGCATAGCCAATTTAGGGGAGAAAGCACAGAGACTGGGGTCCTGATTAGCAGGATCCCAGTCAGGCTAGTCAGAAACAGCATAACACCAGGCAAAAAGTGGGTGTAACCATGAAAGCAGGTCCTACTTTCCTACAATAGCTATCACACTTAGTTTGTCCATAAAATTGGCCTTTGTAGAGAAAATAGATTTTACTAAGTTTGTCGTCTGCAGGGTTGATGATGAAGGACATGGGGACTTGATGAAGACCTGTTCTGGTTTCAAGTAATTCCTACATTATTTCTAGGATTGCATTCTGCTGGATAATGGTTTATAAGCTTTCTATGCCCATTGTGACTAAGCTGTCAGACTTTTTGCTGAAAGGAAAACCTTATATTGTGTTGATGACTGCAGTGCTATCTCGTACATACAAAAGGTCGAGATTGACATAAGTTTAAATGAAAATGTCAATGTACTGAGCTAAAGGTTTCAGGAATGAATGGCAACTGTAAACCATACTGGCTGCCCAAGGGGGTTAGTAGAATTTGTGTGTTCTTTAGGCAAAAATATATATAGACAGGATAGTGAAATAGTTTTTGTTTGAAAAGGCATATTGTTTCTCACTAGGCAAACCTTCTTCAAGACCATTTTTAGTTGTTACAGCACTGAGGGCCATATGCAGAAACACGTTTTTCCATTGAGACAGAATGGGTAAAACCCTTTTATATATCTGGCCCTAAGATTCTTAATGGATAAAGTGGAAACACTTGTCTTCTATAGTGGTGAGTGTTGTTCAGTTGCCTTAGAGTTTCATTGTTATAGTCTGATCTTTTAAGAAGTTCTATTTTCCATCCTTGTCTGCCATTTTGATGATTATATAAGTGAGACATTCTTAGGGGCCTCATGTTCTCCTTTTGACAAGTTGTGTTTCAGAAGCTTTTCCTTTTTAAAAAGCAAGTCAATTTCTGTGAAAATGTGTATTTGAAAAGTCACAATATCTTTACAAATCATATTATTAGTAGGGTAAAAATTGGATTTATGGCAAAGACCTGTACCATCAAAAACTGGTATTGATTCATTTGCAGCAAAATAAAATTTCAAACAAATTGTTAGAAAAAAGTGGTATATCTTAATCTTAGTCACAAATAATTTCTGTGTGTTGGTACAAAAGATAAGGCAGCACTAAGTACGGCTGTCTCCATGTCAGTTAGGAGGTAAGTAGAGAGATTAAATATAGGTATTGAAAGATTATTCATGTCTAATATTGTAGTATGGGTTGAATGTTTGTCTCTCTCATGGAGTGTATTGATTTTTGTACCAACCAATGCTGCGCCTCTCGGCGAGGGCAGGGCAAGCAACATGATTTTCCCCATGTGGGGCTGCAGTGGGTATGTTTATTTGTTTGATAAGCCTAGGATTATGTGGTCCTGGAATTTGAGAAGATCCGTTTTGAACGTTGTGTCTAAATCTGCAAGGATTTGCTTCTTGTTGCACAGTAGTCTTTTCATTTGGGGCCACAGTAAATGTAAATGAACCAGTGATCTGTTGCCTGGACATTTCCTCCAGCACGCTGCTGTTTTGTAGGGGTCCCATTCATGTACCTTTGCTCGTATACAGTACCACACAATGCTATTTTCACCAGCGGTTCCCTTCCCATTACACTAGTCTGTCACAACACCGCCTTTCTTTCAATCCCGCGTTCCCGAGGCAAGAATGCCGAGTTTGCTGCCGAATTTCTAACCACCAGCCCGATCAGACCCGACCCGACCGCCACAGATTACCGTCTATGATCGCCAGGCAACCCAGAGGCTGGAGGTTAGGGCCCGGGGTTGTCGTGAAGTCAGGCAGGCCCAGGAGTGGAGGGGGACAGGGCGCTTCACTTCCCCACCACTCTACTGCAGTCTGTGGCAAATTGAGGTTTGAGGCAGCTTGTGGCACCTGGGGCACAGTGGCAGCAGCAGTGGCAGCAGTGCGAGTGTGGCAGCTGTAGTCAGTTG
Organism: Calotriton arnoldi; assembly: GCA_963921515.1. Classification (NCBI taxonomy): domain Eukaryota; kingdom Metazoa; phylum Chordata; class Amphibia; order Caudata; family Salamandridae; genus Calotriton; species Calotriton arnoldi. The sequence continues at coordinate 105,107 of CAWUFW010015735.1, read as the reverse complement.
CCACAGAGAGCGAGCCCCCGGCAACTGTGGAGGCAGGCTGGACAGTACTGGGTGCAGCCTGCGGCACGACCGGTGAGCCCCACTCGCCACTGTCACTGCCTCAGCTACTGCCACCAAAGGACACCTCCTCCTCATCCCCATCCCCAGCCAAAGAAATAGGGGGCCAGGGGCCCACGAAACTGCTGAGGCAGGGTAGGGGGCCAGCCCTGCCTCAGCAGATAGATAGCCTCTCCAACCCGTCCAGCCACAACTATTCCACCACTGACCCTCATCATACCGGCACCCGGATACCGCAGGACACAAGCAGGTAGCGACAGGGCTACGAAGATGCCGGACGAGGGGAAAGGCAGGAAAAAGGCAGGAGTAAGCAGCTAGGACTATAGCAAGTGCAGCAGAGCTACTGGCCCCTCCTAGGTGTAATTCTTCTAGCTACAGGGCTGCACCCACCTAGGAGATCTACTCAAATCCACTCAATCAAGGAAGATCCACTCAACCCATTCAATCCACTCAACCAAGGGAACCTACAGAGTTTCTGCTGCAACGACCAGAACACCAGGGAAGGTAAGCCATCACAGCAGAGCGAGAGAGGTACACTTCCTCCCCCCCTTGCCCTCACCTGCTAGGCCAAGAAGCAATGGGAGCAGTGGGGCATCAGTACCGACCTAGGGCACCAGGAAGCAGTACTAACCAGTGTGCAATGCGCGGCACTAACCAGTGTGCACTGAATATAGAGCTCAGCGCAGCCACTGGACATCAAATGAGGTCAGGGAGGACCAGGGTGGCCCTCCCGCCAAAGCCTGTGGGAAAGAGGGGAAGAAACGAAAGCTGTGTCCCAGCAAACAAACCAGCACCCAAGCTCCATTAATCGCAACTGAGCAAGAATCAAAGGGCAGGGTGATGCCAAGAAGAGAGGGGGCTAGTCTGAAACACCCAGCATGTCTAACCCAACTGAAAATCTACACGGAATTTTGCTTCCTAAAAGATGCAGGCTCCGCTCTTTTCTCAAGCAATTCCACCCTCCAAGGCCTGCAGACCCCCCCCCCTTCAACCTCAACAGGCTCAGCTGTTCTTATACCTTACACAGCCCCAAGAGGAGGATATTCAACCCAAGGAAGACCCAGCCTACCCACTGCTGCATAATCGATCAACGACAACCATTTCAACATCGATCACAATGGATCACACCACCCGTGTTCCTTTGCTCAATCAACTCTTGACCACACAATCTACACCAACTAAATTCTGTCAGCAATTAGGCAATCAGGTACTTCGAAACCAGATGCTCACCAAGTAGCACAAGAACAAAAAGAAAACCACCCTCATCATCCCCAGTATTTGCATCACCATCACCTTTGGCCTCAGATGAGGGTCCCCCTCTGCCAGCAATCAAACTAAAGGCAGGAGCTCTCTGAGGGCGCACACAAGGAAAAACTCATAACAACCAAACCCTCACAGGATCCTCAAACAGTGAGAGGATCGTGCAGAATCAACAACCAGATCTTTGACTAGAAGATACCTCAATTTCATCACCAAATGTCAGCACTGCCACCCCGGACTCGGTGTCCCGGTCTTTAAGAGCCAACGCCTCAACTCTAGTGGTGGCCCGACCACCCACCTGCGCCAACCCACTTCTCCCAGGTTCGGGTGGGCTAGGGGATCCAGCACACCAACAGGAGGGGCAGGTGGCCCTCTCCCACCCGAACACGGAATAATGGCAGGGCATGCTAGCCTCCTACCGGCTAGACCTCCAGCTGGACACTGCCACAATTCCAAGGAGGTGCTCAAGGGAGGCGAGAGCACCGAAGCACAATCTGGCATCATATGGGGCTCCCTCCTGAATACCATGCAGCTGTCTGTGGAAGCGCTCCAATACCAGTCCGACAAGATGGATATTCAGCTGTCACTACTGAACACTGATATTTGTTGCGGGTATTGACGAGAAACTGGGGATCTTAACTGTCAAATAAAGAGAGCCCGATCTGAGGTGCGATTAAGCTGTGGCTGCGGCCTGGTGGTGGACAAACTATCCACTCTCCCTTTATTGCTAAACACTGTACTCAAGGATCTGAGGAACGTATCAACAGCTTCCAAATGTACGCCCCCCGTAGGCAAGAGCACCCAAGCAGGCCCAGAACGGGGATGTACGACAACGTAAATAAATTGGTACAGCTCGAAGGCCACCAGCTGGAGGGCACAGGCACCCCAACCAGCAATGGGCCCATAGGAACCCCTAAGGACCCATCTGCAGCGGGCCTAGCTGGAACACCCACTCCAAAGCCCAACGCCAAGCAATGATGTCAGCAAAGAAGGAAAGGCTGCAACCAAAAAACGTTCCCAAATCAAACAGCCTTTTACCCCATCTTTAGCCAACAATAGGCTCAAATAGAGACCACGCCCCGTGATTTAGGCAATCAAAAACCAGGGTTTGCAACCATATGATAACCAAACCAGTCCAGGAGGCTCGGCTCCCTCCCCAAAACGTCAGGAGCACACTTGCCCCAGGCATCAGGGCCACGACACCATGCAAAATCTCTCCTCATAGAAACAGGCGCTACTCCGATCGAGTACCAGAACACACCACTGGGTCCCTTAACACACCTACCTCCCCAGCCCGGACTTGCCCAGATACAATACGGGAGGAGCACCAAACAGGATCAGTGCCAGAAGTCACCAGGGGCCTCGAGGCAACCGAGGATACAAGCAATGGGCCTGGACAGGCACGGGCAGTCGATAAGGGCCGGCTGAGCAAAAGTGCGGGATCCACCACCCAAAACTCGGCCGCATCTAAAATTACAGGGCGCAGCTGGCAGCACTCAGCCCAGGAGCAACCAGGCGACTCACACTCTTCCGAGCAGCCATCAATAGGACCGATCACAAGCGACTCAAAGGGCGAGAATGTAAGAGATGTAAACCCAAGAGAGCTGGAGAAACTCCAACTTAATGAGCAAACCCAACTCAAAGGCCAATACCTAACCGTGCAGCATGACAAAGGGCTGCTTCAGTCAACACAGAGCCCCAGCACTACGCAGCCTACCACAAACTCCTTACTGTTTAACCCTGAGTACACCTCAAAAGGGAACCATGATGTTCTGGATAGATGGAACATCCTGAGGCTACTATGGGCCCCCCAAATCTTGTGGACTTAAATTCAACTGATTTACTCTCAATAGAGTTCATCCGCCCTGCAGTCCCCTCTATGCCTGAGGTCATCAGGGCTACGTGAAGAACGACTACAATTGCCCAGAAAGTACTAGCCGAGCACCGTATCTTCAAAGCCTGGGGAATCAATATCGCCCTCACCAAAACCCAGGATATCCTAGTCCGCTGCTAGCCCCCAGCACGAGGTCTGTAACACCCAGCCCTTCTAGGCGCACCAACTCAGTGCTCAGAGGGGCCTTGGGGCAATCGCTACAATGGAGCTCAATACCAATGAAAACCCAACAAGTCAGGCCCCGGGCAGCACCAGCTCCACGAAGCAGGCATCCAGCCCTTGGGCAGATTACAAGAACTATAACTGCCCTCCCTGCAACCCAATGACAATACACACAGAAGGAAGTAAGCTCCAGGGACAACAAAACCATCTTCCGCCTCTGCTCATGGAACGTCAATTGACTGGCAACAAAAATATCGGATCCTTATTTCAAGCAGTACCTTAAATAGTTTGATATAATTATGCTGCAGGAAACTTGGCTTGTAGACCCGATCCACTTGCAAGGTTTTATGTGTTTCACAACTCCAGCCGTAAAGGGTGGGAGACTCAGTCACTCATCAGGAAGACTGGCAACTTATGTACCCACAACCTGTACAACATCAGCAGAGACAGTCAGTCCTGCCTCACCGGCCACTATAGCAGTCAAGATCACCCTCTCCCTTCTGGGAACACAAGATGAGGCATTGTTAGTCAACGCTTACATCCACCCAAAACGCAAAACAAAAGACTCGGAACACCTAATCTACCAACTACTAAGATACACAAGCAAATTAAAAACATAGTCTCGGGGGACCTGAACCAGCACCTTCTTGACATGCCAATGGGGAATGAAGTGCGCATCCAATCCCTACTCTGGTACATACCTACTCAAAGCGGGTCCTCCCACGGGAAGACGAGCAGCAAAAGCAGAAGCTTTCTAGATGATCTAGAACACTTTAACTTCAGGGCACTGAATGGAAGATTCCCTGAAGACTCCCCACCAGTGGCCACCTACTATTCTCCCACAACATGCTCAATACTAGACTACACATTTGTCAGTCTCTCGCTGTTCCACCTCATACTCGGCTTTCGATTCGGGGATAAGAGGGACAGCAACCACCGACCACAAGAAACTCTCCTTTCAGCAACTGCGCCTCCCTGCATTCACCCAGAGGTGGCCCCGGGTTCCATTCACATGACCAACTACAAGAGAATCAAATTTGGGGCGGCAAACATAGAGTCCCTGTTAGAAACAGCAATGGACCTCCTACAATCTCAAACAATAGAGCCAAAGAGTCACATAACCAACTGGGACTGCTTCACTGCTAAACTAACAGAACTTCACGCATCGTCACCCAAAAGGAAACTCTGTCAGGACCCCAGTCTGGGAAGCAGGCTCATGAAAGCTCTAAGGGATCAATAAAAGCACATCAAAAGAGCCATAAACAGCACCTTAAGATCCCTGCGACACCACCCGGGTAATCTAACTCTCTGCATACTCCTGCAACAACATAGAACCTCACTCAAAAAGCTAAACTGGGAAGCTAATAGAGAATGGGAAGGTGAGGCCTGGGCAAAGCTTCTCTATGACATAAACCACAGCGACAGTCCTCGCTTCTGAAGAACAGTTAACAAGATAATGCGCACACAGCACGTGGGAATTTCTTCTCACATTTCAGAGAAAACCTGGGCAACCCTTCTAAGCGAGCACTTCAACCATCAAATTATGGGGGAACGGAGAACTCCGACAACCAAGGAAATACCAGTGCAACGCTTCACAGGAGATCTACAAAAGGGGGCGAATGCCACAAAAATGGCAGTTACAGCTGACGCACTTGAGCACGAGCCCATGGCCTCAAGCATACACCTAATAAAGCAACAAATCGCAAAAGGGAGGAGGGATGGGGCCCCAGACCCAAACGGCATACCACCGGCACTGCTCAAACAAGTGCCCTGCATCCCTTATTCTCGGCGGTCAGATCACTTGATAGGATTCCAGCTTCATGGAAAGGCTCAACAATTGCACTGATCCACAAAAGCGGAGACAAGTCCACACAGGGAAATTACCGCTTGATGGCATTGATTGACAATGAGACAAAATACTTTGCGTGCACCGTTTTAGCTGAACTCACGTCTTGGGCAGATGAAAACTTGATAATACCAATAAACCAGGCAGGATTTTGTAAAATATCATGGACGACAACAAATATCCTGGCAATTTCTCTACTCATAGACCTTTCACTACCCCTCTGTTTGATTGACTTCAGCGCTGCCTTTGACAATGTTGACAGGGCAAAGCTGTGGGGTAAGTTGGCTCAATGGGGCATTCCTCAAGCTCTATTGAACATGCTGATACTTCTCCACACAGACACTTGGGTGCAGGTGAAATTGGGAGCAGGTACACAACTCTCCAGACGAGTACCAATAATCAAAGGCCTGAAGCAAGGCTGTTTGCTTGCTCCAACTTTGTTCAATTTATTCATGGCAGACTTGCCACAAGAACTTAACACCTGCAACTGTCATGCACCCAGGCTGGGAGGTAAAACACTAACAAGCCTCCTGTACGCTGAAGATGTAGTCCTGCTTAGCCACACCCAGGTTGGCCTGCAACATCTCCTCAATAAAATGCAGAACTATGCCACGGAGTACAACCTAAAAGTCAACTATAAGAAAACAAGATCAATGACCAACAAGAATAAGAGGAAAAGGCAGAGGCGCTGGCTCTTGGGTGACATATGAATTCAGTCAGCAGCGGACTACAAGTATCTAAGCATCAGTATAGACAAAGAAGGCTCCTTCAGTCGTCAGGAAGAAGAAATTAGAAGGAAAGGGCTGGCACTAGCAATAACATTAAAAAACCTCAAATCAAAACTGAGTGGGCCCACGCTAAGCCCCCTCCTGAAGGTAGCACCAGTCAAAATGTTTCCAACAATAACCTACGGCAGCAAATCAATGCAAGTAGAGATGCCAAATTAACTAGATAACATCGTGGTTAAGGCATGTATAATCATGTTCAGCCTTCCAAATTATACCTCAGCAGCCCAGATAGGGCTGGAGTTTGGCCTATTAAAACAATCATTGGCCAGGCATGGCGCATACATCATCTACTGGAATAAGATCAGGACCGCCACTTTAAATACCTTCAACCAACTACTATGACAAGAACTTCAGCAGAAAGACATATCTCCCGCAAGAACCTATCTTCAGGAATCCCTGGTGGCCACTCGGCTCTCCCATCTCTAGAACACACACATTCACCTTTCAATCTTCAAGAAACTGGTATGGAAATCACTAAAACAGCTCTCACTGGTGGAGGACAAAGCTACCTTTTCAGCTAGAGCTTATGCCTGGATGACTTTAAATAATTACAAGTCGCTTGCACCTCAAAAATATTTTAACCAGGGCTATCCCATATCAATAAAAACAAACTTTTTGAGACATCGTCAAGGGCAACTCCTGTGTACCCTGAACCTCCCACCCTGGCTGAGGGTCCAGACTCAAACCTCTTGCCGCTTTTGCTTTAAAGGAACAGATGATATTTTGCTTCTACTTTGCACCTGGAGGGAGCTGCTAAAGGAAAGGATCAGCTGCTAAAGGCTCCCTTTAAGCAAAGGGGAATTCGTTGACAGAGGAAAGCAGTGCTGGCTTGCTTTGGTCCGGGGAACCCACAGCTGAACTGCAGACTGGTTACATTTCTTATGCTAGCTGAAGAAGAGAAATGCCACTAGCCTCCGACCAGAGAAGATGCGAGGTCGCAAGCTGAAGGCACACTAAGACAGCGATTTTGGGGACATTTGAAAACTGCACCTACCGAAGCACTGACCTAAAGCTCACCAGTAGCACACATATACTTGTGTGCTCAGCATTTATCACTTAATAAGCATGGAGACATCCTAACTGTTATTTTAAACATGTACTTTTTAAACATATGTATCCTTATGGTTTTAAAGCCGCCTGTTTTAATGCACTAGTTTTTATTAACTATGCAATACATTATTTACTTACTCACTTACTTACTTAATTCTCATTACACTAGTGGCTATCATCTGGGTTCTGCAGTAAATGTCACTCCTTCTTTGAATTTGAGAGGCAACATCCTCATTCTTTCTCTCATCCTTTCTGGCCTGAGGATTTGTCTGAATGAGGTATGTATGTGAGGAACTTGTATATATTTTTATCAGTATTTGTCATCCTTCTCAGTGATGAGCCATTTCTCGATCGGTGTTAGTGCTCTTCTAGCTCATGCCTTGATGTAATGACATGGGAGCCAGTGCCTTATTTGACGGTGGGTAAGAATACAAAATAATGCAAAATGCTTAATTTGAAGGTGGGTAAGAGTACAAAAGAATGCGGAAGGCTTTTTGGCCAAAAGACATCACTAACTCAATACCCAAAATAGAAATGAGATACTTCTAGCTTATAGTGTGGCATTGCATCTGGTCTAGGTAAGAGCCCTTGAACCTGGTTAGAAACAATTTTGAGTCCAAATGACTGGTTCCCTAAATTCCTTTGCTTATCTCGATTTGCTTTCCATATAGGGCACTTATACCATGTTATATTTTCTCAGTCCTTGATGCTCTGCCTTGTAGATTACTGAGTATCTGCAATTTATAAACCCTTACAGGGGATTACTTGCCCTCTTTTTTTAAACCCTAGAGGATCACCTGAGAATTTGCCCTACTGGAGGCACTAGCTTGGGCAATGGGCTATGGACAAGGTGGAGAAGGGGGACCAGAGGCATGCCAAACTGTCATTCAAGTTAAAGCGCTTATGTCTCAAAAGTGGAAATGGGTGATATAGAAGAGTTGGATGTAAGAGCACTCCTACTGCATATACAGAGCAGTCTTACTTCCATTGACAGGTAATTAGATACGCTCATGCCTAGGGTGGATAAGATAAACACTACCCTGGACAAACACGCTAAAAGACTAACCAAAGCAGAAACTCACATCTCTATCCTGGATGACAATACAGCTCAGCATAGCAAAGCCCTCTCTGACATGTTCAAAGTACTAGATATGATCAAACTAAGAACGAAGATCTTGAAGCCAGATTGAGGCGTAACAACTTGTGCCTGGTGGGCATCCTGGGATCCACCACTACTGGAAGTATGGCAGTTCACTTTGAAAGTCTCCTTAAGTCCCTGTTTGGCCCTGACTTTCTCTCCACGTTCGTGGTGGAACGTGTATACAAATCTTTGGGGTCCCAGCAGCCTCTGGGGTCCCCCACTTCTCTGATCCTCACCAGGCTCTTCGAACTAGGGGGATTGAGACAATGCACTCTGAATGGCCCCTGAGGAACAAACCCTGTCACGTGAGGGCTATGCCATTTCCGCCTACCCTGACTTCCTTCTGGCTGTTTGGGAGGCCCGCTGTGAGTCCTTGCCAATAAAATGCAAATTAAGTCAGTCTGGAGTTCCATATGCTATGCTCTAGTTGCCGCCCCTCAAGATCGTCCATTAGGGCATGCTACATATATTACAGCACCCCAGAGTGCTGCCCCTTTTGTAAAACAACTCCTCTTGAAGTATAGCCTGGGTCGAACAGTGGAGACACACTCTTCTGGGGACAACCTTAGCGATTTAAAATAAACTCACGCTGTTCAAACCACTGTACGTTGCAGACCCAGTATTACGACGCACCACAATGCTCACAGCATTGCTTGAAACTCAGGTCCACCAATGACTGTCACAACATCGCTATCCTGTTACACTGCTGGTTTGGGGCTACCGATTGACTTAGCTCTGGACCATGTAACCTGCCATTTCCTGTTGGCAAAGCCTGGAAGGATGGGAATAGGGTAGGTGCATGGCGGAAGCTATTACCTGCAGCTTGGTCATTGGCTTTCCTGTGGGGCTGGGTACAGGCCTGCTACTACAGCACTAGACTGCCCCTTATTTCTTAAGAAAACATAGTACATGAAGTCCTGTGGCTGCAAATTACGCCCTGTTTGCCCAGCAGACGCCCCATAAGGTGGTGCTGCCCCTAGGGTAATCCCCGGCGAATGTTTGATTTGATTTGCCACTTTTATGAATGTTGATCTTGACAGCCCCATTGACACAAATTGGGTGGGCAGTTCGGGTGGGTGACCACTGGCCGGTTGGGGTACGAATGTGGGTGGGGGTGGGGGGTGGGGAGGATGCAATCAGCTGCATAGAGAGTTTGGTTTTGTGTTACACTATTGATACTGATCTACAGGTCTTTCTCCCTTTCCCTATGTACTACCTTTTACATAGTAGCATAGTGTACACACTCCGGACTGTCACATAGGTCCACCAATAACGACACTGACATACGCATAGCAGGGCCCATTTACAAGCCACACTGATAAACTTTATGACATGGAACGTCTGGGGATTGAATAATCCTCAAAAGTCCAGACACATACATGCCTATATAGACGAACACAAAATCGGCATAGCCCTTCTGCAGGAGACACATATTGGAATTACCGCCATTTCCCAATTGGTTCTTAAATGATGCAGCTCCAGAGCACTGGCCTCTTCTTCCTCTTACGCTAGAGGAACAGTGCTGCTAGTCAAACACAGCACTCCCTTTCAGCTGTTACATGAAATCAATGATCTCCACAGTCACTAAAATATAGTTCACGCCATGCTTTGTGGCAAACAAATCACATTGATTAACACCTATGGTCCCAATTCGGATGACCCTGGTTTTATCATACAGGTCTGGCCAAAATGCGCCATGTTATCACCATGTAAAATAGTCTGTGGGGGTGAATTTAACCTTGTCCTCACTAAGCTCCTACATTTTTCCAGCTGTACCAGCGTGCACATGGCACCACAGAGCACACTCTGTTGAGCATCATGCATGCAGAAGGGCTGGCGGACATATGACGTCTAAGGCATCACTTCGTTGCGGAGGGTATACATTTCCTGGTCGCTCCTTGGCTACTAGAGAGGCTCCAAAGATGTAGGAGATTGGACCAGATCAGTTACCCCGCACATTCTCAGACCAGACCCCTGTCATGCTAGTGCTAAAACTGCCACTACTGAAATACAGGCATTCACTTGGGGGCTAAACCCTGCAGCCCTCCTTGACACAGCATTCCGTGCCGAAAATAAGACCGCAATATTAAATGTCCAAGAAAATGAGGATACCATTGATTTGGTCGGCACCATCTGGGAGGCATTTAGGGCCACTTTGCGAGGCATAGGCTTTGCCAAGCAGCACACGATCCACACAGCCCTTCACATGCGGTAGAATAAATTAGAAGCAGAAATTAAACAGCTTGAGGGACACCAACGATGCTCAAATCCTGCCCAGGTTAATGCAGAGCTACAGTCCATACTAGATAAATCCACTGAGGTGACCGACCTGGAACTGAAGCACATTTACAGGGCCATAGGGTGTAGGGTGTATGGAGAGGCGGAGCGCGCAAATATATCTTTGGCGAGGCTGGTAAGACAGTCGCATACTCCACAGGAGATTGTCCAAATTGAGAAAAAGGATGGTACGGTTATACATGAGGCGGAGGGCATATTGGAGGAATTTGTTTTCTATTACTCACATCTCTATGCCTCTAGCACCACAAAGGGCCCTGCTAATTACTCTGCCTATTCTGATCGTATTGGACTGGTGTGGCTGGAAGGCGGCGGCTACAATTCCTTGATGCACCCATTACCCTGGAGGCGATTACTATTGTAATTGCAGGCCTACCCTCATACAAGGCCTGGGGGAATGATGGATTTCCCACAGAGTTCTATGAGGCTTATTCAGAACTACTGACCCCAATGCTGTTGAGGGTGTACAATGATGCACTGTTGCAAAATATACTTCCTCATTCATTCAGAGAATCCACGCTCATTGCTCTCCTCAAACCAGGCAAGTTCCCCTCTCAATCCGTCTTGTATACCCACTCTCGCTTCTAACCGAAGATGCCAAGAGTACTTACCAACCATCTTCTCCTTTTGCTCCCAGACCTGGTCCTTCCTGACCAGGCGAGCTTCATACCGGGTCGAACAACCTCCCAAAATCTCTGATCCCTATTAGCGGTAATTGCATCAAATGAACCCAGAGCTGAATGCTGTAGCGCTGTTTTAGATGCAACAAAGGCATTCCATTCTTTGGAATGGGCATATCTATTTGCAGTCATCTCCAGAATGGGGTTCCCCAACAGATTCATAAACTTGGTCTGGCTACTATACAAGGACCCCACAGCTAGAATATGGCTGAACAGCCTACTATCTCCGCCTCTGCTGCTCACTGAAAGAGGCATTTGCCAGAGCTTCCCACTTTCCAGTTTCCTATATGCACTGACATCAGAACCCTTACCATGTGCGATCAGACAGCTACACACTCAAGGGGGCCTGCATTTTACTCCACGCAACCTTATAGTTCCTCTCTCTGCTGACGACATTAGCCTCTATTTTCACAAACCAGCTCAGAACTTGAGGCCCGTCATCAGGTAGCTCACATTATTCAAAGCCTTGTCGGGGATTACCATAAATAGGAACAAATCAACTGTTTTCCCACTAACTGGTGACACTCTATCTGCACACTTGAATTTTCCCTCCCCTGGTGCACATCATTGTTCAAGTACCTTGGTGAATGGATAAGCCAAGATAAAGCTGATGTCCTATCCAAAAACTACAGGGTGGCTATGGCAAAAATAGAAGACCAAATTAACAGATGGAAGTACCTACTGCTTTCATTGATGGACAGACTAGCCCTTATGAAAATTATTGCCTTAACCAGTTTGCTCTACCTCTTTTATAATGTACCCGTTACATTAAATCACACATTCTTTAAAATACTCAGTACAGTACAATTCTTTATTGTCCGATTAATTAAAATCATTACAATAAGGGGGCATGGCCTAGCAAGCCATGATGGCGGACGTGTGCTAGGCGAGCTCCGTGCAGCCTTGGCTAATATCCTGAACGTATCCTGCTTCTCCGGTCTGCTTTTGTGCCTCGACCGTGTCCCGGGTGGGGCGTGAGCGGGGGCTGTGCTTTAGTGACCCTGGATTGCTGATTTGAGGGACGATACGGCGGCGGCGGCCTGGAGTGCAGCCTGTGACGGCGGAGCTTCGTGGCCTGGCGCAGCGGCTGGAGGGACGGATCGTGCTGCGTCTGGGATCCTCAGCGGGGAGCGGAGCCGATGACAGATAGCCTGGGTGATATCCTCGCAGCGTTGGGCTCTCGGAGCAGAAGGGAGCATCCGAGTCTACACATCCGCCCTCAGGCGAGTGGTCATCTCCTTCCTTCCCCCCTCCCTACGAGGTGCGGCCTGATTGTCGGCGGCCGTGTCGGGCCGCGGGTGGAGCCGCGCGAGAGTGCGGCCGTATCGAGGGGCCGGTGGGCGCTTCATTTTCCCTGGGCCGGAGCGGTGATTGCGGCCTTTCCTGATTCCCGGCCCCTGGTGGGAGGCCTTCCGCCTATTCTCCCCCTCACTGCGCAGTGTACTCGCATCGGCGGCCTATCGGGCTGCGCGAGCTCTTCAAAGGGATATTGGTGGTGGACCCGGGCCGGAGTGGTGATTTTGACCGGTCCTGATTTTCGGCGCCCGGCGGGAGGCCCTCTGCTCACCCTCTCCCCTACTGCGCGGCATACTCGCGTCGGCGGCCTATCGGGCCGCGCGAGTCCATCGTGGGGATATTGTCTGTGGACCTTGGCCGCTGTGGTGACGCTGGGCCGCTGGGTGCAGGCCCTTGAGGGGGCGAAACAAAGCCTGTGGGCCCTCCCCGGAATACCGGCTGGTAGCTGCAGCAAGAGCGGCGCCCGAGGGTGCGTGGCAGTCCTGGGGGTCGGCACGGCGGGCCCCAGCGGGGCTTGGAATCGCCCCAGTGGTGGATCCTACCTGCAGTTGCTGCTTCAGTTGTGCTGGGCTCCCTGGCCCCCTCCCTCCCCCATCGCTGGCGGTCCCGTGTTCGGCGGTCAGTTCGGGCCACTCCGGCCGAGACCTCATATTCCTGCTGCCTCCATTCGGCTCAAATAATCCCTGGACCCCGGTGTTGAGGCGGGTCGCTGGCATAGGGGAGCTTGCTTACCCTCGCCCTTCACTGCATTGGTGGGCTCGCTGTCTCCTGGCGGACCTACGCGGTGTGCTGGTGTGAGGATATGCTGGGAGCCGGGGGGTTCGACGCCCGCCATGACGAGAGACAAAGCGGGAGGGGGCTGGCCAAGCAGAGTACGCTGGACAAATTTACAGGCCCTGGGGCCTCTGCAGCGGTGCCTGGGGGGGCTCATGGAGACATGCCGGACAATGCCGCCCTCATGGCTGCCATCACGCAATCTAGAGATGCCCTGGATGCTAAAATTGGAGCGGTCGGCTCCGACGTCATGCTGCTGCGGCAAGATCTGCGCAACGCGGTGGCGCGTATCACGGAGGCTGAGACGAGAACATCTGGGGTGGAAGATGTGGTCGTCACCCTGCAGAAGCGAGTGGCCTCGCTGGAGACTACCCAACGTGGACTGGCGTCAAGAGTGGAGGATGCCGAGGGTAGGGCCCGGCGCAACAATTTCCGCTTTGTTGGTTTCCCGGAGAGTTGTGAGGGGGGAGACATGGAGCGGGTCCTTACACAGTGGCTGGAGAGCTGGCTCCCCCCGGAGTCCCTATCCCGATGTGTCATGGTGGAACGCGCCCACAGGGCCCTGATGCAGAAGCCTCCGCCTGGGGCCTGCCCGAGGCCGGTCATCGCAAAACTGCTGAACTATCATGATCGTGACATTATCCTGAAACAGGCTAGGGCCAAGGAACCGTTGCTATTTGATAATACCCTCATTTTGCTATTTCCCGACTATACGAAGTTGGTCCAGCAACAGAGACAATCATTCTTAGCGGCCAAAGCTCGTCTTCGAGATCTCAAGCTTCCCTATGCTTTGTTGTATCCGGCCAGGTTGCGGGTAGTGTATCAGTCCCGCACCCACTTCTTTGACTCGCCGGAGGAGGTCTTCCATTGGACGGTTGAGACGTGCTGCTTCGTCCTCACACGCTGCCCCGGAGGGAGTCTGACTCTTCGTCCAGCGAGGCGGCTCGGAAGCAGCCCAAATTGAAGTCAAAAGGAAATAGACGCTCCAGGTCCAGACGTCGACCTCAGTCGTGCGGTGCCTCTTCCCGGGCTGGGTCAGCCCCTCAGCAACACACATCGGCGGCCGAACTGATGGAGGTGGCCGCAGTCCCATGGGTCTTTGACGCCTTCGCCTTGACCGGAGAAGCACATATGAGGGCCGGTATCTCTGTTGGACCCTATCTGACAGGGAGAGTGCCAGCTGACAATGGGCTGTAAGTTGGGGATCCATTGGCGGGTGAGGGGGGGACCTCCTGTTGGGGTCTGCAGGCCACACCTGCCGCGACAGGTACTTCATTGTTCTTGAGGTATAGGGTGGGGGGGAGGGTGTTGGGTTGTTGTGGTTTTTGTCCACTGGTCGCACTGTCCTATACTAGTCTAGAGTCACAGTGCACATACCATGTACTGTTCCACGCACCAATGATCTGCATCAGGGCCTCACATGGCAGCTCCATCAGGTAGCCAACGGGATCCCTCCGGGACCCTTCGAATAGTAAGCTGGAACGTCAAGGGGGCACTGGACAAAATTAAACATGGGGCTATACTCAAGCAGGCCAAACGGGCCCATGCCGACATTCTTATGCTCCAAGAAACTCACCTCATGGGGACCAAGGCACTATGCTTTCAACGCTTTGGCTACATCCAGGTGTTCCACTCGGGGTTCGTCAGGGGGTCTCGGGGGGTTGCAATCTTGATTCATCGCCGGGTTCCCTACACACATGTTAAGACATGGGCGGACACTCAGGGCAGGTATCTGGTCCTCCAGGGTACTGTGGGCGAAGAGACTATGGTACTGGGGTGTGTCTACTCTACGCCCCCCCACCACTCTCCTGGGGTCTGGTAGAGAGACATATGGCCCTGTGGGCAGATATACCAGATAGTCTGTCCGTAGTTGGGGGGGATTGGAATGACGTAATGGATGTGGCTAGAGACCGCTGGAGGCCTGGGGGATCTACGGATGTCCGCCAATCCACTAAACTGCACTCTTTGGTGATGGGGCTTGATTGGGTGTACCCTTGGTGCCGACTACACGGGACAGCACAGGGATACACATATCTCTCGGCGGTTCACGATTCCTATTCCCGCCTTGACTATCTATTTGTCCCCCGGGCGGGCGGCGCTGGGCCGGGTGGTGGAGGCGGATATCCTTCCACGGGGACTATCGGACCACTCGCCGGTGGCCCTCACCTTACAGGCGGGTCGGGCGGGACAGCCTTTTCGGTGGCGCCTTTCGGGCTGGAATCTACAGAAAGATGACTACAGGGAGCACATGGAGGGTGCTATTGATCAATACCTGACACTTAACATAGGTTCGGTGGATGGGGCTGAACCTCTGTGGGAAGCAATGAAGCCCACGATTCGGGGTGTGGACATTTCCTTCTGTGCGGCAGCCCGCAGAGCGCATAGGGAGTCCCTTGTACAATCTGAGGCTAAGATTATTGATCTGGAGAGCCGCAGTAGGGATGGCGGGGACAGCCAGGTCCGTCGACAATTGCTGCTGGCACAACAGGGCTATGCAGACCTCCTGCTGGACGAGGCCCGCCAGGCTTGGTTAGCGACCCGTAGCAGGATCTACCAGTGGGGAGATAAGTCTAGTAAGCTGCTCCACAGGCTCGTGTCAGGGGATACTGTACCCTCAAGCCCTCCCTGGTATTGTGGGTCCAGATGGGGTGCCCCTTACGGATTCCTCTACAATCGCTGAAAGTTTTGCTACGTATTATGCTGAGTTATATGCCCCCAGAGAGTGTCTGCATGGGGATGTGATAGGTCGTTTTCTGGATGACCTTCCGCCTAAGGCCTTATCTGACGATGCGAGTGCGGAGAGATAGATCTTCCACTCACAGAGGAGGAGCTGGGTGCCGCTTTAGGGGACCTACATACTGGTAAGGCCCCAGGGCCAAATGGCTTTCCATGTGAATTTTTTAAACAATATTTTCTGCAGCTAGGGCCCCATTACCATGGAGTGGTGGAGGAGGCCAGGGAGCGGGGCTGTCTGCCTCGGGATTGGAGACACACGGAAGTGGTGGTGTTCCATAAGCCTGGTAGACCTCCCTACCAGCACGCGTCATTTCGCCCTATCTCTCTACTGAACGTGGAGGCCAAGATTCTGGCTAAGGCTTTGGCCAACCGCCTTCGGTCTCATATCACTTCCCTAGTACATCCCGACCAGGCTGGTTTTATGCCCCAGCGGGCGACTCGTCATAATATTCGTTGAGCGCATGTTGCTCTAGCGGCCGTTCAAGGATCGGGAGAACGAGCAGCGTTGTTACTGGCAGACATGGATAGGGCATTTGACTCCCTCAATTGGGTATATTTATTCACACTCTTACGCAGGCTGAACATTGGACCTCGCTTCCTGTCCTATCTGAAATTGCTCTATACCGACCTCACTGCGTCAGTGCGCGTAGCTGGCTCTATCTCCTTCACGTTCTCCATTGGACGGGGCACCAGGCAGGGTTGCCCCTTGTCTCCATACTTGTTTGCGTTAGCTATGGGACCCTTGGCCGCCTGGGTGCAGATTGATGCACAAGTGACGGGTTTTGAATGGGCGCACGGACTGTCGGACCGTATTGCTTTGTACGCCGACGATGTGCTATTCTTTCTCACCAACTTAGACAGGACGGTGCCGAGGCTGCTTCGCATCATGCAAGTTTTCGGGGAGTCCTCTGGCTTATTCATGAACCCTCGAAAGTCCATTCTCTGGGTTCTTGGGGGTGCGGCGGGTCTCGGCTCCTGAGCATCCTCCGTTCAGGTAGTCTCTAGGGGGATGAAATATCTGGGGGTGTTTTTATCAGACTCGCCTACCATTTCCTGGGACAGAAATCTGGCTCCGATATGGGACCGGGTACGTGAGGATCTTAAGACTTGGTCCCATATGCCATTGTCTATATATGGCAGATCGGCCATCTTCAAGATGGTCTCGCTCCCCCGCTTACTCTACCATCTACAGAATCACCCCTATCCGATCCCTCCCAGATGGTTTTGACAGGTTAACGCGGCCTTAGGACAGTTTCTGTGGGCCGGTGGAGTGGCGAGAGTTGCCCTACGGACCTGTTTTCAATCTACATACTGTGGGGGACTGGCGACCTCTGATATTTTATCGTACTACATGGCCTCGCACCTGCTTGTCCTAAATGAATGGTGGTATGGGGATAGAGCCGACCCTGCTTATGCTGTCGAACGGAGGTGCATGAGGGATCTCTCTCTACACACTATACTATACTCTGCACCACTGCGTAACTCCCTGCCATCTGTCATGAAGGTTGTATTCCAAATCTGGCGACAGGCTCTACGGAGGATGGGCTGGTGGAATAGGTTGACGCGGGAGACTCCCCTCTGGCACAATGGGCGACTGCCGCAATTGGCTACTCTACATGGGTTTCGTGGTTGGGATAGTATTGGTATTTCTACCCTAGGTGACGTAATGCGGGGGCCGGTCCTGAAGTCCTTTCAAGATCTACAGAAAGATTTCCATATGCCGAAAACCCAATTCTATAGATACCTTCAATTCCGGCACGCCATTTCCCCTAGTCTGGAAGGCTTAGAGTCACTAGCCGAGTTTAGCCCGATTGAGGCGAAGGTGTTCATGGGAGATCTCCAAGACCACAAGATCTAAAAAGTTTACCAATCCCTTGTAACGCATAGCTCCCCCACGTTGCAGAAACTTAGAGAGGCCTGGGAAGGTGATGTGGGCCCACTGGAAGAGGAGGACTGGACGGAGGCCCTGGCCTCCCCGCGGGGGGCTGCCATAGACGTAAGTTTACGCCTCATCCAGTTCAAATACCTTCATCGGGTTTACTTCACTAGGGTTAGGTTGTGGAGGGCAGGGTTAGTGGCCTCCCCTGTGTGTCTCAGATGCGAGCGGGAGCAGGGTACCCTGGTACATAGAGTCTGGCACTGCTCTGCTTTGGCACGTTTCTGGAGGGGAGTTATGGCCTGTCTCTCAGATGTGTTGGGTTGGGACCTTCCCTGCTCGCCGAAGCTGGTACTCCTACACGTTATGGACGGAGTTGGGGGCAATGTATACAAACGTCATCTTATGCTGCTGGGGTTTACTCTGGCTAAAAGAGATATTGCCAGGGCTTGGAAGGCACCAGTAGCGCCCTCAGTGTCCGCATGGAAGAACGGTCTGGACTTCTGCATGGGGCTGGAGATTTCCATCTTCACGGCAAGAGGGTGCCCCCTTAAACACTTTAAAATCTGGAAGCGTTGGGCGGATTATTGAGGCTTGGAGTTGGAACCTGTCTCTACGGCAGGGCCCCTTGACCCGGCTTAACTCTCTATTGTGTTGATGCAGGACATAGTTTCATGTGCAATGACGGACTATACATTTCACAGAAGGTGCTTTTTCTGTTAATGTGCTGCTCTGGAGTGGACGTTAGTGCGATGGGGGGGTGGGTTGTGGGGTTATAGTTATTTTGTTGTTTTTTTATTTGTATTGCTCTTCATTTCTTCTTGCTTTGCTCATGTAAACAGTCAAAGTCATGATGATGTACGTTTCTTATGCAGAAGTTTCTGGGGTACAGAGCTCTGATCTATATGTGCTATTTGACGAATAAAATCTGTTTAAAAAAAAAAATCATTACAATAAAACAACACAGTTCATAAAACAGGACAATTTCTTACGTTCCTTAAAGATAATGAGGAGGTGTTAACATACCTTTATAACCGTTGGAAATACATAAAATATCATAGAAAAATATTTCATTCATAACCTAATATAAACATTACATTTCATTATTAATCACCATACATACAAATAATATAAAACCATCCATACAAATAATCTTTGAGTCCCCTCTCTGGTATTTAAACAGCCCCTTAAAAGAAGCAATGCATAAGATAACACATATTTGATCCAGTTATATGCCTAAAATATAAAGTGCATCCGTGCTTCTTAAGATTACCTTGAACCTTAAATACTATATGGAATTTATCCAGTTACATTGCCAGTATAGGAAAAAAACAATATAGTTGGTATCATAGCCACTTTCTATTATTGTATGACCACAACATTGTCCTGAGCCAGTTTTTTCTCAGCTATAAGGATTAATTTGACAAAGTTAACTGTTAAATTGATAATACGCCCTTGAAGGCACAGTATTATCGCTTTGCGACACGTTCTCACCCCTTGTTCCTTGAATATTGGTTTTAAAAGTGTTAATCTTTCTTGACGCAATTTGGGGCAAATACATACAATGTGCAATAACGTTTCATTAGTATAACCACATAATCTACACTTTTGTGATTGCCAAACTTGTACCCATCTAGGTATCCCATCTTTTGTTGGATAGTGGCCAAACCTAAGCTTAAGCAATATATCCCTTACCGCCGGTTTCAAACAAGAGGTTAGATAGGATTGGGGTTCAATTTTATTATACGAATTAATAACCAACCAGGCATGCTTTTTTTTTACAGTCAGCTCCTGATCCAATATAAATGATACCAATTTAGTTGATTGATTTGAAATCTGTTTTAAAATGGTTTTATTTCTAATCATATCGTCAAAAGGTAGGAGCTTAAAAGTATTCAATCTTTCCGTTAAATATAACCTCCATGGTCTGGTATACTCCTTCTTATTCATTTGTTGCCAACACATCTATGCAAGGGACTCAGGGTCCGATAAATAGAGTGAAAATAGACAGTTAAAAAATGCAGCTTGCCTTACCAATGTTTGGTTTAACAAACCAAATTCCAATCTAACTGTAGAGTGTCCAACATTTTTTTAAATCCTAAAAATTGACTTAAAAACTTTTATTTGTAATTTATCCAACAGTTGGCTATGGAAAATTATTGACCCATATGTAAGCGCGGGGATAAGTTTTGCCTTCATTACTTTTAATAAGTGCTTGTAACTTGGGCATGAAAGTTTATCACGCAATGATCTAAAGGCAAAAGACAATGAAGTTGCTTTGGCCTTTAAGTTATCAAAATGTGGTTTAAAAGTCATCCTATCGTCCAGCGTAACTCCTAAGTATTTATACTGCTTTACTGTTTCAATAGATAAATCCTTCATTTTTCATAATGTCTTATCTGATTTTGTTGATCCTATTATCATAATTTTTGTTTTTTTGGTATTTATTTGTAAACCATTCGCTAATATATATTGATCAAATGACTCTATCAATCTTTGCAGCCCTATTTGCGTGTGACTTAGTAGAATGGTATTGTCTGCATATTGCAAATATTTTATACTTTGGCCTGCAAGGATTGGCGAGTGTGCATTGACATTATGTAAATGATGAGACAGGTCGGCAATAAAAAGGTTAAAAAGACATGGGGCAAGTACGCAGCCCTGTTTAAGGCCACTATATGTTTCAAGGCGACGAGTGGTACGGCTTCCATCCCCCACTTTAACCAGTACCCACGTATTTGTATATAACAGTACAATCATATCTAAAAGATTTTTTGGTACGCCCCATGCTGATAACTTTGCCCAAAGAAGATTTCGCGGAACAGAATCAAAAGCTGCCTTTAGATCTACATAACAAATAAAAAGTTTTTGCTTTTTATATTTGGTTTTCTCTGCCAACAAGGTAAGTATCAGCAGGTTCGTTATTGTTGATTGTCCCCTACGAAATCCAGTTTGAAGAATTGGGATAACTTTCCTTGTAGTTGCCCATTCCTCTAGATCTTTGAGTAATAATAAAAATAAAATACTCAGATCGCACATTATATCCCTGGCCTAGGCGGGCAAACAACCTAGGATCCGTTGCGAGGGGCTTATGTTGCCCTACGAGCGGGGGAATTGAATGCCCCAGATTTCAATGTTCATTATACCTGAGCCCATACGCATTTGCACACTAATGGCTACACCCCACCCCCCCTTACCTGACACATGTTGCAATAGAACATGACACCCGACTCCCCTACGAGCTGGGAACGAGGCTTTGCTGGCCGCCTCAGTGCGGCCACTCCAAGACTTATGCTGTTGCATCTACACATCTGGCTTGGGACAGTATTTGCCTTTACCTGTCGAACACTACACTCTATGCCCCCGAACAGCCACTATCACACTACCTGTGGCTATGGGCATGGGGTTTGTGCACAGCGGGTGATGTCAATCAATCAGGGAATTATGAAGCACGCTACCCACCCGTGAGAGTGTCAAGGCGCTGGGGGGGGGGGGGGCAGCTCCGGTCAGTCGAACAGCCAGGTCTTGATGGTCTTCCTGAAGATGTGCAGAGAGGGGGCGCGTCTGATGTGGATCGGGAGCTCGTTCCAGGTCTTACCCGCGATATAGGAGAAGGATCTTCCACCGGTTCTTGCTCTGCGGATGCGCGGTGCTTCGGAGAGGGCGAGGGCGGCGGATCAGAGGTTTCTCCTGGGTACGTGGAAGGAGATTCTTTCATTGAGATATTGGGGTCCAGTGTTGTGGAGGCATAGGCGTGGGTGAGTATCTTGAAGGTTACTCTCTTCTCGACGGGAAGCGGAGGTCTCGAAAGGTGTTGGGTGATGTGTTCGTGTCGAGGATGACTCTGGCTGCGGTGTTCTGTAAGGTCTGGACCTTGCGGAGCAGGGACTTGTTGATTCCGGCATAGAGAGGGTTTCCGTATTCCAGTCTGCTGGTTATGAGCGCGTGGGTGACAGACTTCGTTGATTCAGTGGGGATCCATTTGAAGGTTTTCCAAAGGATGCGGAGGGTGTTGAAACATATGGAGACGACAGTGTTGATCTGTCGGGTCATGGAGAAGGAGGAGTCGAGCACGATGCCCAGGTTCCGGGCGTGATCCGTGGGAGTGGGAGGGCTTCGGAGGGCGGTGGGCCACCAGGTGTTGTCCCATGCAGAGGAGGAGGGTCCGAGGACGAGGACCTCAGTCTTCTCTGAGTTGAGCTTCAGGCAGCTGCTGCTCATCCAGGATGTGACGTCTTTTATTCCTTCCTGGAAGCTGAGTCTGGTGGTGACGGGGTCCTTGGTGAGGGAGAGGATGAGCTGGGTGTCGTCGGCGTAGGATACTATGCTGAGGACGTGCTGTCTGATGATGGCGGCGAGAGGGGCCATGTAAATTTTGAAGAGCGTAGGACTGAGTCATGATCCTTGGGGTACTCCGCTGTTGATCTCTGTGGGTTCGGAGAGTAAGGGCGGCAGTCTGATTCTTTGGGTTCTACCGGTGAGGAACAAGCGGAGCTATTCGAAGGCGGTTCCCTGTATGCCGGCGTCGTGGAGTCTGGAGATAAGCGTGCTTTGGGAGATGGTGTCGAAGGCTGCGGAGAGGTCGAGTAGGATCAGTGCTGCGGTGTGGCCCTGGTCGAGGAGGGTGTGGATGTCATCTGTAGCGGCGAGCAGAGCGGTCTCGGTGCTGTGGTTGCTGCGGAATCTGGATTGGGAGTGGTCGAGGATGGCGTTCTCTTCGATTAATTTTGTTAGTTGGATGTTGACAGTCTTCTCGGTGACTTTGGCCGCGAAGGGGAGGAGGGAGATGGGTCGGTAGTTTTTGAGGTCCGTAGGATCTGCCAAGGGCTTCTTGAGTTTGGCTTGACTTCTGCGCATTTCCAGTCATCGGGGAAAGAGCCGGTTTCTAAGGTGGTGTTGATGGTTCGTCGTAGATCGGGTGCTATGGCGGCGGCGGCTCTGTGGAAGATGTGCGGAGGGCAGGGGTCCGTGGGGGCTCCTGAGTGGATGCCTTTCATAGTTGATGTGTGCCTGTGTGGTCAATTTCTGGAGTGCTTAACTGCAAGGGGTGAGGAGCACTTTTCCACATTGAACACTCTCACATATCTCCAACTCAGAGCACTCTCTAAGGAGCACTACCCCTCTTTTCCACAGGGGGCCCCACCCTGGCACTAAGGCTCCTTATAACCTACAAGTCCAATAGGCACCTAGTCACCACACTATACTGCACAATCCAAACCGAAGCCCTGACAGTTGGGTCTAATGCGAGATTAAGGTGAGAGACAGATCTTGGTGAGGCAATTTCAGACAAAGACTGAGCATATTGCTGTGTGCACACCGGGAGGTTATCGCCAAATGGTAGATTACGCCTCATCTATTTAAAACTTTTACACCAGCTGTGCCAAACCCCCCTTGGCTTGACAAGATGTGGGGCAGCATCTGCTCCCAGCTGCCTCAGATGCAAGGCCCCCACAGCAGATTTCATCCACCTTGCCTGGTACTACCCACTGATTTATGCGTTCTGGGGAGATCTTCACACTTATCTCAGCCATGACTGGGTCTCAAAATAGCCCTGTTAGGTTGCACTATTATTACACGGAGCCATATCAGGAAATTTATATCCATTGTGATGCTTCTTGCAAAGCTTCGGGTTGCCTGCGTCTTAGGGAGAGATGGGACCCCCATGAGCAGGAAATGGCTTGACCGCATGTATCACTACAATGCAGAATTGGAACTTTACTGTTCAAGGATTCCGCAAGCCAACTTACCAATCGATTTCTGCAGTCCACTACTCTCATATTTGCTGACCTCCTCAGCATAAGCTGGCCTGGGACTGGGGGCAGGTGCACTGCACCGGCAGAGTCCGATTGTGACGTGGTGACTTGATCAGGACGTGGTCTGGTTTCTCGTAATTCATGAACAATTTCTAGGACTACAGTTTGGGGGATAATGGTACATAAGCCGTCTATGCCTATTGTGACTAAGAGGCCAGAGTTTTGTTGAAAGGAAAACATTCTATTAGGTTGATGACGGCAGTGCTAGCTCATACATACGAAGGATTGAGGTTGCAGAAGGTTCAATGAAAAAGTCCACATACAGAGCTGAAGGTTTCAGGATTGATTTGACACTAAAAACAAGAGGGCCCGGGGGTTAGCAGAATTCATGTGCACGTTAGGCAACATTTAGATAGCCGGACTGATGTAATTGTTTTTGTTTAAATAGACATGCTCTTTCTCACTAAGCCAACCTTCTTCAAGACCATTTTAGTTGTTACAGCAACAATATTCTTAATGGATGAAGTGTGATAACTTAATAGTTTGGTGTGGTGGTGAATGTTGTTCAATTACCTTAGAGATTTGCTCTAGTAGTCTGATCTTTTAAGAAGTACTATTCCGCCACCCTTGTCTGACAGTTTGATTATATCAGTGAGAGATTGCAGATTCTTAAAGGCCGTATGCCCTGCTTTTGACAAGTTGTGTTTCTGAGCAAGTCAATTTCTGTTAGAATGGCATTTTCAAAAGTCACAATAGCTCTACTAATCATATATTTAAAGGGATAGAAGTTTGATTTATTGTAAAGGCCTGTACCATCAAAAATTAGTATTGATTCATTTGCAGCAAAACAATGTTTCAAACGAATTGTTTGACAAAAGCAATGCATCTCAATCTTAGTCAGAAATAAATCTCTTCTGTGTGTTGCATGGATGTCTCAATATCAGTTAGGAGGTGGGTAGAGAGATTAAATATAGGTATTGTAAGATCATTCATGTCTACAATTCGTAGTATTGGTGGCTTGTTTGTCTCTGTCCTGGAGTGTATCGATATTTATACCAGCCCCTGCGGCCTCCTCTCTGAAGAGGGGCAGGGTAAGCCACATGATTTTCCCCATCTGGGACTGCATTGGGTATGTTTACTTGTTTGATAAGCCTAGGATTATGTATTCTGGGAATTTGGGAAGACCGGTTTTGAAAGTTGTAGGAAGCTGGCACTGTATATACTGTAGCAAATTAACGTAAAGTGTGAACAGAGTCCAGGGAGTCGCCAGAGGTATAACAGAGGCTAAATTAGGTAAGTACTAACAGCTCTCTTTGTGGTAGTGTGGGCGAGCAGTTAGGCTTATCCAGAGGGTGTGTTAAGCATTTATTGTATTCACTCAATCAACGACTGGTGCACACACTCAGAGACAGAATCCAGACCAATTAGGTACGTATAAAAAATGTTACTTGTGGGGTTTTTTTAGAAGCAAGCAGGACCTGGCACAGATGAGTAATCTATACTTTAAAAATGCAAGCCTGTTCAAGGTAATGCAGTTGTGCTTGAAATTACAATTGTTACAGGGTTGTATCACTTTTAAATGCGGTTTGTATCATACTCTAAGTACTTTTAGATTAGTTTTGAGTTACTTTGGATTACTTTGAGTACTGGGGGTGGTATGCCTAGATACCACACCTTAGGAGCTCTACATACAAGGTAAGTACAACTTTTTATACTTGGCAATTGAGTTCACTTTTCTCCATACATAACATGAATTCCTATGGGAGAAAAATGGTTATCTGTTGTGGAGGTAAGTACTCAATTCACAAGGGTGAGCTTTGGGGGTTAAGACCAAGGTTCCCCAAGGACTAGATGGGCACTCAAGTTGCACCAGCAGCTGCACTGGGTCGGCCAGGAGCAGAGTGCAGGGGCCCAATGTTAGCAAATGGGGCGTAGGGGGCCTTCGGTTAGGGACTGCTGGTGAGCAGGCCACTCGGTTGTGGGAGCCAAGCTCCTGGAGTTAAGGTCAGCACTGCCGGGGCCAACGACCAGCACAGGAGCTGCACCACTAGTGGCACTCAGACGGCCAGGTGCAGGGTGCAAAACGGGTGTCGGGGACCCTGTGCTTTCCAATGGAGACCTTCGGTTTCGGAGAGAGGCTGCATGCTCGGGCAGGGAGACTTCCTGAAGGCGACCACTGGCTGGAGAGGTAAGTTAGGATCTTGGGGATACGTGGACACCGTCGGATGGGCCACCAAAGGCCATGGGGCGTCAGATGCAGGGGTGTCTTCTGGCGTCGGGTTTTCTTACCAGCTCCAGTCGCGGTGGGGGGGACCCTTCAGTTTGAGGCTGCAGGTGTCATTTGGAGTCTTGAGGGAAGTCGGAGATCACCAGATCCCAGGTCAGGATCACTGAGGAGACCTCCTTGGGGTGTTGGCCCACTCGAACTCGGGCTGTGGGCGTCTGGTGCAGAGTGGTGCAGAATCGCGGAGTCACCGGAATCCGGATTCTGGAGGCGAGTCTTGGGTTGAGCAAATCCGGTACTCACAGGAGACAGAGTCTGTGGGAAGGTCGCAGGGCAGGTCCTCCGGGCTCTGGGGGTTGCTGGCTGCTGGACTCGCTGGGGGTTCTTGCTGTAGGCAGGTCATAGACGGGACAGGCCGGTATGGCTGTTGCCAAGGCAGTTGGTGTTCTCTTCTTCCTGGTTCAGCACAGCTCTTCGGTCCTTCTTCTTTCTTCCATGAATCTGAGGAGGCAAGGTTCAGGCTTGCCCCTAAATACTAAATTTAGGGCGTTAAAGGGGTGTGCAGGTCGGGACCAATGGATCCCTTCCTTGGCGTGGGTACACCCCCTATTATGCCACCCTCCAGTGGGAGGGGGCATGAGCCTCTTCCTAATTGACTGAGTCCCCTCATCTTCAAGATGGAGGGGACTGAGATGTGTGTTTCACCTCACCTCCCCCACCTGAGGGCTGGGGTTGGCAAAGGTGGGCACACCTCTCTTCCTAGCTTGGGCTTCCCGCTGATTCTCCCACCCAAAGTGGAGGCCAGAACAGGTGGGAGACAGTTTCTGGGGGCAGCAAAAGGCAGGGACAGCTTACAAAGGCGGCAGGCCTTTGAAGCTTCCCCTTTCATGGACTCAGCCCATCCTGGGGGAGGAGGCATGACACCTCTGCCCAGGATGGGCTTTGTTTCTAGACCCAGAGAGCGAATGCTCTCTACCCAGGAGTCCAGAAACCTGTCTGGTGGTGGCAAATGGCGGGCAGCCATTCAGGAACCACACCAGGGCTGGTCGATTTTCAGTAGGAATCTCTAAGATGTCCTCTGAGTACTTTTTACATTAAATCCCACACTGGCATCAATGTGGGTTTAATGTGATGAGAAGTTTGCTACCAAACATCCCAGTTTTTAGTAAAGCCATTATGGAGCTGTGGAGTTCGTAATGACCAACTCCCAGACCATATACTCTTTATGGCTTTACTACACTTAATGGACTTAGACACTCTAGGGATACAGGGTTCATGCCTCTGTACCCTCATTTTAGGGCTAGTGCACCCTGCTAGAGGGGTGACTTACCTAGGCCTTAGTCAGTGGATTACAGGCATGGCACACAAGGCTGTGTGCCATGACAACTCTTCACTTTTCTCTGCACCAAAACACGCAGCCTGCAGTGGCAGTGTGTGTGTGTGTGTTAAGGTGCAGGGCCTCTAAGGTGACACAATAGGTGCTGTAGCCCGTAGAGGCCTTACCTGGTCCCAGGGGCCTTGGTACCCATGGTACCTTTTACAAGGGGCTTACCTGTGGCCAGGGATGTGCCAACTGTGGATACAAAGGTACAGACTTAGGAAAGAACACAGGCCCTGGGAACCTGATTGGCAGGGACCCAGGGCATGTCAAGGCCGGTTGCATCAGATGTCAGGCAAAAAGTGGGGTGTAACCATGCAAAAAGGGGCACTTTCCTACAAACATTGCGTCTAAATCCACAAGGATTTGTTCACTGTTAAACAGTAGTGTTTTCATTTGGGGAAGTGCCATTATAAATTAACTGGTGCCTCAACATTTCCTCCAGCACGCTGCTGTTTTTAAGGGTTGCATTCATGTACCTTTACTAGTAAATAGTACTATGTGATACCGTTTTCACCAGGGTTTTGTAATAAATGTCAGATGTGTAAGTACTGGTACGGGTGCGTGAATGCATTTGAGAATGGTAGTGTGGAAGTTGGAGTGTGTGTATGAAAAGTTATATGCGGGTGTTAGTGGGTGCATTCGAGATTCTGTGGATGATGTAATCAGTGATGTCATTTGAGATGTCATCAGTGATGTCACTGACCATGTCATGATTGATGTAATGTGTGAGGTTATAAGAGGTGCATGCAGGGGCGTGAGGTATAGTTAGTCCAGCTAACTATAGCTGCTGAATTTCACTGATTTTGTATGAGTGAAACCTGAGCCTAACTATAACGTCCCTGTAACCTTTGGTTTTTCAGTGAATATATATGTATATGACAGTAAGTATTTGTCATCTTTCTATGTGATGATCTAATCTCTAACAGTGTTAGTGCTGTTCTGACTGCTGCTGCTTAGGACTTACATGTGATCCAATGCCTTGACTGGACATTTGTTGCCCGCAGTGGTGGTTCCTCTGTGTGGGCATTGGGGCGTCGCCCCTCTCATTATTTTGCCTCCGGGTCTACCAGCAGGCAGCACTTACTCTTACTTTATAAAATAAACTTCAGCCCGCGGCACGGCATCAGTCAGCTGTCTCACTCAGCCGCGGGCTTTACTGACATCACTCACATCACTCACAGTGGGGGGTGGAGTTAGGAGCAACTTGCAAGACTCAGGCATACAGCCGAGCCCTGAGCCAGTGCAGCAATGCGTTTGTTGGGTGCCTTTCCCTGGCCAGCCCGACATGCGCATGCACAGTCTTCAGGGTCTTGCCACTCCTGCCTATACAATGGAGGAGTGGGGGCGGGGTCGAAGCCGCAGCCTCCTCCCCCCGGCCTCCTTAGGAGCAGCGAGTTCTCCTGCCCAGGCCAATCCAAGCACTGCTTTAGCAGCGCCTCGATTGGCTGATTTAGCGTCTCTAGACAGAGAACGCAGAGCCTGTGACTAGGCATGTCCAGGAGCATGGGGGGGCATATTGACCAATCACTGCATGGCTTTATTGTGAAGCCGTGCAGTGATTGGTCATTGCTGCACTAGCTCAGCCTCTCTCTCCTCCCCCCTCCCCTCCGTGCGTCCATGCCATTTGCACACAAGGAAGGGAGTGAGAGAGAGTCAGGAGCACTCGGAGAGCTCCTCATGACCTCGTTGCCCTGGGAGGCCTCTCGTACACTACTTCATAATGGGCAGCCTGCAAGCCATGTGAGCTGCCGTCCTGAGGCTGAGTGCAGACTAGAGTCAGACTCGCGAAAGAGGATTGATTCAGTGAGTACTGACTACTAGCTGCGCTATATATTGTATTACTCAGTTTATTGTGCAGTGTATGTATCATGCGTGTGACTGACTCTGCACTACTGCAGTCATCATGTGGCCCGTGACCATACTGTGGCAAGAGCACAACTGCTGACTTTGGTGTCTCCAAAGTTGGCAGGTCGGCTCTGGCCATTACGGCCATGACTGCACTGCACACTTTGCTGCGTCACATGATAAATGTTGAGCCCCTGCTGCATCGTCGACGCTGAGACCCGAACCTGGTTCATCCACCTGGAGGGAACCAGGTTCGAGTATCGGCATGGTCAGAAGCTCAACATTCTGTGAATCTGGGCAAATCACTTAATAAAATATAATCACTGTTATGTTCTGGTGGGCCACACCACTGATGGTCTGCCAATGGGTGTGTTTCTGGGGTCACGCCCATGTAAATCCGCATTGTGGTAGGGCCCATGTAAAGGAGGGGCCGGATGCAGAATTATAGAATAAAGAGGGATACCGGAACCTAATCCAGGCATTCGAGTACCACCCCAATGTTCAACTGGTGTGTGTGTCCTTCATTGATACTAGTGGTGTGCTCACTTCACAGAGGCCTGCTCGAGCACCCAACAAACGAGGAGTGGTCGACCCTACACGTACAGGCAGCGCTGTGCCCTGCGCGCGACACGTACCTGGGGCGCTGTTTCCTGCGCTCGATGTAAGCGGCCTCTGCCCCGGGTGCTTCCCGGGCGTTTGAAAGTGCCGGCCTCCGCCCCGCGTTGTTCACGGAGGGGGTGACTTTGTCGAGCCTGGCCAGGTGAGGCCGCCACTGCACGCCGCATTCTTTCAGCCCGGCCGTGCCTGCTGCCTCTCACTCAAGGAGACCCAGCCCGCGCAGGGGCACACGATCATATACCCGGACAGGCGCTGAAGCCCCGCTCCCTTCCAATGCGCTGAGCGTTCTTCTCCTGTATCTCTCCGGGAGGGTGCATGCCCTGTGCTAGCTCGCTGCTGGCATGGTGAGGAAGCGGCTCCAGGCAAGACTCTGCACATGTGCACTGCCATCTGGGTGTGTGCTCCTTTGGGTTAAAATTTTTTTTTTGCTCCTTGTGAACTAAGGGGGATACTCCTGCCATCATCACCCAGGGCAGGTTCACGAACCTGACGAAGCAAATAGGAGGGACTTTTGGAGGGATACATTATATAGGGCACGCAAATAGGAATTAGAGGGGAAAGGAAGAGAAGAGGGGCACTCTCTTTTGCAACCCGGATCGCAGCCACACCATTCCACACTTGCTTAGCTTACCACAGACCCCTCAGCACCCGCAAGACATTCGCACAATGGCCACGATACCGCCCATTGAACCATTCCTGATAGATGGTCCGCCGTCCGCGCAAGTGGCCAAGTGGAAAGATTGGCTGGACCTGCTGGAGACATACTTTGCGGCAGTGGGTCTGGAAGCTGAACAACAACGCCCCATGCTGCTACACCTTGGTGGTGCTGCCATCCACAAACTGGGAAGGCGGTGACGGAGGCAGGCCCACCCGACACTTACGCCACGCTAAAGGCAGCCCTGACGGCGCATTTTCAGCCGCTTACTAACTCCGATTATGAACGTTTCCTACTGAGGCAGGCGAGGCAGCTTCCGGAAGAGTCCGTTGACAGTTTTTACGCCAGGATCCGAGAACTGGCGAGCACGTGCACGCTGCCAGATGCTAATGATGAGAGACGGGCGCAATTTATCCAGGAATGTGCGCCCGCAAAATTGAGAGAACAGATACTTCAGGTTCCAGGGATATCCATGGCGGATATATTAATGATGGGGAGGTCCAAGGAGCTATTAAAGGTGCGAGCGGCGCACATGGAGGCGGCGCTGCAACGCCAAGTGAAGACGAAGCCAGTTAACGCCATAGCCCCTGGAAATCCAGCTAAGAAGTCAGAGCGCAGCAAACCACCGTCTACTGCCAGAACCTGCTATGGTTGTGAAGGGCCGTACCCCACCAAGGACCCTGCCCAGCCCAAGGAAAGAAGTGTTCAGCATGCAACAAACTCCATCATTTGGCAAAAGTATGCCGCTCCACGTCACGGAGGAGACCGCGGAACAGGCAAGTAAACGTGATGGACACTTCCCAAACCATGGAAGACGAAGAGGACATGGGATGTCGATGATGTCGAGGGAGCTATACACGTAATCCACGCCATGCAGCCAGACGGATGTCCAAAGCGGCGAATCCTGAAGTGCAGCGTTCTGGTTGCGGGACACCCTATCCAGGCACTCATAGATACAGGGGCGTCTAATAACATCATGGCGAGCTCCCTGTTACAGACTCTCTCCGCACCACCATCTCTAAGGCAAACGTCGACCCAAGTGTTCGCTTACGGGCAACTGCCCCTCTTCCCCTGGCTGGAGTTTTCACCACTGACATCTCTCTTAACTCTCGCTCCACTCGATCCAAGGTCTATGTAACCCAGGAATGGTCTGGGATGCTGTTAAGCTGCCGAACGGCCGAACATCTACAACTGGTGGCGTTCGCCTTCGCAATTCACCAAGAGAGCGTGGAGTCACTGTTGGACGAATTCAAGCTCCTGTTCGAAGGGATCGGGTGTCTAAAGGATCATATGGTCCGGCTACATGTGGATAACACTATTCAACCAGTGGCCCTCAAGCATAGATGAGTAGCATTTCATCTACGGCCAAAAGTGGAACAAGAGCTGAAGAAGCTAGAGCAGGCGGACCTCATCGAGCGAGTCGAGGGACCAACTCCTTGGGTATCACCCATTGTCGTGGCAAGGAAGCCCAAGCAACCAGGCGAGGGGAGGATCTGCGTTGATATGAGGCTACCCAATCATGCCATAAAGAGAGAGCGTCATCTGACTCCCACCGTTGATGACATCTTGGCCGAGGTGAGCGGGTCTCTGTAGTTTTCCAAAATGGTCCTATGAGCCGGATACCACCAACTTCTGCTGGATCCAGAGTCGAGGGCCATAACTACATTCTCGACACACGTGGGGCTTCGAAGGTACAAACAACTTAGCTTTGGAGTCTCAAGTGCTGCTGAGATTTTTCAAGACACCATTTGAGGGGTTCTGGCTGGCATAAATGGGGTTCTCAATGTCAGCGATGATATTCTTGTGCACGCCCCCACCCTAGAAGAACACGTAGACCACCTGAGAGATGTCTTCCAGCGATTGCGAGACAGTGGTCTCACCCTTCATCGAGAGAAATGCGCTTTTCTCCAGAAGGAGATAGCCTTTTTCGGATATCGTTTTTCTCAACACGGAGTATCCCCGGACCCAGCTAAAGTTCATGACATCCAGACGGCTCCGGCCCCCACCTCTGTGACCGGAGTGAGGAGTTTCCTTGGTATGGTGACATACTGTGGGCGGTTCATCCGAAACCTGACCAACCTCACCACTCCCCTGAGGGAACTCACAAAGACCACCACCAACTGGGAATGGGGCCCCGGCCAAGAGAAAGCGTTTCACAACACGAAGAACACCTTGTCGACTGACACCACATTAGTGTACTTTGACCCAGCCAAAGAATCAGAATTGTCAGTTGATGCCAGTCCCATTGGTCTAGGGGCAGTGCTGTTGCAAAAACAGGAGGATGGGGAGTGGACGCCCGTGGCCTATGCAAGCCGTGCCCTGACAGACACCGAGCAAAGATACTCGCATATAGAAAAGTAAGCGATTGCTGTTCACTGGGGATGCCGATATTTCCACTTATATCTCTATGGGCAACTGTTTATAGTGCACACGGATCATATGCCTTTGATCCCACTGTTCATGGTAGCCTCCTCAAAACCTCCACCAAGGATAGAAAAGTGGATCCTCCAATTACAGGAATATCACTTCCAAGTGGTGTATCGCCCTGGTGCACAGAACCCCGCCGATTTCCTGTTGAGGCACGCCAGACCAGCTACAGAGGAAGAGGCATCTGCGGCGGAGGAAGTGGAAGACTACGTAAGGTTGATAGTGGAGCGATCCCGTCCCCGGCCCATTTCGCTCAAGGAGATCGTGAGGGCCACAAAAGATGATGAGTGTTTACAGATGGCCATCGCTGCAGTGACGTCAGGGAGGTGGCATCTGCTACTCGACAAGCTGCCCAGTAGGACGGAAGAAGCTTGCACCACGCTGAGTGTACTACACAAGGTCAGAGTAGACCTAGCGGTATCCACTGAAGAATGCCTCATGAAAGGATCCCGTCTGGTAATTCCCCGGATGTTGCAACGACGAGTGGTTGATTTGGCACACATAGCGCACCAAGGAATTGTGAAAACAAAGTCCTGTCTGCGCTGTAAAGTATGGTTTCCCCGCCTCGACGACCTTGTAGAGCAAACTGTTCGTGACTGTGCTTTCTGTCAGGCGACTGGACCAGCCGAGCCCCCAGTGCCGATTATCACTTAAGATATACCACCACATCCGTGGCACTGGGCGAGTGTGGATTTCGGGAGTCTCCCAGACGGGAGACACATGCTGGTGGTGATCGATGACTTCTCAAAATATCCAGAGGTGGAGATCCTAGAGTCAACCATGGCGAGCAACACCATAACGCTATTGGAAAATATAATGGCCACTCATGGACTCCTGAAGGAATTGCGAACAGATAATGATCCTCCCTTCTCTAGCCATGAAGTGACAGAATACCTGCAATCAAGGGGAGTGCGGCATTGGAAAATCACACCAAGGTGGCCTCAAGCCAATGGAGAGGCTGAGCGTTTCATGCGCACTCTAAATAAAGTTCTTTGGATAGCTTTGGCTCGTGGCCAGAACCTGGAGTGTGCCCTATACACTTTTCTACGAGAGTACTGACTCCCCACTCTACTACTCAAGTCAGCCCTGGATCACTCTGCATCCGAAGAGTGGTGGGAGATGTCATTCTCCAGGTAAATCAACCATCGGATCTACAGCAGCAAGTATCGGAAAGGTTAGGCCAGCGACGAATTCAGAATGAACGCATGTCCAGAGCCCGCAGAGCCAAGGAAAGACAACTAGCAGTAGGAGATCTGGTCATGGTCAAGAATCGTAATCCAAGAGGGAAATTCACACTTCCTTTTGAATTAGATACCTGGACTGTTCAGGCAATCAAAGGAACTATGGTAACTGCTGGGAGAGCTGGGGAGACCATCACGAGGAACGTTTCCTGGTTTAAGAGGTACAGACTCCCAGAGACCTCAGATACTGGGGCACCATCTGAAAGAGAAGACATGGACACAGAGTCTGTTGATATTTCACTACCATCAGTACCCTGTGAAGGGGCACCCTTCTCCCTCTGCCAGGGGAGACTTGGTGGCTACCCGGAACCCTGGAACTGCACCAGATCCTTTGCTGTGGTCGGAGCGCCAGAGTGGTCCTGAAGAATGCCAGCAGCCCCGAATGAGCCGTGGAACCGAGGGTCTGGACCAGGAGAGCCGTCGCGGGAGTGGGAGGTACCACCTCAGACCTAAGCCGGCAGCCTCTTCCCGTCTGAGGGATTATGTACTGATATGATGCTAGGTTTTCTGAGAACATGTTTTTGATCTCTCTCTCTCTCTCCCTCTATCTATCTGTCTCTCTCCCTATATATCGCTCTCTCTCATTCCAGTTTTCTTTTTTTGTCATACCGGTATTTTCTGGGATTACCGTTTGCACTGTTTGTAATTGTTTTTATTCTGAACAAAGGAGGGGTGTTATGTTCTGGTGGGCCACACCACTGATGGTCTGCCTATGGGTGTGTTTCTGGGGTCACGCCCATGTAAATCCACATCGTGGTAGGGCCCATGTAAAGTAGGGGCCGGATGCAGAATTATAGAAACAAGCATTTGCAATGCAATAGGTCTCGCATTTACGCGTGTTTGAGCAATTGACATTGCAAATGACAATGCCTTTTTTTTTTGTTTTTAACACATAAATAAAAAGCATTCTTATTTACAATTCCATTAGCTTAAACTCTCGCAAATGCGAGACCTGTTGGGGAGCGGATGTAGCCTAACGGCTAGGGCGGTCGACCTCAAATCTGGGGAACCGGGTTCGAGTCTCGGCAACGGCGCTCAACATCCTGTGATTCTGGGCAAATCACTTAATTTCCCTGTGCCTAACAAAAATGAATGTGTCCTTATGTAATGCAACTGGTGCTCATGTAAAGCTTCTGATACCCAAAACCTTCGGGTCAAGTTCGTGCTATATAAAACTCTGAAAATAAAATAAATAAATTGCAAATGCTTGAAGGTATGCTGAATTGCTCCCTTCTGTCTCCCATGGCCCTTGAAGAGCTCCCTGTTGGCTACGAGTGGCTGGTGGTCACAACTGCGCATGGGAGACCCTCCTGCCTTCCTGTAGTAAGAGAAACTCTTTAAAGAAAATAGTGCTTACAGACTAAAGAAGACATACTGTGTAACAACGAAGTAAAAGAGCCAGTCCTCATGGGAGGTTACAAATGAAGACAAGGTGGTACTAAGGAGGGACTAACAAGCCAAATAATGAATCAGAAGTCAGCATTTACGAAGGACAATGACACAAGCCAATGACAAATCTGGGCGGAGAGTGGGTGGGACTACAAGTACATACTCGAATACAGCATGCCTCACAGAGCAGCGCATGCGTTGCCCAGGCTCGACCTAAAAAAGACATTGAAAAATAAACATGACATGTAAACTGTCAAACACTGAGCTAGTCATTTATGAATTTTCGCTTAAAAGTGCTAAACATGAAAATGAGGCTAAGTAGGTCAAAAGCGAGAAAGTAGAGCAAAGATGTATATAACACGGGGATGATAAAAACCAAAATGCACCTAATGATTCAACATGATGTTAGCTGTTATGTTGGGTTTATATAAACTGTTTGTGCGGCTTCTCAGAAATAACTAAAATCGAAATTGGAGTAAATCGCTTTTGCAATCGTAAGTCTGGATCAGACATATTTGAAAAATGTGCAGTACTCAAAACTGGATGGAAAACACAGGAACTGTTGACTCAATAGCATTTCCTTTGAGCAAGAAAGCTGCACTATAAATATCATTAAAATGTCAAGGGATCAATTAAAAAAAATACATAAGAGTATAGGTTATTCTCTTCATGGTATTCAGTTTTTGGAATTCACGTAAATCATGCCAATATGGATGCATTTCAAAGCACATCTGTTTTCCTCAACGCTATAACTCAGAAGTTTCGCTGACGGATATCCCTCAAGTGTATTTTCATGAAATAAAAGCATTTGAACATTTGTCCCCATTTTTATCTCCACTTGGAAAAACAATTTTCGACGCGGATAGATCATGTTTTCCCCAAACGCAAGCCATCACAAAATCTGTTGCCATCATGGAATTTACCAATGAAAATAGATGGTACCCCTTTATCTGTAACTCAGGATTTCGAAACTGGGTGCTTGCATTCTAATCGTGTACCCAAGTGATACATGTAGATGTTGTCAGGGTCTATAAATGTAAAGAAGTTATCAGAAAATGTTTTATCTGCAAACATATTTCAGTACTAATTATCTACGCAGGTGTTTCAAGCTAGTTAACAATTATTTCGAATATGAGTCCCTCTTTCATGCTGCACGGTGCCTATTCTTTCATCAACATCTTTCTTTAGTCAGATCAGATCAAATGTTGAGCATTTCAAAAAAATGCCAGTCGAAGATCACATTGTGGTCCCAAGTCATAGCTTACATAGTCATGGCAATAGGCCATGGTAATAAAGGGACTGACTGCTTTTAAATCATTGTCTCGTGAGTATGGTAACTATTGTAACATCATAAGTCCCAGAGGGGAATCAGTGAAGAGAAGGCAACTATGTGTGGTTGTGTCTGCCAATAAGAACAGTGTTATGGAATGCCAATGTATGCATGATGATGCTCGTTGTTTTTCGCACCCACAACCTCCTTCTAAACAAGCAATTGTTAACATGGATGCATTCATATTGTAGTTAGGTGAGTTCTGAAGTTGTAAGTAAAAAAATGCCGCTGCCAGAAGCATCCAGCTTGAATTATAATAGCTTTCAAATGGTGTGGAAATGGCAGCTTGAGGGTTAAAGTCAGCTTCATAAGTATGGCGTCGCGGAAAAGTGCTTAAACAAGCATTTGCAATGCAAATTGGTCTCGCATTTGTGGGAGCTAGAGGTATTGGTGCTGTAAATGAGAATGTCAGTTACCCATGTGTTTTGAATTACAGAGGATTTATGTGGTGTGGAGTGGAATTATGTGGTATACTTTACCCGCATGTTTAAAATGTGCAAATGGCAGAATATAAGCCTGTTGTTTTTTTGCTGTTAATAAATGTTTTTCTCCTTAAAGAGGATGTGATTGAAAAACAAAAAAAAGGCAACTTGCCCCACACGCCCTGGGGTACTGCAAGTAAATAAACGTATTGTCTCTTCCAAAAGTTGGAATGCCAGTTCAGAAGCCCAAAAGTGCCAACTAAATACAGTATAGGGCAACCCAATCATGCTGCACAAAAATATTCACTCCAATATTGCGTGCTCAGCTTTGCTATACGAATGCAAACACGTTACAGTAGCAATGTTTTCCATTGCATGTGTTCCTGTAATGTGCGTTGCCCTTACTACGTGTGCTAAGTAAACAAATAACTGGGCCACAACATGAAAAATGTAGCGCCCTGCTAATTTTTCGGAATAACGTGCTTTTGAAAGCTGCTTCATTTATTAATAATGAAGTGTGTGTACTTGTGTAAATTATGTAATAAAATAAAATATTAAGTAGAATTTAACTGGTCCTTTCTAAGGTTTAACAACATGACTTTGAAAAGCCCTTTCCACAGCGCACACTGGCTCCTTTAACGTTACTCACAAAAAGGAACATTTCCCAGCACAGACTAGGGGGCCGATTCCGATTCGGGCCGGAAATCTCTCCGACCGAGCCGGACCCGGAGAGATTTCCGACCGAATCGGACCCATGCAGCCCGACCGAACGAGTACGATGCGCACGTATGCCATCGGACTCGATTCGGTCGGACTCCCATTGAAGTCAATGGGAGCCTGTCGTACAACGCTTACGTGGGCTCCCATTGACTCAATGGGTGCGAGGCGGACAAGGGCGCCCCTTACAGCATGTACGCGGCGAAGCGACTCGCGCCGTACACGCACAGGTAGGGGGACCCATGGGTCCCCCTGTGTGCGACTCGCGCTGCTACGCGTACAGGGGATCCGACACGGACCCCCAAAGTACGGCTCCGACTGCTCTTTGGAGCCGGAGTGCGCGGCTCGGTCGGACTGCTCGCGGCGCGCATCGTACTTACCCGGCCGGGGAACGTCTCCATTGCGCGGTGCGAGTCGAGTCCGAGCGAGTCGGTCGGTGCGGTTAGACCCGGGAACGAGTCGGTCGGAGCGGTCGGGACGCCCGGACGAGTCGGTCGGCGATTTCGCATCGTACTCGCTCGCCCGGACGCGCGTACGAATCGGTCGTGAAATAGGGCTCCGAATCGGATCCGGTTAAGCCGAATCCGATTCGGAGCCCTATTGGCCGAGATCGGAATCGGCCCCTTAGTTTGAAATTATACTTACAAATAACAAGTGATGCATGGCTATTTACACTGCCTTTAAGATAACTCTAAAGTAAAATGACTACTTCTAAGGGAAACATTCCTGCAAATTAAAATGTCAAAGTGTACTTACTGCCTTAGATTACTGCAGATAGACAAAGCAGCTTCTAATAAAGTAAAGTCTGAGTTGGTGGTGAAAAAGTATCCGCCTCAAAGCGTTAATCTTCCTGCACAGCTTGAGTTTGAGCCCGGGAAGGACGCAGCTGAATCTTAGGAGTGGGAGGAGGAGGAAGAGCTTGGGAGCTGGTGTTGAAAAAAACTCGGACCCCGCGATTCCATCATTTTGATCATTATTTTTAAATATCTGTTGGATTATGAACTTTCAGCAAATTATTCCCAGGCAGGTGGTCAAATAAAATATAAACCTCAGGGACTGTTTTGGGGAAGGCTGCAATGCACCCAAATATTCCATACATGCCACGCTCACAACAGGTTTCTGCCCTTCTCGTGCTGCGCCTATGATGGGTCTGTGGTAAACAAAGGCACTTCAGAGCAGTAACGTCCCGTCGTGCACCACTCTCGTGCAAACTCAGGATCTGATAACTACGGGAGGAATGCCACCCGACCAGGCTGGGGCAGAGGGGCACAGGTCGAGAAAGTGCACAGACGGGTGTTCTCTGCCACGAGTTTAAGAAAATCCAAACAGCTCAATCCTTTTTAGGTCTCGCCTACGCAGCGCACATGCGCTGCATAGGAAAGAGAACTCTTGAAATCGATTCCACTTTTGGCTTTAAAACGTGCACGCGTTGCATTGCTTTTAATGGCAACGCGTGCACGTTTGGCGATTCCCTTGCGGGCGCGAGCTTTGGCACCATCTGTTTCTAATTAACTTGGAAACAAATGGTGCCCCTGCTCGCGCACGCAAGGGAAACGCTGTGTGGCTTTTTTTTCTTGTCTGCTCGTGTTTCACTATGGGTGCATGTTCTCTCCTCTGAAAGCCTGCAGCACTTCTTTTAAGAGTTCTGTTTTGTTTCCCTGGCTCAGCACGGCGCCCACTTCACATTCTGCTGTGCTTTCTGTTTTTTTGTGTTCTTCATGCTCAGCGCGACACACACTTCACGCTGCTGTGCTTTCACTTTTTTTGTGTTCCGCATCCTTTACCTGCTCGTGTTACAGTGTGGGTGTGTGTTAGGCTTTTGCGCCCATTGCAGTTCACTTAATCTCGACCGTGCTGTGCCGTCCCTCTACCACCACCTCCTCGCGACCAGATTAAATCAAATTAAAAAGAGGGCTCAGCTGCACCTTTTTTTGGCTTTGAGCTTTAAGAACGTCAGCATCCTCAATTATTTTGCTATCCTAGCACTCACTTGGCATGTGCTGGTTTTCGTTTTTACAACAGAATGCGGGCTTAGCCACGGCTATCGCGCATGGCCATACTAGGTCGGAATAAATTAGTCCCAGCTGCACAATATTTGTGACTTATTTGGAGAGCACACCTTACTGTGTGGTTCTCTAATAAACCTTCCATCTTGAAAGCGCCAATATTTTCACTTTAGAAAAACACTAAAGCAGGAAAAGTGCATACATTTAAATAATTTCGAATAGGATTTAGACAATCATATTAAAATATGTAGACGCATTTTTTTAAACTACCCATTGGCAGCAGGCATCAAAAACAGCCATATAGTGCAGGAACAAGTTACACATCTTATTGGCTAGCCGTCAACTGTCATAATTGCATTGGTGGGAGTGCACTTAGGAGGCGGGCTAGGAGTGATTTCCGTTTGACTGTTTCCTTGCACTTTCTTGGAGCTGCAGGAACTTCCCCGTGGAGCAGCAATTGATCTAGTGGTGCAATGGGGTATTTAGGGCCTTTCGGCGCAGCTCAAGGCAGAGAAATTCTACGACCTAACAAGTAAGCATCTGGGGCTTGTGTAAGGAGAGGGCTTGATTTGTAAAAGTAGAGCGGAGTTTTAGGATTTGTATAACTGGTGTGGTTGAAGTGGAATATAGGTAATTTGTTTATAACACTTCTTACCGCTTGCCACTCCCTCTTTATGCATCTGTGGCCTGCTCTCCCTTCTTTCTCTTTCTCACACACTCTTTCTGCTCCTCTATTTAGAGTTCATTCACCACTATGTGCACAAACTACCTATCCCTCTCTGTCTTCCTTTCTATCTATTCTGTGCAGCTCTCACCCCACCTATTCAGAATGTCACATAATTCCACTACACAAATACTCTACACAGTTCCACCCCACACAATTCCACAACTAACAATTCCAATTCAACCCACATACATCCACTCCACACCAAACTAAAACACATAGACAAAAGACATTGTCATTTACAAACCCAATAGATCTAACTCTAGCAAATGCGAGACCTAGTGCATTGCAAATGCTTGTTATGTATGTTCCAGACAAATCCGTTTTAAGTAGGAAGTTTGAGCATTGGCACGTACCCACCGAAAAAAGCCCAACAGAAGGAGTGATGCTCCGTGGTTCCTGCTGCCCCAACCCTCTCACTCACTCAGCTCTCAGGGAAAAGGCACTTACTGCTGCACTCCACGTCCACGCAGCGCTTCAGGTCCGAGAACCTCCGGTCCACAGAGTCATTCTTCTTGCCCAAGCCGGGACAGCAGCAGAACAGTGTGGTCAGGAGGCAGAGCCGGCGCCGGCTGCAGCCAACTTGCCAGCAGCGCCGGCTGGAGCGTGTATGTGTGGAAGGAGCCTATCTCCGGTCCACAGAGTCATTCTTCTTGCCCAGGCCGGGACAGCAGCAGAGCAGTGCGACCAGGACGCAGAGGAGGCGCCGGCTGCAGCCATCTTTGCGCAGAAATGCGGGGGGAGCGCATACAGACGGGGAGCTGGGAACGACAGAACACCGGCTGAAGCGTGCATGTGTGGATGGAGCAGGGAGACACGCATACGTGCCGAGGGGCAGACACGTCAAAAGGACACAGCAGAGCACAGATTAAATATCTGATGCAAACAAGCGGTCGCAAGTGTCCCGGCAGCATTAAAAGTGAAAGCGCGCACAGCGCGCTGAATATAAACAAAGCACGTTGCACGTAAAAAAATAAAGCAAGTCACATTTAAAAAAAGAGAGGATTTAATATCTGATGCAAACAAGCGGTCGCAAGTGTCCCGGCAGCATCGAAGGTGAAAGCGCGCACAGCGCGCTGAATATAAACAAAGCAGGTTGCACGTAAAAAAAAAAACAAGTCACATTTAAAAAAAGAGATCCCTAATAAACAACAAACCCCAAAAAAATGCATTCATACCAGTAAAGGTGCCAATAGCCATAGGCGTGCCCAACAGGGAAAAAGGAGGGACATAAAACATCCTTACCCAATAGCAAGTAGGACATTTTGAAAGACACACTCAAAAACAAGTAGGAAAACGGAGGCGGGGACTCCCCCACTAAAGCATATACTGCATGTCTCAAAGAGACAGCGCATGCGCTGCCTAGGCGAGACCTAAAAATGGCATGCATGTACATTCCTACAGTTCATTGCCCAGTGTCCATTTTAGAAGATTTACAAAAATGTTCTCAATTTATGTGAGCTATATTTAAACTCCCTTCAGCCGCATTTAGGGCTCTAGACAGCTTTTGATCTGAATAAAATGTCTCAATAAGTCTTCTGTCTCAGATACGGATCTGTCGAAGTAGTTCGAGTAAAGCTCAGTGCAGTGCTTTAAGCCTCAGTCAGAGTGAGGACGGGTGTCAAAGTACATCTTACTACTGCAAATGTAGAACAATAGTTTTCTAAAGTGGCATTGGCTCACATTTTGGTAACAAGATTAGTACAATTTTTTCTTGCAGATACAACAATGAATGAATACTAAAAAAATCAAACCAGGCGACTAATAAATAAAACCATTCATACTAAAAACAAGCTCAACTATTAAAACTCAACTATCTGAAAACGTGCGTCGGTATGCAGATGAAATAGGAAAATAGTGAAACTAGTCTAATGAGTGAGATACGGTAATTCGGGCACAGGCCAAAAGGTTGTCTAGCCATCGTTTCAATTTAGGCTCTGGCAATATTGCTCAAAGTGAAACAAATTTGACGCAAATGGTATAAAAGTGACTGTCTTTGCAATGGAACAAGATACTGTTGTGAGTGATTTCCAGTGTTTCTGGAGTCTAAGTGACGAGGTTTGTCAAAAAAAAGAATGGTTCTATTGGATTTTGCCGGGCCTGGGTCTGTACCTGGTAAAAACAGCTCATGAAACGGGGCAGAAGCTGTGGGTACCGGCACAGGGCGCCCCCTTGTCTCTTTCTCCCCTGCCTGGAGCAAACAGCACTCTGTCCAGGGAGGCCGCAGCCTCGCCTTGCCACAGACAACTCTCCTGCGCCCCACCCATGGACTCCGGTGGCATCATGTTCGTCACTACCCAGAATAATAACCAGATAGTTTCATTCGGCATACAGGCAGAGTCGCTACATTAGACAGTGCACAGCCGAACCCCCATAATGCCAGGCTAACACACAGTTGTTTCGGACACAGCAAGATTTTTACGTTTTTATCGTGACTTTGTGCTTATTCGGACAAAGTTGTCTTCAGTGCGCTTTGTAATTGCTATTGCTTATTGAAGAGCTAGGCAGTTAATTTTGCCATCACAGAGGAATTTGCAAATTCAGATTTGTAGACATCTGCGCTGGTTTCAGTGAATGTATAATGTAATAACACACTCAAGTTACATTTACTTTACTCTTACGTGCGCTGCTCACTGAGTGAGGTTGATGGGGTTTCTCAAGTAAAAGCGGCTGTCGTGATGAAATATTAAGTGCAGCCCCCAGGGGGGCGGGACCGGGATGAGGGGCTGTGAGCTACGCCGGCAGCAAAACGCAGGCGCCATTGTTGACTGTGTGCGCCCATGTTAATGTAAAGCGGGTGCCGTATTAAAAAGACTAAAACATTGCAGGCAGATCTCAGAATGCAAGAGAAAAAATACAGCAAGCCGCATATAAAGCCGCCATGAAACTGAAAGCACAGGTTAAACAAGTGACGGGCTGCATGGAAAACAAGCATTTGCCTTCCCAGTCTTCCCCCCACAGCCGGATACAGGCTCAGGCCGGGAGGGGAGATAGCCGGGAAGGCTGGGGCCGGGGCCGCCCAGCACCCGGAGGCAGTCAGTGCTGCTCGGCCTCCGCCTCTAAGAGGAGCAGCCACGATACGATGGAATATAGGACACTACCAGAGGAGCAACACAGGCCTTGCGTTACAACTGCTGACTGACTGCCTCGGAAACTCGTGAGCCGAAGCGACTGTCTGAGGTAAAGTCAACAACATACACACCACTCCCTCCTCCAGACTCTGAGAAGCAGCGCTCAGGGAACCAAGCCCCACCTGCAAATGTGAAAA
This sequence comes from Calotriton arnoldi, assembly GCA_963921515.1. Lineage (NCBI taxonomy): Eukaryota > Metazoa > Chordata > Amphibia > Caudata > Salamandridae > Calotriton > Calotriton arnoldi. The sequence continues at coordinate 61,252 of CAWUFW010015735.1, read as the reverse complement.
CCCATCCTACTTCCAGGGCGAGACAGAGACCAGTCAGCCACACAGCCAGTCTTCGCCGCCAGAGGAGGGGGGGAGGGACGGACGAGAAGGCATCGGACTGCGGGAGGGGGCGGGGCAGAAGAAAGTAGTCTGTGCAGTAAAGGGGCAAAAAGCCATGGAAGGACACAAATGACGACATGGCTGTCAGGAGGAGGGACTAACAAGCCTACAACCAATCAGAAGGCAGAATTTAAGACACAAGCCAATCAAAAAGATGGGCGGAGAGTGGGCGGAGCTTCCACACTATACTGAATACTGTGCTCGCTTTGCGCTGCAATGCTAGGCGAGACCTAAAAAGAGGGGTCTAGGCGAGACCTAAAAAGAGGGGTACCGGAACCTAATCCAGGCATTCGAGTACCACCCCAATGTTCTACTGGTGTGTGTGTCCTTCATTGATACTAGTGGTGTGCTCACGTCACAGAGGCCTGCTCGAGCACCCAACAATCACCAGCCCTAACCCCCCCTGCCTAACAAAAAGTTTAAAAAAATCTTTCCTAACGTTTAAAAAAAAAAAAATTCCCAGAGGCTTGGAAACACAAATGTATATCTGGGCGTGGGCGGCGCGCTGATGTGAAGTAGAGCCATTTCGAACAGGAGCCGTATTCTGCCAGTGTTAATTCGGTGGCCACGGCTGTTTTTACCCTGATAGTTATCGGCCGTGGCTGACAGGCGAGGCTGCACCCACTAATATGCAAACTGTAAATCCTACCAGTGCGGCGAGCCAGCAAATCACTCTGCGGCACAATCAAGCACCAAGCCACGCCACTTTGTCACCAGCACACAGTTGTGCAACCAGAGGTGATTCACGCTAATATATTATTCAATGAGAAAAGTTTCGGCTTTTGTAGCACCCACATGTTGGTGTTCACGTAGTTAAGAAAAGTTCCTTCTTCTACATCAAAGCACAGTTTCCCCCTGCATTCAACTCACACATGCAATAAAACTGGCGGCAAATACTTTTTCATTTCATTCTTCTTTATTACATATCACAACATACGTACACGGGAGCATGAAGGTCAGCGTTTTGGTTTTGTACATGTTGGCCTTCCATGTGCTGGTTTATGCAAATATGTTCTTGGAAGAGAAGAATAATCAGGTTGTAACTTAGAGATTCTCTAAGTTAGAACCTGATTATTCTTCTCTTTCAAGTCCAAGAACATATTTGCAAAATTATCAGCCGCGGCCGATAACTATCAGAAGAACTGCTTTTAATGAAGGCGCCCATTTGCTTTGTGAGACTGTCCTTCAATTGTTCTAATTGCCTCCTTTGACCATCAGAGGCAATTGGAACAATTAAAGGAGAGTCGCACAAAGCAAATGGGCGCCTTCATCAACAGCAGTTCTGAATTACCTTCGGGTCGCGTTACCACTCTATAAACACTAACACTCTTTGAAGTGCAGAAGAGTGTTAGTGTTTATAGAGCGAGAACGCAGACTGGTGCAGGGAACTTTTCTCTGAAGCTAGGCCCTGCCACACATGACGCACCTCTGAGAAGCATACACACTGAGTGCCAGCAGGGCCTAGCTTCAAAAACAGAACAATAGAAATGTATCTGGCACTAGGTCCTGCTGGCACGCAGCGTGTATACTGCTCGGAGGTGCGTGCCACTGGCAGGGCCTAGCTTCAGAAATATTTCTATCTACAAGGAATGTTATGTCTCTGAAGCTAGGCCCTGCTGGCATGCACCTCTGAAAAGCATACAGCAGCGTGCCAGCAGGGCCTGGCTTCAAAAACATAACATGCCTTGTAGATATAAATGTTTCTAACGCAAGGCCCTGTATGCTTCGGCTTCTCAGAGGTGCACAGAGAGCTCTGTTTTGCAGTCTTGCCCCAATGAGCTTTAATGATACTTAAACAGATTTTTGGAAATACTTTCCTGAATATTTTCCTGTCATTTATTTTTAATGTGGGTGATGTGTGAGACTAGTCTTAGAGACATTTAGTAGAAAAATGTTGTTTAGTTTATGTTTCATGCAACATCCTTAAAAAAGTTACTTTTAGATGAAAACAGTACCTCACACATATGAGAACTGGAAGGGCATCACAGAGATTATTTGCATTAATATTAGTGAGCTGCAGTTGTGTTGCAATATTGAAAACACACGTCATCACTATCCATGAATATTTATAGATGTAAACACATTTAGAATTTTGGACCATTGACTGTGCACTGTCAGTGACCTGGCCAAAGAGGGCATGAAACATCTGAAACTGGATCACATATTCAAAGCTGTTCCTAAAAGGGGCCAGGGGCCCCTAAATACGTTTGGACAGGGCCCTGAAAATCCTTAAGGTGTTTCTGGTGATGCGTGCCAGTAGGGCCTGGCGTCAGAAACATACATTTCTATTTTGTAGATAGAAATGTTTCTGAAGCTAAGAGCATTGGCACGCAGCATGTATACTTCAGGTTCTCAGAGATGCATGCTAGCCTAGCTTCAGAAATGTTTTTTTTGTACTGCAGGAATAAACAGCAGTGATTGTGTTTTGTGTGTTCCACTTACATAATAGGAACAGCAATATCTAAAGCCTTAGGCTTTAAATGTTGCAGTATCACATGGTGCCACTGTCAACTGCTGTTCATATTCCTGTGCTGGTTACAATAATAAACATTCAATGACCAGCTTCCATTCTGGGCCTGAGGGGAGGTTGCTTAAACACTCACTTATCATCAGCACCCTAGGCACAATTGCTTTATTAACCTTCTTGCTTTCTCAAATTTGCTTGAAAATGCACCATTTGCCCACCCCTCCGAACCCTCCTTAGGTTGTTCAGGCTCGCTCGCTTCGCTTGCCGCGGTGAACTCTGCCACAATTTTTACGCCCACCACTTTCAAATGTCACCAGCCACCACTGGTTGCCCGTGTTTATTCCCACACAGTGTTTTGACATATGACGTTTTTAGGTCAGGTGAGCGTTTCTTCTGATTTTCGTCACCTTGATTCTTTTGTCCACGCTTTATATTGTTTAGTTTCCTACAAATTGTTTTTCTTTTCTTGTAGGTTGCTACTTTTTAGGTCAAGCCTAGTGCAGCGCGCATGCGCTGATCTATGGGAGGCTTCATGTAATCACTCTAAACTTTTCTGTGTGGGTCTGACTCCCTCCACGCATTTGGTTGGCTGTTGGCTGTGTCAATTTGAAATGGGAGGCTGCAAATGTTCACTCCCACAGCGTTTTGCTTGCGGGAGCGAGCATTGGCGTGCAGAGTGGCAGCTGCATTCCTTACATTCCTTGCAGCGCGCGCGCGCACCACTCGCGGGCTTGTTTTGTTTTTATCATGGCGCCCGGCGTTTCCTGGAGCCGCCACATGCATAGCCCAATGAGCCTCCGGGGACCTGCATTTACAGGGGCTCTTGTGTGAGTTTCACACAGTGCGCGCTCACCACTCGCGGGCTTGTTTATGATTGTTTATCTGTATTGTGATAGTCATATCGGCCTAGTGTCTATACAGAATTCTGGTCCTGAATGAAGGTATTTCGGATTGAGGTTACGTCATCTCACCTTGCGAGAAACAAGGACAAGTTTATCCGACTCACAGTCCAGTTATTTTCACTCTATAATTAGCCAGCAGCACTGGAAAAATACACAATTAGCATTTCAATCCAACTTCCCTCTTAACAAAGCTGATCTGCCGCTTTACTGGAAAAAGAGCTGAAGTCAGCCTTTGGGAGAGCACAATACGGCTGATAAGAGTCCCAATGCACCAGTTGCACCAAAGGAAGCTGCGCCCCTGACGGAGACACTAACACTGTTTCAGGAGCGTCGCACATCGAGACATACACCAGCGGTATTTATGCTGGTTATTACATGGCATAGCATAAATTAAGGGGAACCCGTATTAGGGGGGCTTGGACATATAACCGACTTATTGGTCCAGTGTGGCGCTGATGTTGTTACTGTCAGCACCAGTCAAGGAAGTCAAACAAAGAGCTTCTGGGTGGACCCCAGAAGAAAATGTTGCCTAGCCATATCAGTTCTGCCATATCCATGCACTGTTACACTCCCTTGCCTAATGTAAGCAGGAGAGCAGGGTTGTAGTTTAGGCGACTTGATGTGTGATCTGCCAGATTTTGGGCAGCCATCCAGATTGCCTAGTGAGTACACCTGACTGTTTAGATATGTTTACTCCGTCTGGGGAACCTACTAGTCAACACTGTTTCAAAATCCCCCTCGATTACGTGGTACCTTTCTACTGTCAGGTGGGGAGCTATGTTCAGTGGCCCAACCGAGCATATTGCAAATTGCGAAACTGCACTCTACCTACGGATTCGTTAATAGTTTCCTTCTGAACCTGGGCTCCTCCTCCTCCTTTCCCAAACACACATCAATCTGGTTAATAGGATGAGGAGCTCGGCAAAGAAATGCTTACTGAGAGTGATGGGTATATTAGTAAATTAGTAAATGAACCTGGGCAGAATCATCATCTTAATCAAAGCAACTCTACCAGCCTTGGTGAGTGGGAGCTGGATCCACCTTTCTGTCTGTCCTGTAGGTCTATCTGCGACCGAGACATACTTATCTCTCAGGACCATCGCTCTGTCCCTGTTAATGGAAATACCTACGTATTTTGCTTTATTGTGCTGTCTGTGAGCTGGAACATTTGAGACTTCCCCCAGTTTTTTTGCATTCTAGAGTAGCCCCTGAATTGGATTATTTCTCTTATTTTGTGTGCTAGGTTGTTCTCGGGGTTTTGACTAAGAGTAATATGTTGTCCGCCTATACTGATAGCAGGGAGCGCCTTGGTGCTATATGATTATTTTTTAACTAGGAGGCCAGTGGCTTCATTATGGTGGCAAAAAGCAGGGCGACAGAGGGCACCCCTGCCAAGCACGACTCTCAATAGGAAAGTGAGTTAGCAATGACAGTGCCCTTTTGGTTCCTGACGGACTCCGGAGATCTGTGACTTAAGTGTTCGTGTGTGGTGAATAGAGTTGACACAGAGGAATATGCACGTGTAATACCAAGCTCCGTGTGTGGCATATTCATTTACGAGTACCAAAGCTGGAGAGGACACTACAACTGACGACGAGGGTGATATACGTAACCTGAAGATCAACGGTGCTCTCCCAGAGAGTTTGCCGTGGTGCAGCAAACTGCTTGTGCGTGCCACACATGTCTCAGTCAAAGTGAAGATCGACAGTTGGTGTATGTGGAGTCAAAGCGCTACTCCAGCCAGTGTGAAGCTTTTGAAGATAACGAAAGCCTCACTGAGAAGTCTACTTATTGATGGCCATAAACCTACTAGTAAGGCAGTGAAAGAGGTACTGCGCTACAACGCAACACTAGAGCTATAAGTCATACAGAACAATACCACTAAAGGTGGAAACAACCAGGTACAGAAAAGAAGTGTTGAAGGCAGTGATAACCCAGTGCAAAGAAAGGCTAAAGGCAGTGAAAACCAGGTACCATGCAGTAGGGTGAAGACGTGAAGAACAGGTACAAGAAACAAAACCAGTACTTACCGTAAAGGAGGAAGAAGGTGCAGTGCGTCCAGTGACTGGGTCAGATGACCCTAGTGCCAATACTGAGCCAGTACTTGTGGAAGGTGCAGAGTGTAATACACATCAAGCACTGTCTGAACAACACATACATTCCATGACGCTAGCAAGAGTTGCAAAATATAAGGCCGCCGCCTTCCTGAAACCACAACCTCCATTTGACACTGCGAAAGAGCAAAATAATGGCGACCGATGGTCTGCCTGGATAAAAATGTTTCATGATTTCATCGATGCACTGGAATAAACAGATAACAAAAAGATTATTAAATACCTCAAATCTTGCCGGTGAAGGAGTAAAAGATGTATTAAAATAAAATGCAGTGAGCTGACGAAGTCTTCTACCGTCAAATCAAAAAAGCGTTAAACTTTAAGTTTAACCCAATGTTGAATGTCAATTACGAAACATATTTTCAGTCAGGTACGACAGAAAGCTGGCAAAAAAATCAACAAATTTGTTGAGAGACTTGATTCGCTCAAAAACACTGTACGTTCAATTAATTCAATGATGAAGAAGCCAAACGATCAGAGTTATCAATGGATGTCTGTCAGATTCATTCAGACGGCAAATGCTGAGAGAAACACTTAGTCTTTTTTTTTTTTTTTTTTTTTAAAGTCCTCATATATGACAAAGGCTTGGCCACAGCTTGGGAGAGGAAGAAGGATTCCTGAATTCTGAGCGCCGCATCCCTCCATACTCCCGCCGTTCTTAAACAGCCTTTTTGTAACTGTTTGTTGAAGCTGATCTTAGTGGTTTCCCACTAATCACCTCAACCAGTTGAGCTTGCTGAATCCTTGCGCTTTATTAAACCAGGATACAACTATCAGCTTCAGCCAACCCACATATATTAAATTCCCCTATTAATCTGGGGATCTGCCTTTAAGAAACTGTCCCACATTTTCTCTCTTTTGGTCGAACCCGATTGACAATCCAACCTTGCCACATGTTTAGCAAAACTTAGCCACCCCTGACAAGTAGGCGGTTGTTCAGAGACCCAATTTTTGCCGATTTCCCTACATGCAATAGCAATTAGTATGAACAGTAAAAAAGATTTAATTTTCCCCAAACCACGTGTAGTTGCACTTACTACCCCAAAGATAATTAGGGATAGGCTTACCTCAATGTTGACCCCCAAATTTTTTTCAAGACTTCTCCCACCTCTTGCCAGAAGGTCTGGATAGCTGGACATTGCCCAAAAAGATGTATGTCATCCGCATTCTCCAAGTCGCACTTCGGGCAGCTTCTTCTTTTACTTCCTCCCATCTTCGCCAATTTCGTGGGGGTCCAGTAGACCCTGTACAATGTAAATAAATGGTTCCTCCTGAGTGCAGCAGATTTTACTGATGCCCATAATGTAGTAGTCGATACTTGCCATAAATATGGGACATCGCAGCCTGGCATGTCCAGTTTCCAGATCTCTTCTGGAGGAATCAGGTGGGTGTTGTCCCCCTGTACCAAAGCCCAGTACCATTTGGAGACTTATTTCCTGTATTTCTGGGTGTTTTGTAGCTCCTTTTCGATTTCTGTTTCCAACCCCAAGTCTAGCTGCGATCGTGCCCAACTTGCCAACTGATAATACTTGAATCTAGACAACTTATAGTTAGCCAACTGTGATAACGAAGACCAGGGCGCCAAGCCGTCTTGTTCAGTGAGTTGACCCCACCTCATTAACCCAGCCTTTGGCAAAGGATCGCCAAACTGTCCTTCAGACATAAAGGGGTTCCTGGGGATCTCCAAATTGGTGCCACATTGTTATAGTAGGGGATACCTAGAATTCTCCTACTTCTTCGGGTGGCCAAATTTAAATAAGAAGTGATTTGCTTCTCCTGCTAGGTTCCATACCAAGGCTCTATACTGCATCGGTATATCCTCAACGTCCATCAGCAGACATCTGGCATTTTTTAAGAAAAAGGCCCAATAATAAAGCTGGAAATCAGGGAGCGCTATTCCCCCCTTCATCTTTTTTTCCTGAGTTTTTTCCACGCTATTCTCACCGATTTGCACTCCCATATAAAACTGCTAAGTAGTCCATGTAATTTTTTTAACCAGGCTTGCTTAAAATGTAGTGGGAGAGTATTAAACAGGAAGGTGAATTTTGGCAAAATCGTCATTTTAATTAAGTTGGCCCTCCCTAGAATCGAGATTGGAAGAGAGGCCCAGTTTTGTAATAATTTTTTGTCTCCTGCATTAATCGATTAAAGTTAATAAGAGCCATTTTCTCTACTTCCTTCGTGACACGGATTCCTAAGTATCTGATTTATGATTTATTTAGGTGTTTAAGATGATCTGGAAGAGGCCTGTTCCAGGTCATAGTCTCTGTTTTGTCTTTGTTTACCAGATATCCCGAAATTCTCCCAAAACATTCTGTTATTACTGGTAATGAAACCTCAAAATTGAAGACTATTAAGTTGTCGGCATACAGAGCCTCCTTTTTTTGCCAGTCCCCGTACTGGAATGATGGAATTCTTTGCTCTGCTCTGATTTTCCTTGCAAGAGGCTCTATATACAGGTTAAACAAGAGGGGCGATAGCGGGGACGCCTGATGGGTTCCCCTATTTATCTGAAAGCTTGCAGTTAATAGCCAGTTGACCACTACCTTGGCTGTGGGAGCTGAGTAAATGCTTTTAATTGCTGTAAGAAAATTCTCACCGAGACCATTCTGTTCCATTATCTCGTAAAGGTACGGCCAACTAACTCGATCGAAGGCTTTGGCCGCGTCTATCATTATGATTGACAGAGGAGCCCCCATAACTGTAGCTACATCTATTGCACACACCAGATCTTGTGTTAAGTCTGAGAGCTGCCTTCCCTTCATAAAGCCTTTCTGGTTTGCGTCTATTAACTCTCCTAATACCTTTTCCAATCTTTTCGCCAGTATCTTTGTGTATATTTTATAATCTGTGTTAAGTAATGAAACTGGCCTATACGATTCACATTTCTTACTGTCTTTCCCTGCATATCAGAGTTATCGCTGCTTCATTCCACGTGGTCGGGATAGGAGCATAACAGTTATATATATTATTTACCAACTTACCCAAAACGGGAATACGTTCTTCCCGTAAGGCTATATATAATTCATTAGGAAGGCTGTCGGGACCTGAGGCTTTCCCATTCTTTAAATCCTTAATGATGTTCTCTATTTCTGGCAAAGTGATCTCCCGATTAAGTGACTCCTGTTGGTTTTCATCTAGGTAAGGAAGTTCATCTTGTTGCAACCATTCCCTAATTTCTGTTTGTGCCACTACTGTATCTTCTGAGTACAGATCTTTAAAAAATACCAGAAAAGCCTCCCCGATTGTCTGATCTTCCGAACATCTCTCTTTGGTTGCAATATTAACTACTTCCTTGACTTGACTTCTGACCTGGTCCTGCCTCGCCTTCCACACTAGAATCTTTCCACACCCTTCCCCGTATTCATAATTCGCTAGCTTACTAGCCTCCCATCTCTTTTTCACTCTTCCTTCCAGGTAGTCTCCTAGTGACTCCTTTGCCTCTCTTAATTTATTCTCCAGCTGCATAGCTATGCTATCTTGCTTGTGTGATCTAATTACAATCGTATCCTGTATCTCCTCGATGGCCCGCTCCAGATCCTTTAATTTGTTTTTCTCTATCTTCCTTTTATATGCTGCAGCGCTGATTAGTCTCCCACGAATATAGGCTTTAAACGTATCCCACACAATATGTGGCGGTGCGGAATACTCATTTTGATTAAAGAACCCGACTGTATCTACTTTAAGGGTTTTTATAATTTCTGGATCAGCTAACAGCGTTCTATCTACTGTCCACCTGTTTTGTGTTGGGGGGGCCTCTAGTAGCATTTCTAATTTAACCGCCGCATGATCTGATAGATGTGATGGTTGATGCACTATACTGCTAATAAACTTATCGAGTTTATGGTCTATCAAAAAAAAATCAATTCTGGAGAAAAGAGACCACTTTTTATTCTGAAAGGTGGTACCCCCTATCTTGTCCAGCTTTCAGTCTCCAGATATCGACCAACGCTAAATTTTTTATTACCTGATGTACATAGTCCCTCATCTTGGGTGCATTCGTAGCTGGTCTAGATGTAGATTTATCTAATACTGGATCCAACAGTGTATTAAAATCCCCCCCTATAATAATATAATATTTTGTCATGAGCAGCTGTTGATATAATTCCCTAAGGGGAGATGAATCGTCAACATTTGGGCCATAATATCCCACGAAGGCATACCCTATATTATTGATTTTCACATAACTGATTAACCATCTACCTCCTGGATCTGCGATGGAGCCCTCCAGTCTAACTTGAGCTGCGTTCTTGTATAATATTGCCACCCCCTTCACTTTGCAAGATTGCCTGGTGCATACCAGATGGGTGATCCATTTATTCTGCACTAACAGTTCCTGCAATTCATCCTGCCGTAAATGGGTTTCTTGTAAGATTATCACATCATTATCAGAGAGTTTGAGTAATTCTAGGATCTTCCTTCGCCTACTATTCACCCTTAACCCATTAACGTTCCAAGAAAGAACCCTTAAACTATGAATCATTTTTTTCTTTGTCCTGATATGAATTGTGTGACTCCCGCCTCCTCTCACCACCCTTTTATTCTTTGTAATAATGAGGACCAATTTTTTCCCCCTGATGCTCCCCACCCTGTGCTTAATGTATAAAAGACAACATTCCTCTGTGCCCCTTCCCTTCTACCCACCCTGGGGACCCCCCTCCCCCCCCCCCCAATATCCAAACTGGGTATTTCTTCATACCCCTTTGAGCCCTGCATCTCTGACTCCTTAGTGGCATTTTTACTTTTTATGCGTCCTTATGAGATTTAATCTGCGCTATAAGATTTTCAACTTCGGGTGTCTCCTCTAAATTAAACATTTTATTTCACCACATTACCTTCAGCATTGCTGGAAATTTCAATTGCGCCGTTGCACATAGGGCCTTCAAATCCTGGATGTATCATCCTAGCTCCCACTGCCGGGTTTGAGTTGCCTTAGAGATATCAGACCTTACAGTAAAGGCCCACCCCTGTTTTTGAAACTGCTTTGCTCTAAGTGCCGCTGTCAAAATTATTTCTTTTATGGAGTAGGAGCAGAAGTTTACCAAAATCTTCCTTGGTTTCCCTTTATCCGGAGTCCTCCTAAAGGGATCTCGATGAACTCTCTGTATGTCCGCCTCTAAGTCCAGGTCCGCTGTTTCCGGGATATGTTCCTTAAGAAGATTAACTACAAAGAGCTTTATGCTCCCTCCCTCCGTGCCCTCCGGCACATTCAGAAGCCTCAGATTGTTCCTTCTAGAGTTATTTTCTAATACTTCTAGTTTCTCTTAGTTTCTTTTCTCCTGCTCTTAGGGCTACGATCTCCTTTTGATTACTCCTTACATCCTCTTGTAAAGCCCCGAGAGAGCCTTCCATGACAAGCAGTCTTTCAGTTATATCTACAAGTCTCTCTTCTAGACCCTCTCATGTACCTTGGATTTTTGCCTGATTGTGCTCTGATACTGCAAAATTCTCCTTTATATCATTTGATTGGGCGAGTAGGATATGACTAATCTCGGTGCTCCTTGTTTAGTTTACTACTACAGAACTTCTCACCTCTACGTCCTGTTCTCCCTCTCCCCTCTACCTTCAGAAATGTTTGAGCAGGCCCCCCCCCCCAACTCCACATTTATAGGTGAATTTTCCCCTGAAGGATTGTTTGGGCATTCAACACTGGCCAACGGTTCAAACCAATTTAAAACGTGCAAATTCTGAGATATGGCCTGCATTGAAGTTTCTGGCCCCATCTCCAGTAGAGCTAAATTCTTATTTGGTACCCCAGGCATGCATAACCGGTTGGTCAGATCCCCCGTGCCTTTTATTTTAAAATAAGATCTTAGTGAAGGGGTGACTTTACATTTACCTCTCAAGCTGTTCTCGGGCTGTTGCAAAATTTTTGTTCCCCGTTTGGAGATTTTTTGAGTATTGACTTGTAAAGGGGGTTGATTATAGGGCGTTTCCTGTCTAACAGTAATAGGGGAGACAGTTGTTACTGGTATACGCTTTTGATTTTTTCCCTTACTATTTTGTGACAAAACTGCCTCTACTAACCCAAAATCAATATTCCTTAACTTATATCTGTTTTTGCCTGCTCTCGTCGTGGGCACCTCGTAGTCTACCAGTGCCCCTTCTGAAACAAGAAACGTCTTCTGCTTGTTGGGGGCTGCCCTAGCTTCTACTGCTACTACCTCTGATTTCCCCATGGAAATAGACTTTGGCTTCCTGCCAGAACAAGCTTTAGTCTTCCTTGGGGTCATAGATGTTTGAGGTGGGCTCCCACTCCTCACCTCTTCCCGTGTGCCTGCAGATTCCAGAGCCGCCGGGGGCAAAGTGCTGACTCTGCCCCCGGGGACCTGGAAGCAAACTCTGGCCGCTGCTCGGCGATCACGCTGGATCTCTGAGGCGGCCGATACACACTGGGGGCCCGTATTGCTTCTGCTGTCTTCTCCCCTCTTCCTCGACCACTAAAGGAGCTCTACCACCCCAGGTTCCAGCGCCGAAATGCCCGCCATGATGCGCGCATCAGTGTGGCATCTGAAAATTCATTCCACCTTCAGGATGCAGTGAGTGATTCTCAGAGACGCGCGGAGCTCGCAGCCGGCTCTCTAGCTAGCCGCCATGTTCCCCGACCGAGAAGCCCAAAACACTCAGTCTTGAGTGAGTTTTCATGGCTACCAGAGCTAAGGAACACGCAGGTCGACAAGCTGCTGACATGGCGGCCGTAGGTTCCCAAAATGAGTCAGTCATGAACATGAAAAGTAAGCAGAAACACAAAGCTGAAGGACACAAAGTGATGTCTCCAAAGAAGAAGAAACTGTTGTTTAGATGTAGATTTCTGTTTCCACATGAAGGTAAATGTCCCGCCATTGGACAAGTATGCAAAGACTGCAGGATGGAGAACCATTTTGTAATGGTTTGCAAGGCAAAGCTAAGTGCATCACGATGAGAAAACAAAATGGACGCCCGAACGTTCCAGAAGCTACATTCTACGCAAGCCCACAAGGCCAAACGACAACATCAGCTGAGGCATATCAACACTAAACGAAGTAGATCGTTGTCTAAATCTTCATGCAAGAGTTCTTCGGTGTCATTGGCAAGCGAAAGTGTGGATGATGGATTTGCAGTGTCGATGTTTACCCAGAAAAACATACGCATGTCGAACTGGCCACATGCAAAGAAGAATGCGAGTTGAAGAAAAGTCTAAAAGTTAAATCAAAAAAGTAATTCAAGCGTTACCCTAAAATTGCACTCAAAGCAAATGGTTGCTCCATACCTTTTATTATCGACAGTGGTGCGTCATTAAACATTATGCTTAAGGAGAAGTATAACGAACTCTGTCTATTGGCCCATCTCCCACCGTCAAAGACTAAAGTGTATACATGTTCTGCATCAATGCCATTAAAAAGTCTAGGTTTCTTCATTGCAACCATGAAACACACAAAGACAAAAGTAAAAGCACCCATTCACGTACTTCAAGGTACTGCGCCAAGTGCCTGTTTACTCAGTTTCAGTACTGCTGCTGATATGGGACAGATATATGTGAACTACAGCATGAATACTCATCAAGAAATAGTAAGTCAGTTCGCATCATCATTTCATGGATTAGGAAAACTTAAGACCAATAAAGTGCAGCTTCATATCAATGAGGATGTTCATCCTGTTGCACAAAGACATCGTCAAATTGCATTTCATCTACAAGCAGCTGTTGAAAAGGAGCTTGAGACATTACTAAAGCATGATGTCATTGAGCGATCTACTAGTCCAATGCCGCGGGTTTCACCCACAGTGGTAGTGTCCTAAAAGGGCAGTGAAGGAGCTGTACGCATCTGTGTTTATATGCTAATAAGGCAACTGAAAGAGAACGACATCCAGGTACACACATTGCTGACATAATCACACAGCTAAATGGCGTCAAAGTCTTCTCTCGCCTTGATCTGAACAAAAGATATCATCATTTGGAACTTGAAGAAACTTGCAGGTACATTACCACCTTTTCTACCCATATTGGTTTGTTCAGATATAAAAGATTACGTTTTGGTGTGTCATCAGCTGCAGACCTTTTCCAAGATGTCATTTGACATATCATACAGCCTGTCAGGAATGCTTTCAATTACAGTGATGACATTGGTTTTAGGAGCTACACGAAAGGAACATGATAAAGCTCTTACGCACATGTGTTGTTTACTTGCTGATGCAGGTTTAACCTTGAATGCTGACAAATGTGAGATCCACAAAACAAAACTCAAATTCTTTGGCCATATCTTTTCTGATGGGGGTTTGACACCGGCTCCTGATAAAGTACAAGCTTTGTCAGCCACCTGTCCCCCACAGGATGTTATCATGTTACATTCTTTCCTTGGAATGGCTAGCTACTGTTCCATATACTTACTTGACTTTGCCACAGGAAGTGCTCCCTTAAAAGACTTAACGAAAAGAAATGCTTCATTTCACTGTTCACCCGACTGTGAACTAAGTTTTAGGAAAATCAAACATGCAATTGAGAACACCACTGAAATGGCCTACTTTTATCTGAAGGTTCATGCAGAGGTTGGTGTTGACACAAGCCCAGTCCAGGTGGGCACGATCCTTGCCCAACACAGTGGACACCCAAATGCTCGAAGGCATATTGTGGCATATGCTAGCAGAAGCTTGCCAACAACTGAACGTGCCTATTTACAACCTGAAAATTTTTTTTTAGCAGTGGTGTGGGCTTGTGAACATTTCCACATATTTTTATATGGACAACCTTTCACTCATGTAACAGATCATCAAGTATTGCTTACCTTCCATGGCAATCCAAAAGCCAAGATGCCTCCTCATATTGAATGTTGGAGTTTGCGACTACAGAAATATGACTACACTGTTGGGCACCGACCAGGGAAAGCTCAAAATCCTGCTATCTTTCACAAGTACCACTATAATGTCATGGCATCCCTTCCAAAGCGGCTGAAGCATACATTAACTTTATCGTAAAGTCCAACACACCTGCCACTGTTTCATTGGAACAAATCATTACTGCCACAAGTGCAGATAGTGACATGTTGATACTAAAAGACATTATTGCACATCAATCCTGGAAACAGCATACTCAACCTCTCTCCCTTGACAGTGAATATCAGTAGTTCAAAAATGTGAAGGTATTGCCGTAAGTGATTCAAGATTTGTCATACCCGAGAGTCTGCGACAACAAGTGATTGAAGTGGCCCTTGAAGGACATTGTGGAATTTTTGCCACTAAACGCCCCAAGAGTTGAAAGGCCTGTCATTTGTGCAATTGCTTATCTCCCAAAACCACTCAGCATACCTTGAGCAGATGCTGTCGCGCATCGGACTGGGCGAGAAAATGAGGACGCAAATCTTGAACTGCTTCCGCTTCCCCACAGCGTCAGTCAGGGTCAACGGATACACATTGACCCCCTTCCCCATAAGCAGGGGCACAAGACAGGGGTGCCCTCTCTCACCCCTGCTCTTTGCATTGTATATGGAGCCCATGGCCCAAAGAGTCAGAGCACACCCACACATCACCGGGATCCGGTTTGGAGGAGATGTACACACCATAAGCTTGTACGCGGACGATGTACTGGTGACATTATCAAACCCAGCCGCGGCATTGGGAGCCTTCTTGTCGGAGCTAGACTCATTTGCGAAGGCCTCGGGGTTCAAGGTTAACATTGAGAAATCAGTTGCATTTAATCTCTCATTGTAACCGCAAGCACAGGCAAGCCTTCAGAATCAGCATCCTATACAATGGACAGGTGACACAGTCCCATATCTGGGAATTCAACTAGCGCCCACTCTACAAACAATAGCGTCAGTCAATTATAACAGGCTACACACCCAGGTCCGCACAGACTTGCAGCAGTGGAAGCATTACCCTATTTCATGGCTAGGGAGGGTAGCCGCAATCAAAATGACCATCCTACCAAAGATATTATATTTATTTCAGACACTCCCTCTGCGACCTCCCCCCGGATGGCTACATCGGGTACAGACGGAGATCTCCCACTTTATCTGGCAGGGCCGCAAACCACGAATGAGGAAAACCATTAGTGCTCTACCACCTAGCGAGGGCAGGCTGGGGATCCCCGACCTCCAGCTCTATTACTATGCTGCACAACTACGACATCTGGTCGAGTGGAACTGCACTGAATCGGAGAGACATTGGTTGTTCCAGGACCAAGCAGTGGCAGGCACGTCATTGTAGAAGATTCCTTTTCTTAGGAAACCTCATAGACCCCCCAACTTATATGCCTCCTACATCACACAAACAACATTATTGGCGTGGGACCAGACTAACACTAAACATAAGCTGACCACTTTCCCCTCCCCCCTCATCCTGCTCTTTGACAACCCAGAATTTAGCTCAGGGATGGGTGAGACTGCCTTTACACATTGGCGCTCCACAGAGTGCCGCGCTTTGAGACACCTTTTGGATGTAGAAGGAGTACTCTCCTTCCCACAAGTCAGATCTGACTATGGAATCCCTGAGTCAGAAAGCTTACACTACCTGCAACTTCGACACTGGGCATTACAGCCACACTATAGGCCACACGTACAGAGGCATCTCACATCTTATGAAAGATGGCTTATAACAAGGACGTCGGATAAGAAATTAATTTCGGATCTATACAAGATGCTACTCACTCGACATACGCATACAATGCAAGCTGCATACGTTGGGAGAGAGACCTGGGACGGGAACTAAGCAATAAAGAGTGGGAGGGTGTGTATTACAGGGCACGACACACGGCAAGCAATATGGGACTGACTGAAACGCTAAAACAACAATTGATGGACAGAATGCAGAACAATGTCATACATTCACCCCAGTACAGAGATCTGGGCCCAAATCCATCGTTTTTTTGCTCACCATGCCATTCCAGTTTGAACCCAGCCATATGCAAATCAGTCTTGACCCTGTGCCCTATGGGAACAGTCCAGCCCAAACTGCCAGGCCAGATCCTCCCTGGACTGGAAACAAGCATCCTAGGACCGGTTTCGGGGTTTCACCCCTCTTCAGCCAGGATAGCTTGACTCCAGCGGCATGGAGAGCACGGGACCCACGTCTGGGCATACCCGTCCCACTCGGGGTGACAAATGCAAAAACAACAATTGATGGACAAAATGCAGAACAATGTCATACATTCACCCCAGTACAGAGATCTGGGCCCAAATCCATCGTTTTTTTGCTCACCATGCCATTCCAGTTTGAACCCAGCCATATGCAAATCAGTCTTGACCCTGTGCCCTATGGGAACAGTCCAGCCCGAACGCTAACAAAAATAGTCACCTACTGGTACTACACTCCAGAACGCACTCACAGGGCAGACCCCAAACAAAGTGCAGATTGCTGGCGAGGGTGCGGAAAACAGGGAACGCTGGTCCATCTCCTGTGGGAATGTGAATACATACAACAGTACTGGTCTCAGATATTAGATGAGGTTGACAAATATCTAGATACCCAACTTCCGAGATTTCCAGCCTATGTTCTTCTAGGAGTACCAAATCCTTTAACGTACCCCCTCAAGTCCAGAAGAGGTCGCCGGATAGCGATAGCCTTGGGATCAGCTGCTCAAAACATTCTGACCCACTGGAAAACCTCCTGAATCCCCACCCACATGGGTTGGCTTCAGCGCCTATGGCATGTATTGGGGATGGAGAAGATAACCCTCACACTGGCAGGGAAGGGCTTGAGTTTTGGAGATCTCTGGCAACCATTTCTGGCTCTACTCACAACAGAGTTCCGAGAACTTAAGTGCCCTAGGTACTTGCGCCTCCTGCTCCTCCCAGAAACCAAAGGAATTCCTCAGCACACGTCTGTTATGTCACAATATACATAAACATGCTAGATGTGAGCATAAGTAAAATACAAGTAGGTAGTTCTTATTTCTTTTTCCTTTTTATTTTCCGATGTTCAGACAGCCGACACGTGTTTCGTCGCTACATGGGAATTAATCCGCGACTTTATCAAGGCTATTGTCTTCCTGTGTATAACCCTTATTTCTTAGTAGTTTGATCCACACACGGACGTCGCTCCTCGTGTTGACCGTACTCGGCAACACGAGGAGCGACGTCCGTGTGTGGGATCAAACTACTTAGAAATAAGGGTTATACACAGGAAGACAATAGCCTTGATAAAGTCGCGGGATTAATTCCCATGTGAGCGACGAAACACGTGTCGGCTGTCTGAACATCGGAAAATAAAAAGGAAAAAGAAATAAGAACTTACCTACTTGTATTTTACTTATGCTCACATCTAGCATGTTTATGTATATTGTGACATAACAGACGTGTGCTGAGGAATTCCTTTGTATATCTGTCAATTGGCCAAGGCCATTTTGTATTTTGAGGAGGTCAGTGGTTCTCTTCACCTTGCAGCACCGTGATCAATACAGCAAGTAAATATCAAATATTTGTGTTATCTCTCCCGAGTGGCGCCTTCATTTACCCAACTAAATACCACTGCTCATTAGGTGCTCCCAGAAACCAACACCACAGCTAACCAGGGTACGAACCAACAATGAAACACCACAGGCCTAAAATAAGACTATAGAGTCACAGTGAACGAGGGTAGGGGTGGGGGTGGAGGGAGGGGGTTAGTATGGTTTTTTCCTGTTTTCTCCCGTTTATTGTTTGACTCATCAGTAAGCCAATTGCAAAGGGCTCTGTGTTGGCCATGATAATGCATATATTTCAAAGTGAGATGGTTTGTTTGTTGATAAATCTCAATAAAAAAGATTTAAACCTAAAGTTGTGACTAATAAAGGACACATGGTGACTGCTCACCGTTCTGGAAAGTCCATTATGCGAGATTCTTTGAACTTCAAGCATCTGCCTCATCATTTTCCAGTTCCTTATGTCAGAGATGAGACTGTTTCGATCGAGACTGTTGAGAGCCCACTGACTGCATCTGTCCCTGTATCACCAGTGCCAGTCATGGACACTTCTCCTGTCTCTTCACAGCCTCACCTCAGAGGACATGATCTAGGCATTTGTTTAGAGCCCCACGACGACTTATCAAAGAGTTTTAATGTATATAGCTGTATAAATATATATATATATATTTAACAAGGGGGATATATAGTGTTGTGTGAGTTAGCAATGACGGGACCCTTTTGGTTCCTGAAGGACTCCCTAGAACTGTGACATAAGTGTTCGGGTGTAGTGAATAGAGTTCATGTTTTAGAATGTTGAGTTTGCGCTTACACACAGAGGAATAAAGACTTGTAACAACAAGCTCTGTGTGTGACATATTTATATAGGAGCACCAAGGCGAGGGAGGACGCTACACTTGTTAAGGCACGAGTTGACAAAATGAGCTTCCAAGCCTATCCTGCGGATTAATATTACCAAGAAGGGGCATTCCAAGTAATCGAAGGCCTTCTATGCATCAAGAAATACCAGATCTTCCTCAATCTCTGGACCTGCATGATGCATCATGGAAAACAATGTACGAAGATTGTTATGATAGTTCTTCTGGGTATGAATCATGGTTGTCAGAATGTATTAGCTTTCTCATTAAGGGATTAATCTTATTAGCGGATGGACACACATATTTTATTATCAAGATTTAGGAGGGATAATGGTCTTAGTCATCTTTACCCCATTTCAGAACAGTGGTGAATATTTTGTAGAATTCAATAGCCAAGACGTGGTATTCTGGAGCCTTGTCTTCTAGGAATCAATCAGTGGCGTTTTTGACTTCAGTCTGAGAAATGGGCTCCAGTAAATAGTCACGTGTACCCCCTGCTTCCCAAGCCAGTAGAATACCATCTAGGCATTTTTCGATGTCTTTATCGTTTATTTACAGTTTTGAGAAGGAGATCACTTTGTAATAATCAGTGAATCTATTATGTATTTCTTTGTTATTGGTAGTACTCTCCCCCTCAGCTAGGTATCTCTCATGCGTAATAGAGTTTTTTCTAGTTTTTTTAAACATCCAGGTATCAGGTTTTGCTGTGTGTCGCCTTCTCCGCATTGACAGGCTTGCATATTCTTACCCAGATTTTTAATTTTGTGTTCAGCTGCCTCTCTGAATTGTAAAGACAGTTCATTGAGCTTTTTAATAGTAGTGAGCTTGTGGGTACTTCTATATTCACGCTCTAAAGCTATTAATTCTCCTGCTTTTTGAGTTGAGCACATATTGATTTAAGAACGCCCCCTTGCTTTGCCAAGGATATGCCCTGAATGTATACTTTAAAGGTCTCTGAGATGGTGGCACACTCAGAGACTGACCTTATATTTATATCAAAGAATTTGTCAATTGTCGAGATCTTAATTTTAAAGAGTGAGTCGTCCAGCACTCCTGAGGGAAAGCACCAGATTTGTAGTACAGCCGCAGGGTCAGGAAGCTCAATTTCTAGTAGTAGAAGGGGATGATCTGATAACATGCATGGTTTGTCCTCTACTGATTTAACACATTGAGTATTTCCTTTGACATCACTAATCTGTTGAGGAGGAATGGAGGAGTTACAAGAGTATTCTACCTCATTTCACCTGCACACTCGCCAGACATCATGAAGACCATCAATATGGAGGTTCGCCACAAGAGCTTTACAGAATTTAGGATAATTTGCTCTTCATGGGTTGGATCTTTCAATTGAGGAGTTCAAAACCAGGTTGAAAACTCCACCCCATAGTAGGTTATTAACATCGTCCTGTCTGCAGAGGCCAAGGATGATTAAAATAACTGGGAAAGCCATGAAGTTCTCCTATGACAATTATGCTCATCCCCTTTTTCTCTAACCCTATCTGGTCTGGTTTGCAGCAGAGCGTTGTATGTATAAACATCGCCATATCCCTCACATACACACTGTTTGAAACAAATTACTCTAAACTACCCCCATTTTGTGATTTACCTGAGTCTAAATGACCATTTTGAGATTTACATGGGTCTAAGAGAGTTTCTTTTTGAGTTAAGTTTCATGAGCATTTCAGTTTACCAGTTCAATCGTGCGTGCTACATTTGAAAGGGTACATCATGTGTTTAAAAGTTACACAGTATTATTTAATTTTGTAGTGCGCTGCTGATTACACATTGGGGACGCGCTGCATGGGCTCTGTCAGCCCTCATTGTACACTCTTCTCTCTGCCTGCCAGCTGGGGTGGGACTCGGTCCCCCAGCCTACATTGCGCCTGCACTTGTGAGAGGGAGGGGCCTCTCACCAACAAAACCTCTGGCAATAGTCCGTTCCGCAGCGCGCGGGCTCTGTCAGCCCTCATTGTACACTCTTCTCTCTGCCTGCCAGCTGGGGTGGGACTCGGTCCCCCAGCCTACATTGCGCCTGCACTTGTGAGAGGGAGGGGCCTCTCACCAACAAAACCTCTGGCAATATTCCGTTCCGCAGCGCGCGGGCTCTGTCAGTCTGCATCGTACACTCTTCTCTCTGCCTGCCAGCTGGGGTGGGACTCGGTCCCCCAGCCTATATCGCGCCTGTACTTGTGAGAGGGAGGGGCCTCTTACCAACAAAACCTTCGGCAGTCTCCCGCAGCGCGGGACACGCAGGCGTGCTTGGACCGTGCACGGGTCAAGGGAGGCCCGTCTGCGCCTGTCCATGGCCGACAGAGGCTGGGCTAGGCTGGGCCCTCTCTCTGAAGCCCCTATTTCTGTGTCCCAGGACCTTCAATTTGCCACTGAATTTGTGAAGCTTCAACGCCTCTGCCCAGTAATTGAGTTCTTAACCCTTGCAAGGTACTGTTTTTCACCTTTTTCGCAGCTGTTTAAGCAGTGGCGGCTGGTGACATTTGAAAGTGGTGTGACGTAAAATAATTGTCGTACTGCACGGTGGCGAGCGAGCGTTGCGAGCGAGCCCTAACAACGTACGGTGGGTTTGGGGGGGTTCTCCCCCCGAGAAAATTTTGAAAAAAGAGTGGACAAATGGTGCATTTTTAAGCAAATTTGAGAAATTAAAATAATAATAATACATTTAAATGACCTAACACATGAAGTCAAGTTGGAATAAAGTAATTAGAAGTAGCAATGAGAAGTAGACCTTAAAACATGTAAAATAAAGTTTTATATCCCTTTAAAGTCCTGCCTAAATTGAGAAGCACACTGAAAACAAAATAGGATTATTGCGCTGTAAATAAAAATAGTCAAATGTCATTTGGTGCTAGAAGATAAATTCAAAAAGCTGTAGACTTTGAAGCAGACTTTCTGGACCATTTCACTTAAATGGAGACATTATTTACTCTCCACAGAGTCTGAGATTTCCGAAACTTAGGCTCAGACAACAGCTGAAAAGACACCCCTCCGAAGCGTTCCTCCGGAGTCAGACTCCAGTAACGAGACTTATGATATGTATGCAGGGCTCGAAGATATTGATTACTTGAAGGACAAATGGAAGACATAACTTTCGCTTTATGAGGGTACGCTTTTAATCTGCGCACTATGAAAAGTACAACGGTTTTATGTACAACGCTACGGTAGCCACAAGGGTGCACTTCACACTTTATAAAAATGTAAATACGCCGGTAACGGATAATCTGCAACTTGACTTAAAGCATACTGTATCAGCACCACAGCCCATTACAGTGTAGGTTATTTTGCCAAGAGGGAGCAATATTTATTACAAAATGCCTCAGAGTGGGACAGTTGGGACTACAAAGGCATTAAACTTGGAATTCAGTTATCCCAGCAAGTTTTAATATCACCTTTTCACTTGGCGGGCGGCACCAGTAAGTATAATTCTGAACAGCGGAGCGGAGTAATAAATAACTAAATTCCTAATAAAATTAAAGGAGTTAGGTAACCCCCAATCAACGTTCAATGAAGCATACTCTTTGACATTACCCCTGAACGAATGCACGCGCAGGAGACGTGCCTGCTAAATAGGAAATGCCCACCTTTTAGATTTATTACTCCAACGATAGAGCTCAGAATAACTTCACAACCTCAAAGGAGTGATACGTCACACGAAAAGATAAACGTCTCTCAAAGATAGCCAACAATCACAGACACTATTCGTCTAGTTTCAAACTTTGTATTTTTTATTTTATGGAAAGTTACACCTGTCAGTCGAAGACAGAGTTAAAGACGTGTGATTTTATTCTATTACATTACAGTGCGTTTTGGTGTCTTGTAATATCGTTTATGATTTTGTTTTAAAATGTACCGTATTTTTGTTACTATATCGATGCGAATGCTTTTATATCACAGAGGTTTGTAATGCACTTTATTCCGCTGTAGTTACTTTTATTGTATAGTGCACTGGTGCAGGGGAGTGGATTGCACCGAAGAGAGTCCAATTAAATTGTAGAATATTGAGATGAATTGTGCTGGGTTGTGTCATATCGTCCTCCAAGGGAGCTGCGGGCGCGGCTTGTCGGTCAACGCCCCAGCGCCCTAATGGACGCACCGCCGCTGTGTTTAAGAGTGGTCTCCTTTCCATCCTCGACTTGTGCAGACCTGTCACTGTTTCTGCAGTTCTTTTTTGACTTAACCCTTTAAATAGTTGTTGGGATTATGGGCAAAAGAAAAGGGGCCGACTGTGGTACCACTTTATCTCCTGAAGTTAAGCCTACCCCAAAGTCTACACCAAAGCCTACTTCAATTGACCGGATGCTTGAACGAGCTGTTAATGCCATTAGTAATGAAATTGCTAGAACTGAACGGAGGCTTTCCATCAATGCAGACGGCCTCAGTGGGTGTATTCCAGGCCTGTCTCCCTGTCCCTCTTCGGATATGCACACAGTTACACCTCAAAATAGTGCTGAGCCTTTCACTATACATGAACCCATAATGACCCGAGCACTGATTCCTCCATCTGCCACTCCCTCCGATTTCTCCAAAGCTTCAAAAAATAAGTCTCTGTCCACAACACTAACAAAGAGAGTTAAACGGGGCAAAACGTGTAAACAGATGGCTAGCCTTCTTCCATCCCCCCATGAGTCCCCGCAAGTGTCTGCATATGTGCCCGCAGTGGAACCATTGCTTGCTCCGGTATCAAGCACAAAAGCCCCAGAGAGTTCCAGAGAGTCCTGTTCCTACCTCAGTTCACCTCTCACAGTTGGACATGCTGCACCTCATTGATTCCACCCAGTTAAAGACTTTCTCAATCACACTATACTCTATCCTTTGGTTCTACCTTTAGATACGATTGAGTCCAACTTGGCCGCGTCTGGCATCAATCCTTCAGGCACAGCCAAAGGAGCATCAATTAGTACTTCCACCAAGTTCTGTACAATGAATAGAACTCCCAATGGCCCTTCTGAAAAGAGTACTCCAGCAACACAGGCCCTGCCGTCTGCTAGCAATTTACCAGCACAAGCTGTACCCTCTCACACCAAAATCTTTGTCATCGGTCGGAAAGCAGACCAAGTACCTCCTTTCGTGTCTCGCTTCAATAGCAATACAAAGGACCCAGAGGGCAGAGTGGCATCAACTCAGTTTCAGTTGCAGTCTCAACTACCAGTTGTCAATCTCCCCCCTGCTGCATGCCCATACGTGGCCGTCTTGAGAAGGGTCCCTTCGTTGTATCCAGAACAATGTGAATCTTACGAGCAGCTTTTCAATAAAACTTTAGACTGGCTGGTTCGACACAAAGGTTGCCATTTTGGCATCCCAAGAACATTCTGCACATTAGGAGAAGTGCATGGATTGGGTCAAACCGGCCGGACTTGCACGGGGATTGTATTGTGATTAATTTCATTCTTCCAGACCTGGTATATCATTTGTTATTTAACGCTAGATCAAGTAATCGGGCTTCTACCTCCATCTCTTTGGTTCCATTAGGTTTTTTTCTATTGACCACCCTTTGATTATAGGCAGTACCCACTCAATTCAGTTTCAATCCGTAGTCCTCATGATATACATTCATCCAACTATCACAGGGATGTCGACATACACTGAGATAATTTAGCTCGATAGTTACTGTTAGCCAGCCACTTTCTAACATCTTGCCAGTACCACAGGCCTCACAAAGCGATCTCCACGTCTCGTACCCTCTACCTACATCTAATAGATTTAAGGCACTCTCTGACTTGGACTGACTTATGAGCCCAAAAGTAGCTTTTACACCTGCTCCGTCTGGTCTTACACCTCTGAATGACAACCCTCCAGAGAAAACTACTGTTACTCCGCTTTTAGAGCCAATGGTAGTTGCCACCCGCACTCATACTTAACACACGCACTACAGAACTCTTTCTGTACTAAGTTGGAACGTGGTTGGTCTCAAAGGGAAGATCAACAATGAAGATTGCAGGTCTTCTGTTTCCAAGTTTGATTTAATTCTTCTGCAGGAGACTTGGCTCACTGCTTCACCATATTTTGAGAGCTATGCTTGTTATTTGAGTCCTGCTATTCCCTCCACTTACGTGCAGTGGATTAGCCTCCTGGGTTAGTCTAAGCCTGCAGGAAGAGGTATCACAGATAAAATCTAGTTCCTCTGCCTTTTTAGCATTAATAATACGGGTACCAAAGACTAACATGGCTTTTTATTTGATACATTTTAGCTGTTTACACTATAATAGCCTATTTGATTTTATATCTCTACTACAATCTAAGGTTGATAATCGTGCTTCACAAGTCCACTTTTTTCTTTGCAACAACTTCAATGCTAAGATTAATGGGGGTATTAGGTTGCAAGATTCTGACACAAATAGGCACTGTATTTTGCCAGATGCAAGGGGCACTGAGCTTTCTAAACATCTTACTGCCCATGGCCTGGTCGACTTATTTGACCTCCTTGGGGGATCATGTAATATGTTGATGTCATTTAGAGGAGGGGGGAGGGCTTCCCTTATAGATTATATGTTTGTTAGCCCTGATGTTTTAACCTGGTTCTCCAAAAGTGAGATCTTGCCCACAGACTGGGGTGATCATAATGCCTTAAGCGCTTCTATGTTCTTACCGCTTAAGGACCTTGCATGCAATAGGAGTTTAGCCTCCATTACGCACCACTCTTCGGATGGCCTACGACTAGTATGCCGTATGAAAAACCCAAAAGAGTCACTTGCTACCTTACTCAAGTTACATTTAAAATAAATTTCTTTGCTGCCTAGGGTAGAATGTACAGGAATCTATGTCTCTTCACTATAATAGGTTAATCCACATACTTAGGGGCTCCATGCTTAAGCCAATTCGTATTTCAAACATGGTTCTAAGATGGTTCGACAGGGTTTATTCCCTGGCAAACAGGAAGCTGAGGAAAGCCCTAAACGCCTGCCCCAGGAATAAGACCGAAATCACCTTGACACGTACTGAATATAAAACTGCTGTAGCAAATAGGAAGAGGGTAGTATACAACCAAGACTGGGAACATTTGGAGCAGGCATCCCGGAGGCAGGATAGCAAATCCTTCTGGGACCTAGTAAAATTAATCTGGTCGAGGAATTCCTCTATCAATACCCCTCTCAAAAATAATATCTCTGGCGCGGATTGGGTTACCCACTTTGCCTCTATTTACCATACTGAAGATGTGCCAATTATGTCTGCTTCCCTACATAACAGATTACTGAACTCTCCCCCACTTTTCTTAACTTTAGAGGAAGTGAGGCGGCCATTTGTCATAGTAAGGGCGGGAAAGCTCCAGGTCCAGATGGGGTACCAATGGATTTGTTGAAATCCATGCCTGAAATTTGGGGTCCCCTCATCACGTATACTTTTAATACTTTCCTGTCTACTACTATTCCACCCTCATGGTCTACTGCAACAATAGTACCCATATTTAAAAAGGGTGATCGCATGTTGCCCAAGTGCTACCGATGTTTTTCACTCATTGACTGCACAATCAAAATCATTGGCAGTCATTTATGACCGCCTGGTCGGATGGGCAGCTGTCAAGGACATACTTTCTCCTTTTCAGTTTGGATTTTGGCCTAAATTAGGAACCAGTGAACAATGCCTGAATTCGGCTCTGACTATCTCCAAATACACCAAGGCTAAGTGCCCCCCCATATTTTTAGCCTTCATGGATCTAGCCACCACCTTTGATTCAGTGAACAGAACCTAACTTTGGCTAATGTTGCTGGATCAAGGCGTGGACACCACTCTGGTGAATTTTTTATACTGCTTGCACTCATCCCTTTCAGCCTGGATTCATCTAAGATCTTGGGGAGCTTTCTTCTGATTTCCCTCTAAAGAACGGAGTAAGGCAGGGTTGTATACTTGCTCCCTTATTCTTTATTTTATATATTAACCGATTATCAGCCCACTTATCTTCTTCTCACACAGATATACCCAGAATCGCTGGCTCCCCAATTCCCGCTTTATTATATATGGACGATGCGGTATTGTTAGCACTCATCCCCTAAGCCCTAAGACATCAGGTGGACTGTTTTGCATCCTTTATGCACAATTTGAATCTTAACACTAACTACTCCAAGTCGCACATCATGTCCTGTGGCCCGGGCAAACCAAGGCTAAACAAAATCAGTATTAATGGGCATGTTTTCACGACTGTCGAGAATGTTTGTTACTTAGGACTACATCTTAGTTCTACACGGTCATGGAATCCTCATTGTGCTCAGGTCTGACTCAAATTAAGTAAAACTGCGGGCACAGTTTGCAATCTTATTAAACCGCAAATTAGGGGGACTATGTCCCCACCTCTGAAAGTTTATAATTCACAATGTATCAGTGTAGCTACCTACGGAGCTGGGGTATGGGGCTTCAGTAAGTGCGGTTCTCTCCAGGCTGAGGAAAAACACTTTTTGCGCAGGTTAAGTGCACCACCGTCCACTCCCAGCCTCATAACCCATGTCGAACTAAACCAGGGCTTCATTGAGGACACGATCCAGATGGCACCACTCTTAATATTGATTAGTATTTGGTTGAACCCAGCCGCTAAACTCTGTAAGGATATTATATCCGATTGCCAGACGCTGGATAAGGCACGTTCCATACGCTCGCTGAGTTATATACAAGATACCCTTGGTTCCCTCGGGATATCCTGGTGGTTTACAGAACCAAGCTGTATCCCCAAAAACGCCAAGATGGAGGTCAAAACACTAATCTGAAAGAGACGATTAGTTATGGATTCCTCACCTTAGAATTACCTCCAGGCGTCAGACTGGATCCAGAGAATTTTTCTTCAGCAGTACCCCTGCGCTTCTGTCGGTGGCATTGGTCGACTCCGCGTTCATCGTTGGCGTCATGGTCGCCGGAATGATGTCGCGGTATCTACTTAGATGCTGCCCCTGCGCGCTGATGTCAGTTCTTTCTTTTTCGGTGCCAGCCATCGCAGATCCAGAGAGAGCGGTACCTCGAGTCCCTTTTTGACTCTCTTTTTGCGACTTTTTGTCTACATCTTTTCGAGTTGTCACGACTCCTAGTGCACAGGGATGTCATCTCGGTGGAGCGGCTTCAAGCCTTGTGGCTCCTGCCACAAGCTGATGTCGATGACGGACCCCCATCTTGTGTGCCTTTGGTGCCTGGAGAGCGACCACGACCCGAAGTCGTGCTCCGATTGCCGGGTCATGTCCCCGAAGTTTTTGCGGGTGCGGTCCCGAAAGCTTCTGGAGGCCTGGCAGTTGGCTCCGCGCCACCCGAGGTCCCGGTCGAGAGGGAGGTTGTAGGACCGGTCACGGAGCCATCACCACCACTCCTCGACGAAGTCTTCGAGTAAGTCGAAGCACAAAAGAAGGCGAAGAAGCACCATCGCTCTTCGCGTTCTCCACGTCCGTCAGCCGATGCGGGATGCGGATTGTAGTCGTCTGGCTCCGCCCACGCACCCTGTTGGGTCGACTCCGAGCCTCCCTCCCTTTACTGGAGCCGGAGTGACCCCTGCCCAACTTCATAGTTTTTACGAAGCCCTCCACTCTATTTTTGGGCAGCCCGACTCCGTCGGTGCACTTTTGGGCCCCGCGGACTCGGCTGGGGGCTCTAGGCCTTCGATGCCAGCGGCTTCGTCCCCGGCGCAGCAGGGCCCCCAGGGATCCAGGCCTGGATCCGGATCTGCCCCGGTCGACCTTGTGACCCCTCCTCCAGCGCCGAATCCATTGGCGACACCTCCGCCCCCTCCAACGCCGGTTGTGTCCCCAACCGACGTCGACCCCGGCCTCCCCCTCAATGTGAACACGGAGCCGGACCGACGTCGCCGGACGTTGGGACCAGCGCCAACCGGTACTTTTTTGTACCGCTGTTCTCCCCTGGTGTTCCCTATCGCCCTGAGTGGCTACCTGAGGAGGGTGAGGAGGACTGAGAGGGGTCTGTGAACCCTTTGGCAGGCCAGTTGGAAGAACTGGACTGGAGAGAAGAGTTGGGTGAGGCCAGTGGTCTTGACACTTCTTCAGACCTTGGCATGCTTTTTCCCCCTACCGTGGCTACGAAGGAGGGTGCATCATACTCATTGGTGTTGCGTAGCGCGGCTGAGGCCTTAAACCTTGAGCTTCCTTCGGTGGCAGTTAGGACTAACCTCCTGACCGAGGTGCTTCAACCGGCAGCGGCCTCTTCGGAGCCCCTACTTCAGTTCAATGAGGCCCTCACGGATATCCTTTTGAGTACTTGGTCCAAGCCCAACACAGGGGTTCCTGTAGATAGGATGATTGCCCAACGCCACCACCCGGCCCCGGGTGACCCCATTTTCCTCCCCCAACACCCCACCCTTGAGAGCTTGGTGGTCCAAGCATTGACTTCCAAGGGCGCATTCCCTACTGCACCACCTGATAGGAAATCCAAGAAGCTGGACCATTTTGGGAAGAAAATGTTTTCTTCCTCCAGCTTAGGACTGCGGTCGGTGATCACCGCATGTCTCTTGGGCTGTTACTCCCATTCTGTGTGGGCCACGGTTGGGCAGGGGCTGCCACAGTGCCCAAATGAGGCCCGGGCCGTTCTCTCCCATGCAGTGGCCGAAGGGAGAGATGCAGCGAAGTTCGCCATACGGTGTGGGCTGGACACCGCTGATTCGCTAGGCAGGACGATTTCAACGTCAGTAGCCTGGCTAAGGTCCACTGGCTTTTAGGGTGATGTCCAAGCTACACTTATGGACATGCCCTTTGATGGCCGTCGCTTGTTTGGCGACAAAGCAGACAACGCGCTCAAGCGCTTTAAGGACTCCAGGGCTACGGCCAGATCCTTGGGCTTCGCTTCCACCTCTCGCCCCGCGCAGTCTGCTTTTCGCCCCTTTTGTGGCTACGGAGGGGGTGCCCTGCCACGTTCTGCCCAGAGCCACAGTCCTGCACAAGCTGTCTGTGTGGCCGGGGAGGTGGGACCCTCCGTCGTGGGTCTGGGGCCACCGTGCGGGCCAGTACACCAGCGCCCCCTCTGCAGCAGCCTCCAAGCCCTCCTTGTCCGACCTTTCAGGTCCACCATTTGTCAGTGGGCGGCAGGATGTACCATCACCTCCCCCACTGGCTCAACATCACGTCGGACAGGTGGGTTTTGCAGATAGTCCGAAGGGGCTACTCCCTCCCCTTCGAGACTACCCCTCCATCCATGCCACCTCAATTCCATCGCATGTCGGAGGATCACTTGGCCCTTCTCCAACAGGAAGTTACGGCTCTCATGGCCAAGGGAGCCATTGAGCGAGTTCCTGCCCCAGAAAATGTCGTGGTTGTTATTCCCACTACTTTCTGGTGCCCAAGAAGGACAAAGGCCTGCGTCCTATCTTGGATCTCAGGAATGTCAACCTCTTCCTCCGGAAGGAGAAGTTCAAAATGTTGACACTGGCTCAAGTCCTGTCTGCCCTCGACCCTGGAGACTGGATGGTAGCGTTGAACTTGCAGGACGCTTATTTTCACATCCACGTCTTGCTGGCTCACAGGTGGTACCTACGGTTCACAGTAGGCCACGAGCACTTTCAGTTTACCGTGCTCGCTTTTGACCTTACTAGCGCCCCTCGCGTGTTCACGAAAGTGATGGCGGTGGTCGCAGCTCATCTGCGCAGATCAGGGGTTCCAGTCTTCCCCTATCTCGACGACTGGCCGTTGAAGGCAGGCTCGCCCCAGGCTGTCGTCTTCCACCTCCACACTATGGCCGACCTCCTACATTCGCTGGGGTTCACCATCAACGTGCCGAAGTCACAACTGATTCCCTTTCAGAAGCTTCTTTTCATCGGAGCAGTTCTGGACACAGCGCAGTTTCGGGCTTATCCTCCTGAGCAGCGAGTCCGGGATATTCGGGCTATGATTCCAATCTTTCAGCCTCTAGCCTGGGTTTCAGTCAGAATGACCCTGAGGCTACTGGGTCTCATGGCGTCCTGCATCCTGCTGGTGAACTATGCCCGGTGGCATATGTGGGCTCTGCAGTGGGACCTGAAGTTCCAGTGGGCACAGTGTGAGGGGAATCTTTCCTATTGCATCCAGATCTCGGAGGGCACTACACACCAATTGCAGTGGTGGCTGACGAACCAGGATTGGGTCAACGGCAGGTCCCTCTCCCTTCCCCAGCCAGAGTTCACAGTGGTGACAGATGCATCACTTCTGGGGTGGGGCGGCCACATGGGAGAGGCAGAAATCAGAGGCCTCTGGTCTCCGGCGGAGTCCAGGCTCCACATAAATCTTCTGGAGCTTCGGCAATCCGTCTTGCACTGAAGGCATTCCTTCCTTCTGTCAAAGGGAGAGTAGTGAAAGTGTTCACGGACAACACCACCGCCATGTGGTACTGCAACAAACAGGACGGGGTGGGGTCGTGGACCCTATGTCAGGAGGCACTTCATCTCTGGAAGTGGCTGGAACATCAGGGCATGTCCCTGGTGGTTTAACACCTGGCAGGTTCTCTGAACGCCAAGGCGGACTAACTCAGCCGCCGGTGCATGATGGATCACGAATGGCGTTTTCACTCGGAGGTTGTGCAAGGTCTCTTTCATTGGTGGGGAGAGCCTTGGTTAGATCTATTTGCCACCGAAGGGAACGCGCAATGTCAGCAGTTCTGCGCGTTGGAATTTCCAAGGCGGCACTCGCTAGGCAACGCTTTTCGTCGCGAGTGGAGTTGCGGTCTTCTATACGCCTTTCTGCCTATACCACTCCTGCCCAGAGTGCTGAAGAAGATCAAGCGCGACCGGGCCCAAGTCATTCTTGTGGCCCCGGACTGGGCGCGAAGAATCTGGTATCCCGAGCTTCTGCACATGGCCATCGATCCTCAGATCAGACGGCCCCTTCGGGAGGATCTTCTGTTGCAGCAGCAGGGGACAGTCCTCCACCCGAACCTGTCCAGCCTCCACCTCCTTGCGTGGAGATTGAACTGCGACAGTTGACAGCTTTCAACCTTCCTTCCGAAGTCTGTAATGTTATCTTGGCAGCCAGGCGGCCCTCCACCAAAACAGTATACGTCTGTAGATGGAACAAGTTTGTGGCATGGTGCGCAGCAAAGGCTGTGGATCCCCTTTCTGCCCCCCTTTCAGAGGCTCTCCTCTGCATTCTTTCCTTGGGCCAGCAGGGCTCTGCTCTGGGCACTCTAAAAGGCTATCTTTCGGCCATTTCGGCCTTTCTTCGGCTTCCTGACCAGCCTTCTCTTTTCAAGTCCCCTATTGTAAATCGTTTCCTTAAGGGCATTACTCACTTGTTTCCTCCAATTCCTTTCATAATGCCCCAGTGGGGCTTGAACTTGGTTCTGACCTATCTTATGTGCGCTCCTTTCGAGCCGCTACATAACTGTCCTCTCAGACTTCTGACACTTAAAACTGCCTTTTTGGTTGCCATCACCACTGCTTGCACAGTTGTCCTTCGCACTAGGCCTTTTTTCCTTCCCAATTGGTTACCTCTTTCTACATAGGGCAGACCATCACTTTGCCCACCTTCTCCCCACCCCCGCATCCTTCTAAAGAGGAAGAGAGGCTCCACCGTCTGGATCCAAAACGTGCTCTTTTATTCTATCTGGATCGCACAAAACAATTCCGGGTGGATGACCAGCTCTTTGTTGGCTATGTGGGCGCCAAGAAAAGTCGGGCCGTGCAAAAATGGACCATCTCTCGATGGGTCGTTCTTTGATTTAAAATCTGCTATTCCTTCACGAAAAAGGAATCTCCAGTGGGGCTGCGTGCCCATTCCACCAGATCGACGGCAGCCACTACTGCTTTGGGACGTGGAGTCCCCCTTCATGACATCTGCCAGGCAGCTACGTGGGCTTCATTGTACACGTTTACTAAACACTACTGCCTGGACAGCCAAGTCCGGAGAGACGGCTTCTTTGGCCGTTCAGTTTTCCAGGACTTTCTGGTGTGAACTTAGTTCGCATACCCACCTCCGGGGTTGGTATTGCTGGGGTATCTATTCTAAGGTGAGGAATCCATAACTAATAGTCTCTTTCAGATGAACAAGTTACTTACCTTCGTTAACGATATATCTTTAAGAGACATATATTAGTTATGGATTCCTCACCGCCCCACCCATCCTCCCCGTTCTGCGAACTGACTTCTAGGGTAAGGGACTCCCTTTCAAGGCCCTCGTTTTGTGCACCAGTGGTCAGTGTCTTGCATGGCTCTGCGCTTCTGGCATGGAATGTCTTGTAAAGAACTGACGTCAGCGCGCAGAGGCGGCGTCTAAGTAGTTACCGCGACGTCATTCCGGCGACCACAACGCCAACGACGAACGCAGAGTCGACCGACGCAACCTACCGACGCGCAGGGGTACTGCTGAAGAAAAATTCTCCGGATCCAGTCTGATGCCTGGGGGTAATTCTAAGGTGAGGAATCCATAACTAATATATGTCTCTTACAGATATATTGTTACAGAAGGTAAGTGACTTGTTCTTCAAGGCCCACCGTGCAAACATTAGGCTGAAGCTAGAGTTATCTAAACCCTCGGTGGCGCAGTATTATAGTCTTTTATATACAGTTGATCCCCCTTTTTATTTGTCGCTGGACCTGTCAAGATGGGAACGGTCCATTCTTTTCTGTTTTAGAGCTGGAACAATTTATTGGTCTCTCTTTTTCAAATTTTTTTAGATGCAGAGGGGAATAATCATTCTGCACAATCAGTATTGCACTTTATGTTCTTCTGCAATTTGCACAGCTTAGCACGAAAGCACTTTCTGAGACAGCTTTCAAGGAGACTAGGCTTTCGACGCTGTAGACCAGCCCTTCTCCACCTACAATCTCTTCGTTCATCTGAAATTTTTTTACTGTCTGTGCCTTTTTGAAAGCAGCACTCAGGGCTAGATACACTATGATGGGATAGTCTGTCAGGACCGTATATGCAGTTGAGGTTTACTACACAGATCTTGGCAGGTATGTTGGGTTGATTATTGGGGGATAGTAGGAGCGCATGGCGGACCCTAAAAGAGGCTTTTGTTCTCACTCTATCTCCCCTTCATGCCATCCTAAATGCAGTTACTGCCCTTAATTCTGTATTCGCGTACTGAAATCTGACTTTGCTCTGCATTTCCTTCTGCCCATCTAAAGCGTGGGTATTTGATGTATTATTTGTTGTGTCTTTATTGAATCTTAAAAGTCTTTTATGCTCTTTTTTAACTCATGATTATTTTAAACTTCTATGTGTGATTATAGCTATGTGTAATATTTCTATGTACTTTTATGGTCTATTGTTTTTAGACCGAATAAAGTTATTGAATTGAATTGAGTACACATGTTGGCCTACACAAAATATTCCTGTATCATAGATGCCTATGAATGTATGCCACGTGCAGCACAGCTCCATTCCTATGTAAGTATTCATGCCAATCCCAAATTTTACTCCTCACCTCCCCCTTCCCACACTGACTACCCCAATGCTCAGTGCATGACTCTTTCTGCCCATCTAACAAATTAACACAGAAACCCATGTGTTTAGCATTCAGAGGATGGACAATGTCATCCACATATCCTCTACAGTATAAATTGCATCACAGTTGAAAATCTGATGTGACTATAGCATCAGTCTGTTAAGTATGCTCTAAATAAATCTCTAAAGAAAATTATTTTCAAGACATTATGACTAGAATTTGTTTATAAGAGGCAAATACATATAGAAATAGTATATAGCATTCAATTAGAAAAAGGTAGTGACTTGCATTTGTAGAAGACAATTTAACCAGGTCTTACAGAAATATTCTTTATCGTAAGGCGTGAGCCTTCAGAGATCATCCATGATCACTTATAGGACTCGATGTCTTCATCTCGGCTTCATCTGTTAAGCGCTGGGGTTTCCAGTGATTGTTATCTCGCTTCTTGATCTTACTTTTCACGAACTTCAAGGCCTTTTTAGGGCATGTAAAGAACAGTGTGCATCCCTTATGCTGTAACCTTAATTTTGCTGGCTAAATAATTCAGTATGCAATATTCAAGGATCTGAGCTGTTTTTTAACTTCAGTGAAGGCTCGTCTTGACTTCTTAACCACGGTGAATGCTGGGTATAGCGAGAATCCTCATATTTGAGACAGCACTTCTCCCTGTGAAGTCTCAACGCTGTGTCATTGTCTCTATAGTTTGAAAGACGTGCAATGATTGGCCAGGGGTGAGTTTCAGAAGGTGGTCTGGAACCCAAGGTTCTATGCACCTGTCCCACAACAAATACCTTTGAAATTTTTTATATATTCGCAGCGTGTCCCCCGGGAGATTCTCAACGAAGATCTCAGGTCTGCCAATGCCCATAGATTGTGCTAAACTAATTATTTGTGCATTGTTACACCTGAAGCATGATTTCTTTATCTTTGTCATGTCCTTTTTTAAGGTACTTTACCATAGTTATGAGATTCTCTTTATTGTCCTCAAGTGTGGAGACTCTGCACTCAGTTCCATCCAGGCTGTTGCCATGCTTGCCGAGTCTTTCTTTCATGAGGTCTAATTATTCTGTAAGGTGATCATTCTTCCCATCAATTGCCCTCCAGGTCAGCCTCATTTCAAGGAGGATCCCCTTAAGGTTCAGTTCTAGGTCCTGTGCTTTTTCGATTGTATGCTGGTCGTGGGGGGAAAGCAGAATCATCTCTCTGGTTCCTAGTCACTCTTTTTTACTCGAAGTGTAACTTACACTGCTTGGCGTCAGTCTTCTCCATTGTTTGTGTCGGTATCTCAGCCACCAATTACAGGGTGTCCAGAGGTGTCCTAATGTAAGCAGGTTGTGAAACTGCTCCAAAAATTGCAGCAGTGAAATGTTCTGAATGCGCCAATGTGTCCAGACCAAGAGCTTTGCTCCAGGCGTTATTCGTCACTGCAGCTTCGCCTTCCCTCACTGCTATATTCCAGTTCTTTTCTTGCCCGCCCCCCCCCCACACCATCAACTCAGTTCATGGCCCCACTCAGTATGTATATCAGCAGCATCATGCCTTTCATTTGCTTCATAATGTTCACAGACAGGGGTAGAAAAGTCTTTCACCATACTTCCAGTTGCTTGGTGGCACAAGGGAGTCTCAGAGCCTGGCAACGGTATTATGACATTCAGGTGTATATGAATCAGAGGTTGGTTTATTCCCAGACTACTGGACCCACAGTAATATAGGCCTCAGCCTCTGTGCAGGTGTCTTAGGAGTCCAGGTTGGCCTCTAGCTAATCTCCAAGGGTGGATCTCTACCAGCACATCTGTAAATGCCCAATTCTCCTTTACTCCTCCCGGATATGGTTCAGAGCACAACAGAATGCTGCAGGGTCCTCTCCCCTCGTCTTCACGCCTTTAAGGTGAGGATCGGACACTCCAATTCACTTCTCATAACTCTTGGTAACTATCTACAAAGGTGTGTAGCAGCAAAGGCCTACTCTGTGTCCACATCCACTGAGGCCCGGAGGACTGAGGGAGGATCTCTCTCCTTACGTCCCTGAAGGTTTGCTGTCTTCATTTTTCAGGGAGTTCAGCTCCTTCTTGCTTCTGTGCTATCAATACAGTGATGACATACATGGATTGGACATCAAAGGTCAGTATAGTTACTGATTTATGAGGCTGGGTACAGAAGACTCGCTCTCAGGTTGCTATCTTAGGTGGCAGTTGGCCATCCCCCACAAGCATTCAACAAACCTACAGTCACTGCCACCTCCCTCTCCCATCTTGAGATATCTAAATGATGTACTTTTCACCTCAAAACAATGAACTGCATCCAGTCTCGTATTAGTCCCACATTTTACAGACATCGAAAAGAATTGTACCATCTACAACAGGGAACATCTAGCCGTCAAGGAAGTCTTTTCCTACTAGAGGCATCATTTAGAAGAGGCTCGTCAACCTTAACTGACAGTTATGAAATGTGCTAATGCAAGACATGTCCATTGGATTTCTCTTTTCTCAGTTAAATTACACAATAACTTACTGTTAGGATGGGGATGTCTCCTGTATGACGTACAGTCAGGATCCTCAGCCACTAGTCCTTAACTGCAAGTATCTGGTATCCAAGTTTTTTATTTTGGTCTTATAATCATGCTCTCTAGTGCATGTGTGAAGGCCTTAGCCTGTCACTTGACATGATTTAGGTCTTGAACCTGACCTGTTGTCGTGTAGTTCATATATAACCTATACAGGATCTGCGCGTTTGGATAGCATAAACTGTGGGACTGGTGGCTGACTGATTCTGTGCACCCCCACCGGATACGTTAGCCTGTCTGTATCAGCTAGCTCACAGTGCCACTAGAATCTCCTCTTATCGGGGAGAGAATAGTTCTTGGCAACCTCAGAACATGACAACCCTGATCCCTCAGAATCGTGGAAACAATATACTACCTTTCGCTCAGTCACTCGTGCTCACTTAGTTTGTCTCAGAGAGATTCACAGAATAAACAGGCTAGGCGTTTTCAATAGGAATTTATTGAACAGTTGTTATTCTAGTGTAGAATAGATGAGCTGCAACAACCATTAGACAGTAGCAGCGATATATGATTAGAAGTACTACAAAAGTAAAGGGATGGTAAAGTTCTACCATCTTGCAATAATCATGAATACATACAAGTATATAAAACACATGATAAAAGGTGCCTACTCCTACGGTGCCTCCCTAACTAGATGTTCCTAAATGTACCTAGCATGTGTGTAGGTGTTATGCCAAGAATCCCTCTAGGATCTAGTCAACCCCATTACCTGAGAATGAAAGAATATGGGACCCCGTCCTGGTCTCGAGTTGGACACCCCGCGAGGGATGTTAGACCACTGCGAGCTGGAGTGTCTGCATGTAGGAACCTCAGCGTCTCTGTATATATATCCATAGGTCTCCCCAGGGGTCCTACCTTGCTGTGTTACTGTGTCGGACTAAAGGATGTCGTCGGGCCTGAACTTTATACAGGAGAAGTTTGTCCTGCTGTTAGTCCTGCTGTGCTTCCAAGAAGCCTCATGCATAATGTATGAGATTCGAACTAGGAGGAAACCCGCGTTCTGAATGCAGTGTCGTATCTAGGTAAAAGGTCAGTCCCTAAGAACCGTTATGTATGTAATGTAGGGAAGAATATAGGTGAAAGGTTGCAATGTTACCTGCGCCTATATAGGGTACCTATATGGAATATAACACCCACTCCTCTTCCGACTGGACGACATATGTAACTTATTACTGTACTACTAGCTTAACTAGATATTGGTACGCACAAAGTTTATTAAAACATTTGTTTTGCTAAAATGTTTAAAACTTCTAAAAAATGTCTAAAAACTTAAAAATGTTTGAAAAAAAATGTTTGCAAGCCATAGCTCTAAAGTCTCCGTAGTTATAGTCCGAACCACTATAAGCATTAGAAAGCCATGTATGCCCAATAAATGAAAGGAATGTCAATTTTGTTTTTGAGTTCCAAATTCCGAAATCCTTCCAGCACACGATGAGCCAAGTGAGTCAAATGTTTGTGTCCTGGCTGGCAGACGCAACATTTTCGTTGCTTGCTTCCGCAGTAGACGGCCCCTGTAGCACCTCGCAGAGTACGTCAATTGAGCACAGATGATGTTCCACACTGTCCACAGCCGGTGCTGGGGCAGCCTGTGCGCCATCCAAAGCTTAGGTGTCAGAGGAGGAGCCAGTGTCCATACCAACAGGTGCTATTACTACCTGTGGGGGCTCAAGGAATGCCGCCATCAACATCGGAATACGCTGAGGACACTGCAGAACATGGGCCATTATCGGGTCCAGTAAAGCATTCACGTCCGGTTGCGCACATGATGGGAGTGTCAAACAAAGATCTAACATGCACTCTTCTCCGCAAAACAGGCATCGGAGGACAGGTAAGATGCAGTCCATCCAGACTGGTCGAAATGACAAGAACCAAGATGCACTTAGCTCTCTTAGGCGAGGCGTGCCTAGATGTTGTACCATGCGGTCACGGTATTTACGCTCCAAGAGTGCTTTTTCCATCTCCTTGGTGACTGGGACGTCCATTGCGTAGCAGATGTAAAACAATCAGGATACCTGCTACTAGAAACAGGATGAGCGGAAGTCCTCCAAAGATGCTTCCGAATACGGAGTGTATGAAGTTTGGTATAACTCCAAGCACCGTCTGAAAGGTGCCCAGAAGTCCAGAACCTATGTTCTTAAATAGGTGGACTATGCCTGTCGTATCAGACATGTTAAAGATACAATTTACCATTTCTGCGAAATGGAAAGGGCAGTTTGTATGAATAAGCGCCTGTATCTCTGCCGAAGACCTTGCGATCTGGAGATCAAAAGTCTCTCGAGCGGAGGTTAAGGGCACAGACTTCTGTAAAAGCATGGCTTTTATACTGCTTAGAGTATCAAACCGTATTAAGGAAACATTCAGTGAAGGCCATAACGGCGCCTCCCTGACTGTATGTGTCGGTGGAAACAATACTTGCATACAACAAGTAACCCTGGAGCTCACGGTTACCAGATATGCGATGCCCGGGAGCATTCCGCAGCAGCCTTGAATGTTCAGCATCAAGTAACTCCCATTTGAAAGTAGCCTGAATGCTGGAGTAATCACTGCAGCTGGGGCACCCATCAAATGGCAGGACAGGTTCGCTACAGAACCATTACAAGCCCCGTGCAGCATTATATCCTGGCATATGAGTGATCCACTTAAAGTGTTCTCACAGTTTGTACCGCTTAGAAACACTTCTCGATCCCCACTCCAGCATCGAAATCTGTATGGTAATACCCATGATTCTTTAATGTATTCCTTACCCATTTCTTCATATCTGCCTGTCTGCTTTTGTTCAAGGCAATACTGAAACTGAAAAGTAGTGACCGGTAGAGTTATGTGGCCATGGATTAGCCATTCTGTGGACGGTAATTCTGCCACTGTAAATGCTAATCTATCCAGTTTTTTGATACGCAGCATTGTATATTTTGCTCCCCTTTGTGCCATTTCTATCTGTTTGTCTGTTAGATTGTATTCAGAGAACAGAGACGTGCTGTTAATATAACGCCAAGGCACATAGCCTGCACGCAAAGATTGCAGCGTCCAGCTTAACAACATAATTGAACGAAATTGAGATTGCCCGTGTTGTAATATGGCCAAATCTTGTTCTAGTATGTCTATCACAGAAGATACAATGTTGCCTAAGGAATATATCCTGGAGGTCAATGTAGTTAACCCATTGTCTAACACTGCTAGAGAATTTTCTAGATTTATACGATCTATTTCACGTAATCTCTCTGCAGCCTCTTGTTGGGATATTTTCCATATTTCATTGTAGACAGCATAAATGAAACGTTTCTGATGTGGTTTCCTGGGACCTAGTGACAGTAAGGATAAGTGTTGTTTCACCTTTGTGAGTGTTGAGGTTTTTAACCAATCAAGGCACAACTTCCCAACACTGTAGGATGTCACTACCCCTGGATGTTCTCTCTGTACATAACGTGGAGCTGGCCTATGGATACTGAACCCTTCCGTTCTACCCATGAATCTTGCCTGACAACTATTGGTGTCTGTGGGCCAAATCAACCATTTCTTCCAATTGGGGTCTGATCTGTTGTATTGTACCATGTCATTTACTGTAATCTCTTTCTGTGATGTTATGTTACCCTCGGTGTGTGATGGAGTTGGCAGCCGAGGTGTATTCAAGTCTTTGGTCTTGGCTAGTCCAAGGCAAGACGTCTGTTGCACTGTCTCGTTCAAAAACATGATTTGTTGAGGGATAAGGCATGCTCTGAACAAAGCTTCTACTCCCTGAACTTGCCATCCTCTAGTACCCCAGACTGATTTTAAGTCTAAGGTGTCTTTTCATAAGTCGAAACCTTGTTCAGACAACTGGGAAATAAAGGAAGCAGAGTAAATCTGTTTGGTCTTTGTTAACATATTTTTCTGTGTTGATGTTGGTGTAACCTTATAATAATATGATGCTGGGTCAGACATATTAAACCCTGAAAAATATGGAAACTTTTGTGTAAATGTTTTTGAACTGCCTTTCGGCGGTGTTGGACAATGTTCCCACTGGTGGTAAGGGAACACATTTCTAGGATTAGCAGATTTATGCAGAAAGTGATGACCATAGTGTTGATAACAATGTTTCGAAATCCGATGTGCTTTCCAATGTTTCACTATTAGAAAATGCAGCAGATTTTTCCAAATCAGACAACATGTTATTTACAGTTTCAAAATCCCAATCATCAGAAAATGTAGTTGAGGTAATGATATCACTCAACGATATTTTAAATAAATGAGGAATTCTCAAAAGTTCGGTCGGACCAAATATATCGAAATCAACCTTGTCCCAAACTATACCATTAGGTATAGGAACTGCTGTAATGTTCACTGATGACAAGTCTCTTTGTTCTCGATGAGATGATTGGTGTGGTTTTAAAATTAAATTCACCTTTTGGGCTGCAGAGCTTTGTCGAAGGTATTTTCCATTAACAAGCATGCTAAAAACTATTACTAAGCCTAACCAGAAAAGAAAGAAAAGTATCCCGGTGATTACCCATAGTTCTACCCAAGGTGATACCAGGTAAGTGTTTTTAAGAAAGTTCAGAAAGTCTTTAACTTGCTGCTTGCGTGATTGTTGGGCTGGCATTGTTTCAGGATCTCTTGGATCCAAAGAAAACGCATCAAAGTTTATGAAGTACCCAGAAGCAGTTCGATCAATTGTTGGTATTGCATCAGGATTTGTGGAAATCGTAGTTTGCTCATGTTGAGGCGTGTTAATGTAGACATCTGTATTTGCTCGAATTGAAATTTGTCTTTCATTTTGATTCTGAATTTGAACTTCAGGTTCAAGAGGAACAAGTTCCATAGCATTATTGCATAGTCCATCATTCTGTGTAGGGGACTCTTCGAACGTGATGAGTCTTTCCGTTTGAACTTCTTGAATTGTAGCGAGAGGAGGGCCTCTCCTACTTTGGAGTCCACGTGGCCTACTACTCAGTATCGGCCACATAGTGTGATTTGATTAGGTCGATTGAGACAAATCTTTTCTCCTTTTTTTCCGGCAAGAGGCGGTAGAAGTACAGTTCTTGTTCCTTCAACTGCTAGAACCTGTACAGGCTTTCTGTATGATGGCCCAAATTCTTTCTTGTCCGCTATTTTCTCTCTGACCAGATCCCCGACTTTTGGGATCCAGACAGGTCTTGCCGTGACTGATTTGACTTCCCCAGTGGTGGTCTGCTTCATATGGACATTACTTTGTTGTGTCCTGGATTCATTTAGATCCTGTAAAACAGCCAAACGATCATGGATGTCAAAAGGCTTTTCATCCGCCACTGCGCCTTCACAATCAAGATCAGGTACCCACATTCTTGTCCCAAATAGGACCTCATATGGAATGACCCCCCCCAGAGAACTTCTTGGCATGTTATTCAATGCTCGCTGCACTCCATACAGATGTTTTACCCAACTCTCACCCGTGCCTAATACTCTATCTGTTAAAGACTGCTTTAAGTCTCGGTTTTTCCTCTCCACAACCGAATTTCCCTCGGGATGGTACGGAGAGGAGTACCGCAATGCTACACCCAATCCTCGCATGGCCTCCTTGTAAGCCCGAGAGCTAAACGCAGGGCCCTGGTCAGAATGTAATGTGACAATTGCGTATGTCCCTAGAAAGACTCTTTTATAACAGTTCGAGCGTCAGCTGAGCGTTGGGGCCACACCCATAGGAATCTTGAGCAGGAATCCACTGCAACCATGATATATCTGTAAGCCCCATCTCTTTGTAAGGGGCCGCAGTGGTCCAAGTAAACACACGCTAGAGGTTTGTCTGATATTAATAATGGTGTCTGTGCTCGACGTGTTATGGTGGAACCTTTCATCTGCTGTCAGATGTCGCATTTCAAGACATAGTCTTTAGTCTGCTCTGTTAATCCAGGCCACCAATAGCGTTGTTTCAACAAAGAGACAGTCGCCGTAACTCCTGCATGTGCAGAACCTATCCCTTCGTGTGCTGCTAGAATTAAACCTAACCTACGATCCATGTTTGGAATTACTCTATCCCCCACTCCAGGAATCTGAG
Organism: Calotriton arnoldi; assembly: GCA_963921515.1. Taxonomy (NCBI): domain Eukaryota; kingdom Metazoa; phylum Chordata; class Amphibia; order Caudata; family Salamandridae; genus Calotriton; species Calotriton arnoldi. Next base: position 18,528 of record CAWUFW010015735.1, on the reverse strand, counting down.
CAAATGGAATGTTATTGGCATCTAACTTGTAGGAGTACTTGAGTGGAAACCTTTTTGGTACTGCTTTGCTGTTTTTGCGTGAAGCAATGACAGGCACCATAATCTCACCGTCTATTCTCGTTTTAGAACGAGTGAGTGCAGCTACGGAAGCCGTGCGTACAGCCCCCTTTGCTGCTGCATCAGCCAATGAATTCCTTCAACGTGAACGCCATCACGCTGATGACTCAGTGTATGTATCACGTGAGCTCTCGGTAGTTCGGTTTTCAACTCCACTACCTGTTCCCATAGATTTTGTGCTTAATTGTGCCACCTTTCGCATCTTTGAACCCGTTTTGAACCCAGTGCTGTAAATATTCATTATATGACGTACACAGTAAAATGAATCGCACACAATTAGTGTGGGAATTCTCGATCCGTATTTACCAGTATCAAGGCTTTTAACTCTGCCAGCTGTGCCGTGCAGTCTCCTAGAGATTGCGATTTGGCGCAACTTGGGTGGAACCTTTCGCATCTTTGAACCCGTTTTGAACCCAGTGCTGTAAATATTCATTATATGACATACACAGTAAAATGAATCGCACACAATTAGTGTGGGGAATTCTCGATCCGTATTTACCAGTATCAAGGCTTTTAACTCTGCCAGCTGTGCCGTGCAGTCTCCTAGAGATTGCGATTTGGCGCAACTTGGGTGGAACTTTCCACCCCGCATGCGACCTTTAACGATTGCGCATGCCGCGCTATATTGTTGCTTACTTCCTATGGCCGGTTGAGCAGATCCGTCAGTGTAAATTATATATTCATACTGATCTAGAGGCATTATTTCGTATGGTAGAGGATATTCTTGTTCATATTGCAGAAATGCTTGTCTCTTTCAATTCGGGTCATCCCTATATTCTACATCTGTTGCAGTGAGAGAATTAGCCCATTGTATCCATCTTGGATGCAAGGCTTTAGCGTTAGGAACACTTGCTTTTGTCGCAGCCTCTAAGGCTGGAACCAGAGTCACTACTATTATTCGTTTCCCCGGAGCCAGTGCTCTTTCTCTCACTACAGCAGTCTGTACTGCTGTTAGAATCTTTTCTGTAGATGCGAAGCGCATCTCAGCATTTGTGTACAAATGTGATTTGTATGCAATTGGTACTGTTTCACCTTCATTATATGTCTGATAGGTGTACCCAGATTGACCCACAATTATACGGATCACCAGGTTGCGTACGTTTACGCGTGTCTGTAAGTGTTTGGAAGCTATCATGTCCGCTTGTAGGGAACGAAGGATATCTGGGTGTTCCTGTGTCCATTGTCTTGAAAAATCAGGTTTTATTAAATCATAGAAAGGTTTTACTCTTTCTGCGTAATCCAAAATGTATGTTCTACCAAAATGTAGGAATCCCAGGATTGATTGTAAATTTTTTAATAATTTTGGAGGTTAAAGCAGTGCGCATTTTTCTAAGTAAATTGGCTGCCAGGCTTTTCCTTTCACTTGCAAGCTCATATCCTAAAAACAGAACACTGAGGTGGGCAATTTTTGATTTTTTTGAAGTTGAATTTGTAGCCCTCAGATGCAAATCCCAAAATTATGGTGTTCAGTCTGTTCAAGTGCTCCTCTAGGTCATTGTCCATTAGATAAATATCATCCACATAGGACAATGCCTCTTCATCCAAATTTTGAAGTAACTCAGTTACTCCGACCGAAAACAACCCCGGGCTATTCTCATACCCTTGGGGGAGTCGACAAAATTGACGCTGGGACCCTAGCGCTGAGAATGCTGTTAGATACCTGCTTTCAGGCGCTATATTTTGGCAGAAAAATCCATTTGAGATATCAAGTGTACTTTTATATTTTTTCCGCACAATGTTATTCATTAATGTGGCACTGTGTGCGTTTTGGACTGCAAATGTCTTAGTGCAAGTGTTAAAATGTCTATAATCTAAAACTAAACGATATGAATTGTCAGGTTTCATGACCGGAAACAAAGGATTATTCATTGATGAGGTGCAATTTTCGATCACCCCTTGGTATTCAAGTTGATCTAAGATCTCCCTGACTTGTTTTTTAGCTTCTTGCTTTATTGGATACTGCCTCTGTGCAGTTGGAGTATTTTTAAAGATATTATATGGTGGGTTGAATCCTCATCCCATCCTACATGGTTTTTGTATAATGCTGGGGCTTGGGCTACTGCCCACTCCTGCGCATATGTGTGTTTTAGGTGCCTGGGAATATGGTCTGAGAATGCCAGTAAAATTACCGTTTCTCCTTTAGGGCAATTCATGACGAATGCTGGCGGCCAATCTTGTTCAGCTAACAAAATGTCATAGCCAAACGGCAAGTTCTCCCAAAAGATACCTTTAACTGTCCTACATTTGTCCCCCTCCATTTGGAGTGTTATTTCATATAACTTATGTGGGACACTTACCCTAGTATCAGGTGTTTCCACCGTGATACAATCATTCAAGTCCGCTGTCACCAGAAATTCCATCAGGATCTGGCGAGCTATTGTTACTTCTGCCGCACTGTCTAGCATCATCAGAGCTCATTCCCCGTTCAGTAGTCGAGTCCTCAGAATTCTGGGCATGTCTGATCTTTAGACCTGCAACCTTCTTCTTTTTGAACTGTGGCTTTTGCTTTGGTTTCTCTTCTTTTTTAGAAGTGTAATCTTGAGCGTGCTGCTTGTCTCCGCACTTTGTACGCTCTTCTTGTCTGTCTGACCGTCCTTCCCTCTCTGAGTTTTTTGATGAACCCTGAAAGGAACAAGAGGAACATGTATCAGTATCCTGATACCTGTCAGGTTTCCTAATATTATCCCTATTCCTGAGGTTATACCTCTTTTCGGAGGGCTACTGTGCAGGAGATCTACCTCTGGATTGAGATCTGTTTCCTTTAAAGTTTTGTTGTTTCTTATTGTCCCACTTCTTTTTTGTTGAAGCAGGTGTCTGCTTGGAAGTGTCCTTTTCAGGACTGCCCATTAGTTGTGGTTTTAAAGCTTTCCCACCCAAACTGTCTCTGTCTAATTCTGCGTATGCAGTTTCAATTATTTTTGGTAGTTCGTGTTCCTGTTCTAAAGGACTGAACTCCCTTAGGCATTGGCGGATAGCCACTGAAGCTGCTTCCCCTTTAATATTAGCTAATATTATGGCTGATACCTGGGCATAGTTACCTAGTAACTTCATCCCTAAGTTCAGGGCAGGCTCTGCTCCGTACTCGTTCTGTATTTGTCTCAATACGTCTGGTACTACTGCTAATGACAGGATACCATGAGTTCTAGTATAAATGGCAGCAAAGACTGTACTTTACATGTCAAGGAGTTGCACAGCCCAATGCACATTTGTGAAAAATTAACCACGTACTCAGTGTTAAACAAAAGTTCATCCAATTTATTTCAATATTCTGTTCATGTTTTGTCCGTCACGTCATAGAAAATGAAGTTCCAATTTTCACGCATTTTAATCACTTTCGGATTGCCCATCCGGGCCTATCCACAGGCACGTAAGGAAACTCCATTGATCCATTACATTGCTTCACCCAATGCATTTCGGTCTTTATCTCGACCTTCTTCAGGGGTATCTACAATTATTAAAAAATGCATATGTCAACCCCATATCATTTATGTGTAACTGTAATTAAACACCCAAACACATTATACCTACTTCCCCAAATCATAATCCAACATATTTCTAAACAAATATCCACTCTTTACCACCAACCCATTCCCTTACGTTCAACCTCAATATCCTCCACATACTTTACGTTCAATATCTCTACAATCCCTCTCCAGATCTAATAATCCATAACATTGTCATGCAACTGTTCGGTAATACCGCATATCTTACTCTCCCCAACACCCCAGTTTGTACCTGTAATCAATATGCTGTTGTTTCGAACCGTTAAACCGCCTTGTGCAAAACGCCATGTTGAAATCCCTCGCTCTCCCAACCTTTCTGTTTTTAAATCAAACGTTTCTCTCTCACCTGTGCTCACTCCCATCACGTGACTCTCTCTCTCCTCCCTCCGAAAATAAACAGTGTTGTGATCCCCTGTGCCCCCTAATCACCACTGAATCAGAAAGACAGTATCATGTTTACAAAAATAAAACTCCCCTCAGTAAATGACATTCATTTCAAAAAATGTCCGTAATGATATGGTTAGACGTGTTCTTTTAATGGCATTCCTTGAAGATTGCTTTTTCCAGTCAGTCCATGACGTGACCATATTACTCTTCTTTTTCATCTTGTCAATGGGGTGCTGACAGCGTCGGAACGGTAGTAATATAAATCATTTCAATAAATCTGCAGCACACCCTGGTTTATTATTATTTTTAAACTCATCATATTCCTCAGTTTCGGCGTGCATACACTCCATGTGCACTCCGCTCCTTTAGTGCACGAGTATTACAATTGAGAAATTGTGACACGTAGTTTACATGTCAAGGAGTTGCACAGCCCAATGCACATTTGTGAAAAATTAACCACGTACTCAGTGTTAAACAAAAGTTCATCCAATTTATTTCAATATTCTGTTCATGTTTTGTCCGTCACGTCATAGAAAATGAAGTTCCAATTTTCACGCATTTTAATCACTCTCGGATTGCCCATTGAAATGAGCAAAGACTGTACACCAAGTGGTACAATCCTCTATTTGTGGTGTTATCCCAATGGGCAAGCAGATTGTTAGCATTCTGTGTTTCTCATATGGGGTAGTATTCTGGAATACTGCCTCTAGCTGTGTTATTTTCTGAGCTACCCAGAATGGCATTTGTTCACGTTTTGTGGGCATTCTACCCATCACCGCGTGTAATGTTTGTGGTTTGATTTTAGTTGCTGTACTCTGAGTTTGAGTTCCCTTTATTGCAACCATTGCTGGTTGGACTGTAAGTGTCCTCATGACGAATTGCGTCAAGTTTCTATAAATTTTTATCAATTCTTTGTGTTGTTTGAGTAAGTCTTCTGGTGGCATTGTTTCAATGTCAGGATGTGGTGTGAAGGCCGCTAATATCAGCCATGTTGCCCCTTCTCTTCCGAGCGGGCCGAGTCTCACTCTTCTTCTTATGTGGGGTAGGGCGCCTTTAAACCAGTATAAGTGTTCCTGGTACGTGAGCAATGTCCTCAAATGGACAATATTCCGCTGGTGCATCTCCTTCTGTGTAGGAGTGAAATGTTTTTGTTCTTGCATTTGCTGCTGGGAATGTAACCCATGAATAAAATACCTCTGTTCTGTATGCTTCGTGTGCCTCAATCACGAATACTACTATGCTACCCCTAGGAGTTAAACCATGCTCCAGCAGTTTCAGGGTGACTGTAGTTCAAACATTTTCTGCAATGTGTATTGCATCTGCATCTTCTTCTCTGGCTGAGAGGTGTAGATCTTGTATTACGTTATCTCTTTCCTCAGTCATTTTTTTAGTAAAGAAGAGCTTTCCAAGGGAACTAAGATAAGGTGTTTTTGCACAATTTTAGGAACACTGTCCTTCAAGCTTGATTAACCAGCAGCCAATAAATTGGATTTTTTAGCCTACTCAGCTGTGGCGGAGTTTGTGCCCACCCACTCCAGACGTCTCTGGTGTTTTTGTGAGTAGGGGTCTCTGAGAATAGCTCGACTGAACTACTCCGATTCTACTGTTAAATAAGTACCCAACCAATGTTGGCCGCGCCATGTCGTGTAGTTCCTATATAACCTATACAGGATCTGCGCGTTTGGATAATATAAACTGTGGGACTGGTGGCTGACTGATTCCGTGCACCCCCACCGGATACGTTAGCCTGTCTGTATCAGCTAGCTCACAGTGCCACTAGAATATCCTCTTATCGGGGAGAGAATAGTTCTTGGCAACCTCAGAACATGACAACCATGATCCCTCAGAATCGTGGAAACAATATACAACCTTTCACTCAGTCACTTGTGCTCACTTGCTTTGTCTCAGAGAGATTCACAGAATAAACAGGCTGGGCGTTTTCAATAAGAATTTATTGAACAGTTGTTATTCTAGTGTAGAATAGATGAGCTGCAACAACCATTAGACAGTAGCAGAGATATATGATTAGAAGTACTACGAAAGCAAAGGGATGGTAAACTTCTACCATCTTGCAATAATCATGAATACATACAAGTATATAAAACACATGATAAAAGGTGCCTACTCCTAAGATGCCTCCCTAACTAGATGTACCTAAATGTACCTAGGTACATCTAGTTGTACTCTGTGTAGGTGTTATGCCAAGAATCCCTCTAGGATCTAGTCAACCCCATTACCTGAGAATGAGAGAATATGGGACCCCGTCCTGGTCTCGAGTTGGACACACCGCGAGGGATGTTAGACCACTGCGAGCTGGAGTGTCTGCATGAAGGAACCTCAGCGTCTCTGGTCAGTGTGTCAGCCGGGAAGTCTCGGTCTACTCTGTCCTACTAAGCAAGATGTGATGTATATATACCCATAGGTCTCCCCAGGGGTCCTACCTTGCTGTGTTACTGTGTCGGCCTAAAGGATGACGTCGGGCCTGAACTTTATACAGAGATATTATACAGGAGATGTTCGCCCTGCTGTTAGCCCTGCTGTGCTTCCAAGAAGTCTCATGCATAATGTATGAGATTTGAACTAGGGGGAAACCCGCCTCTGAATGCAGTGTTGTATCTAGGTAAAAGGTCAGTCCCTAAGAACCGTTATGTATGTAAAGTAGGGAAGAATATAGGTGAAAGGTTGCAATGTTACATGCGCCTATATAGGGTACCTATATGGAATATAACACTGTGACCTGCAGCGGTGCACCAAACTCACCCTCATTTATTTGACAGAGGACTAATACCCCTAGTTTGGGTTTAGCATGTAAAGTGGTGGTGGCATCATAACATGTTTTGTGAATCCATAGTTGTGACCAGACTTTTTTTAACTATGTCACAAGAGTGGAGGCCTACTGGCCCACTCATGTGAAGTTCAGCTTCTCTGTGCTAACCCATGTCCTAGTGCTAACTTCCCAATTGTATGTTCTATGTGGCCTGTATGGTACAATCATTGTGTGTATGAGTGAACCAGTGTCATGGAAGACCTGTGAGATCCATTTTGGAAGCCCATTGCTTGTTCCTGTGCACAAGAAGGTGAGGTTGTTTTCTCAAATAGTGCAAGTGTACTTTGACATCCCCGAAGCTGAAACCGAGACACTGAAGTGGGAAAAGAAGAAACAGACCCACATTAGCTGCCTACTGGTCTTCCTGTAGCACTGCTGTTTGGTAATTGGTGAGGTGACTGCAGTATATTTTGTTCAGAGTGAGTAGGGTCCGCTAAATGAGGCCAACCTTTGGTCTCTTTCCTGATCACGGTCTGTGTGGCTGTTGATGAGCTATGTGACAATAGCCCACACCTCTTTGTGTACTCCAGGCGAGACGCTACCCTGTTGTGAGCAGCAAAACTCTCCTCAAAGGTTTTGTCTGGAGAACAGCCTGAAGAGGACAGATTGAAAGAGAAGTGTCCCACCCAAGTTCTGAAAGTGCAGACTGAGAATCCATATCACCTGTCTGCTTAATCTGTATAAAAGTTGGAGCCATTGTTGATCCAGTTCCAAGTTCTCTTCAACCAAGAAAGGGAGTGCTCTGCAGTGTATCCAGAACACTTCTGTGCCTCCAGGGCAGGTGTCTGCCTGACAGCCAGCCTCCAATTACTGAGGGGACATCACTTGAAGTCTGAATTTTCTCCTAGAAGAGAATTAGATGTACCCTGAAACATGCCTCCCAGCTGAGAGAGGAAAGGAGTCTGCCTGGCCTTCTAGGAGAGACTTTTGCCTGGCCTTCTAGGAGAGACTTTCGCAACCAGTGGTTGTGAGATGACCAGTGAGAGCGGATCTCACAAAAGAAACCTAGGGAAGACCAGTGTGTCCAGTGGTCATCCCACTATCTCTCATCCCGGTTCCTAGCAGGAACCACAATGTTGTGTTTAGAGTAGGCCTAGTCAGGGCTTGGATGAGGTCTGAACCATTGTCCCTGTTGAGGGCTCACCCCCCGTGACACCGATCAAAAGGTCTCGTCACACAACTGATTTTCTCTTAAACACAGTATGCTGTCACCACCTCTTTAAGCACTATGCCAGGACAATGAAGTAGTCCACTGCCAGCAATGACGGCAGGCTTGGTGCACCTCTCCAAGTCACAGAAAGGGCTCAGGACTTCACATACTCGGGGATAGGCCTAAGCCTCTGCACATAAACTTAGATTAGCGTAACACAAGGGCCAAAATAAAACTCTGTGTACCAGATATATCCACAATTGGGCATTCAGGGCAGGGGAACACATCTGTATACCACGTAGAGGTCATTCCAGTGCCAACAGGAGGAAATTCGGTCACTCAAGAGCAGGAAAGTGAGATAGACAAAAAAGCCATCCAATCATGAACGAGGAACTAACCCAAAGCCTGCTCAAAGTATATGTAATATATTGGAAACAATATGTCAAAGGCATCTAAACTCCTCTGTAGCCGAGACCTAAAATGTTGTCCATTGAGTAGGTTTCCTTCTACATTTCCACCAAGTCGGTACTGTGAATCGTCTTTTGTGTAGTGCAGGTGGTGGTGCCAGTAGGGGACAGTATGTGGCGTAATGGCCAGAGCTGCCGACTTTGGATTTGGGGACCCGGGTTGGAGTCTAGACGTTGCCTCAACATCCTGTGATTCTGGACAAACCACTTAATGTCCTCATGCCTACCAAAAATGATTGTGTCATTGTGTAATGTAACTAGATAAAACTACAAAAAAAAAACATGTGCTTCTCCTAAAGGCATCTTTTGAATATCGATTTTTATAGCTCACTTTTGTCTCTATCTGACAGTCTTGCCCTTAGCTGTGTCCTAAAATATTACCTATGGAAAAACTTGTCAAGTTGATTTTTATTGCTACCATTGTTGGATTAATATCTGATTTCCTGGGTACACCAGTCCTTAAACTAGTAGAAGACCATGAAAACAGCTGGCAAATTAGTTGGCACACATTCTCCAAACGACTTCTACAGTCTTCAACAGATTGCTTTGATAATAAATATAATTTCCTACATCAGCATGAGTGTCGCCCTTTAAACTCAAGGGGGCAGATCTACAAGAAAGTGCCGCAGCGTGGCGCTGCAAGCCCTTTGGCTGCGCCACGCTGCGGCACTTTCAGAGCACAGGAATGCGACATATTTACAAGAATATGTCGCATTCCTGTGCTCTCCCCTGCGCTGGCGCACAAACAGTTGCCAAGCGCCGGCGCAGGCACCCTTGCACCATGGTGCAAGGATGCCTGCGCCATGGGGAGATTGTTTCTGTGCAAGAAGGGGCACCTTTCTGCACAAAAACAATCAGTACAGGCTTTTTCCTCTTTCAATGCGTGCTGCAGAATGCAGCACGCATTGAAAGAGGAGAAAACGAGGAGAAATGAAAACATTTCTCCTCGGTGCGCTCGCTACGCCACCTCTAGGGTGGCGTAGCTCAGACGCATCTCCAGAGTTACGATTTCTCGTAATTCTGGAGATGTGTCTTGTTCCATGGGTGTTGCGTGGGAACACCCACAGCAACACCCATGGAACGCCCCTTCACCGCAAAGTGCTGCGTGTGAAGGGACGGTATTTACAAGGAGAGGAAAAGTCACGCATGGTGGCTTTTCCTCTCCTTGTAAATATCGAGGAGCCCCCTGCGCCACCAGTACGTCACGAAAAGTGACGTACTGGTGGCGCAGGGGGCTTGTAAATCTGCCCCAAGGTTTTGAATCTCAGTGCAAGCTAGCAACCTAAAACCCAGTGAAAAATCTGAGACCCAATAGCACCTTTTGTGGCTGGGCCAGAGTAGAAAAATGATTGAAATATCTTCACTGTATTCGCTTAGAGGATATGGCCAAACGGCCAGAGCTGCTGACCTGGAACTGGGGGAGCCAGGTTTGAGTCAGGTGTCGGCTCAACATCCTGAGATTGTGGGCAAATCACTTAATCTCCCCATGCCTACCCTAAATGAATGTGTCCGTCTGTAACGCAGCTTGTGCTCATCTAAAGCGCTCTGATATCTTCGGGTCAAGTTCGCGCTGTATAAAACTCCGGGAAAAAACAACTGGTGCTCTTGTTAAGCGCTTCAATGCCTTCGCTTAATCAAACTGAGCAGCCGGGCAAAAATGCCTTTTTTTGAGCCGAACTCCATCACTTCCCCTCGAGTCTGAGACTATGCCACCACATCCTCAAGGTCTCGACCATGTATCACTGATTTATTACTCAGCAAGGAAAACGAGAGTACCAAACATATAAAGTGAGCTGACATTAATAATCTCTACCGAATATCATAGCTGGCACTTTGTTGGTCGATAACACAGAAAGAGGTTTTTTGATTTTTATCCGGAGATGCATTTTGAATGAATGTGTATGAAATTAATACCTAACTCGCATATCAGAGCTATCAATTTGTTGATCAATACCCCAGAAAGAGGTTTTTACATTTTTTTCTCTCACCCGAGGCTCAATGTGAATACATTTATAAGGCAAAGGAAACATTGCACAAAGGAAGAGGAACAGAGGTTTCCTGATTTCTGTTTTATTGCGTCACAATACTGCCCCCAACCCCATAACGTGTTTTTTTCCCCTGACGTCAGTCTGATTTTTGATATGTAATAAGGTGTAATTATGGTTAGAGCAACTGCAAAAGCAAACTAATTATCATGTGCTATCCTGGTTGCTATATGCATGCAATTTCTTGAAATCATTGGACATCTTTCTATCAAACACCATAGAATGACTTGATTTATAAGTTTACAAATTTCCTTCAACCTTTGTTGGTATATATTGGTGGAGAACCCAGAATAGATAACTCGTGCACTAAGCAGTAGTGGAATATCAATTGATATATTGTGTTACTTACTATAAGGAAAATAAAGCATTTATATCTTTAAATTTGTCTTTTAGCATTAAAAACGTACATGAAGATCACATTAAATGGGAAAACGATTCAGCCCGGGGTGAAGTGAAAAGAGACTTGAAAAATATCTTACTTGAATTTGTTGAAAAAAAAGTAGGTATATTATTTGGTAAGATTTGTCCTAATTTTGGATTGCTTCCTCAAAAATGCGTTCTGTTCCAGAAGTTTCACACACCATTACTTCACTACTTGGGGGTGAATAATACTGCTACTGTAAATTAGATCCTTGAAATTTGGAGTGCAATTCACAGTCTTAATTGTTCGATGATGCATTTTTTCATGGTAATATATTGGCGGAAGGTTACATTAAGCTTTGTATTTGGTGATTAGACACACCATTTTTTTCTCATCGGGCAACACGAGCTTCCTGTTCCAATTCATTTACGTGAATGGCTGTTTTTCAGGTTCAGAACAAAGACGGGTAACTCACATTGTACATCATTATTTGGTGATGCCACACTTAAAATGCTAATAGAAAGTTCACTGCAACATCAGTCTTCAGTTTGATTCAACAGTGTTCTACTGTCACTTTACTGCAGAGTTCTGATGAACAACTAGAGTGTTAACATGTAAATGATGACAAAACTTTTAGTTCATGCTGCTGGAACAGAAGCTATTGAATTTGAAGCATTTTCAAAGTAGCAGACAATAAGTAATATTAGAAAATAATTGTAGGCTTTATTGAGAATACAGTTATTTGGTTGCCCAAAACTGAACATTATTACAATGCTCACCAATTGTCACAACTGGCCTACTATTTCACAGACGAATTGGAAACCCTAGATTAGGCCACATAGGGCGATCTCTTTGGGGGCGGCACATACTCATAAGAACTAAAGAACCCATAAATCCAATACTGCAAACTCCACTTAGTTATTGAGACTTCAACATAAGGCATTCACACATAATGGATTTTTCCATCAGGGAGCGCTGATTTGGCACTACGCCGAAATACTGATTGACAGTTCACACTTTTATCGGAAGGCGTTGGCCTCTAATGGTATATTCATAATGAAACATCTTTTCACCAAAGATTCAACATAAGGGTTTTCTGCATGACAAATATAATATAATCTCTCTGAGCAACAGCACAAGAAATATTTACAACTGAGATTTTGAATCATGAAGAAGCTGGGTCGAACTACCGCCCCCCAGCCTCTTTTATCCACAACTACCTAGCAAAATGAGGAACATATTAGAAAATCTTTTCAGGCATGTACCCTGGGATCATTGACGAACTGTACTGAAAACCGGCGAGAAGATACTTGCACAATATGTGGTCTAGGAAATGTCAAAAAGACTTTGACAAAGAAGAATGGTCAGACCTCCTTATAACACACAGCATGACCCTATGAGAAGTTTGAAGTTTAGCTACTTCAAAAACCTCTATGATTGGCACTGGTTACCTCATAAACTCCATCAAGCGCATCTAGCTCCCACTTCAAACTGTTGCCGTTGGGGACAAGCAGGGGATGATATCATACATGTTCTTTGGTCCTGTCCTATCATAACTGAATACTGGAACGAGATATGGCTTATTATGAGATGGGTGCAAACTTTACACCTCCAGCCATCACTAGACTCGGCAATGCTACATTATTTAGATAATATAGCTGATACAAGTGCTCACGAGAGGAGGTGGTTGCCCTCTTCCCCAGCAGCTACGATGTACATTCTGAGAAAATGGAAATCCTGCTACATCCGAAATTCTCTGATTGGTATGAAGCCATGGTTACTTTGAATGCTTTTAAAAAATCTCTCTATTAACTCAATTACCAGTTGTCTTAGTACGAAAACATTTGGAACCTCCATCTTCTACAATTAAAGACACCAATGTATAATAATAATAATAATAACAAACTTATAAAGTGCATGGTTACACTAACCAGTGTGTCCCCGCGCTGCGGCACAGTTCAGATCGCTGGCAGAGGGAGACACGCGGTTAAACCAGAGAACTCAGAGGAGGAAAAAGCCAGGTTTTGAGTTTTTTTCGAAAAAGTGTCTCCACAGACTCCAGCCGGAGCCCCGGGGGGAGTTTATTCCAGTATTTGGCAGCCAGAAAACAGAAAGAGCGGCCACCCATCCTCGCTCTCCTGATGTTAGGAATACAGACCTGCCCTGTCCCGCTAGATCTCAATTGACGGGTCGGAGAGTATGGGGTGAGGAAGTCGTGCAGGTAGGTGGGGCCCTTTCTCTGTAAAATGCGATGGCTCACACACATAGCCTTGAACAGGATACGTTCCCTTACCGGGAGCCAGTGAAGGGAAGCCAGGGCCTTGTTGGAAGAGGCTCTCCTGGGTAACATTAAAACGAGACGAGCCGCAGCATTCTGAATACGCTGGAGTCTTTGCACACACTTGGAGCTAGCTCCCAAATACAGGACATTCCCGTAATCCAAGCGTGACGTCACCAGGGCATGGACCATAGTTTTCCTTGCTGCAACTGGCAGTACATCTAAGGTCTTCCAAAGACCTCTCATAACCCCAAAACATTTCCCCGCCACACGCCTTATGTGATTATCGAAAGAGAGCTTAGAGTCCAGCCATACCCCAAGATTCTTCACCTGATCACATGGGGGCGGGGTAGGTCCCAGTGTCTGAGGCCACCATGCTGACGACCAAATAGTGGGGGCTCTGCCTATCACAAGAACTTCAGTTTTGTTACCATTAAGCTTAAGGCAGTTGTCCGCCATCCAAGACGCCAGTTCTTGAAGGCATGTCGAGAAATTGATGGCTGCCTTCTCATGTTCCTGTGTTAGGGACACCACCAATTGTGTGTCGTCAGCGTAGGACACAACACTAACCCCAAATTTTTCAATCTCTGCCAGAGGGGCAATGTAGAGATTAAAGAGGGTAGGGCTCAAGATAGAGCCCTGAGGGACCCCTTGGTTCAGCTTAATACTTTTAGAGTAGTAAGGTTCCTGCGACACCTGAAAACTACGCTCGTGTAGGAAGGACTCAAGCCATTCCATGGCTCGGTCCACCAAACCTCCTTTCCTCAGGCGTTGAAGTAAGGTTGGATGAGCCACCGTATCAAATGCGGCGCTGAGGTCAAGTAGGACTAACGCCACCGTTTGTCCCGCATCCACATATTTGCGGATAATTTCGGTGGAGAGAAGCAGCGCCGATTCGGTGGAATAAGATGTCCGGAACCCCGATTGCGAGGGGTGAAGCAGGCTATGTTTGCTAATGTGAGCTGTCAGTTGGGTATTAACTACCTTCTCTGCAATTTTAGCAAAATAAGGTAGCAGGGAAATCGGACGTAGGTTCTCCAATTGGCTCATACTAACATCTATCTTCTTTTTTAATGGAAGGACGATCGCCTCTTTCCATCTTGTTGGGACCGTTCCTGTGGTAAAGGAGAGCTCGAGAAGGTGCCTAATATAAGGCTCCAGAGTTTCAAGACTCCCCTTTAGCACCTTAGGGGGCGCGGGGTCTCTGGGAGAGCCAGACTTAATGCTAAGGGCTACGCCAGTGAGAGAGTCACAAGGGGGGACCACAAATTTACGAAGACATTCTGCCTCCCCTAAGTCAGTCATCGCCTCATCCTCCTGGCACCCATTACGTGCTGCAACAGGGAAGGAATAGATGACAACTGGTGCACTGACATCAGTTCTGGTTTTCTGCCCCTCATCATCCCGGTCTGGAACTCCGCTTTAGATAATGACTAGGTCAAATGTCTCCTGTAGGCCGTAAAGTGTAAACCCTGTCATAAGTGTCACAGACAGTTGTGTCTATCGGATTCACACGACATCTGCATGTGGTTTCTAGGCTCTGACCACTATTCCGTGACCTGCAACTCGTGTTCCCTGATGTACCCAAAGGTCATCAAAGAGCAGGAGGCCAAGTTATTTTTGCCAAGGCCAGCAGGGATGCATCCAAGCATGCCCCCTCCACTCCAGATAAGTCTCCTATCTGAAATAGACTATTAGTTAAAGATTCCTTACCTTAGAATTACCACCAGGCGTCAGACTGGATCCGCAGAATTTTTCTTCAGCAGTGATTTTTCTTCAGCAGTACCCCTGCGCGTCAGTAGGTGGCGTCGGTCGACTCCACATTTATCGTTGGCATCGTGATCGCCGGAATGATGTCGCAGTATCTACTTAGACGCCGCCCCTGCATGACATCAGTTCTTTCTTTTTCTGCGCCAGCCAGCGCAGATCCGGAGAGAGCGGTACCCCTAGTCACTTTTTGACTAGTGTTTTCCGACTTTTTGTCGACATCTTTTTCGAGTCTTTCAACTCCTGGTGCACGCAGGGATGCCACATCAGCGGACCGGCTTCAAGCCTTGTGACTCTTGTCACAAACTGATGTCAGTCACTGATCCGCACCTTGTGTGCCTTTGGTGCCTGGAGCGCGACCCGAAGTCGTGCTCCGACTGTCGGGCCATGAACCCAAAGTCTTAGTGGGAGCAGTCCCGAAAGCTTCTGGAGGCCCGGTAGTCAGCTCCGCACCACTCAAGGTCCCAGTCGAGAGGGAGGTTGCGGGATGGGTCGCGGAGTCACCACCACCACTCCTCATCGAAGTCTTCGGGTAAGTCGAAGCACCAGAAGAAGGCGAAGAAGCACCGTCGCTCTTCGCCTTCTCCCTGTCCGTCGGCCTACGCAACGCAGGACGCAGAAGGTCATCGTCCTTCGGCTCCATCCCTTCCCAGGAGCTGGAGCGTCCCCTGCCCAGCTTCGTTCATTTTACGAAGCCCTCCACTCCATCTTTGGGCAGCCCGACTCCGCCGGCTCGCCTATGGGCCCCGCGGACTCGGCTCGGGGTTCTAGGCCTTCGATGCCGGCGGCTTCGGCCTCGGCACCGCAGGGCCCCCAGGGATCCAGGTCTGGATCTGGAACGGTGCCGGTCGACCTCACGACACCTCCTCTGGCACCGATACCATTGACGATGCCTCCACCACCTCCGATGCCGGTCGTGTCCCCGGTTGGCGTCTACCCCGGCCTCCCCCTTGTCTTGGACACGGTGCCGGACCGGCGTCGACCGGTACTTTTGTGCCACTTTTTTCCCTTGGTGTTCCCTATTGCCCTGAGTGGCACCCAGAGGAAAGTGAGGAGGACTGGGAGGGGTCTGTTGACCCTTTGGCAGACCAGCTGGAGGAGCCGGACTGGAGAGAGGAGTTGGGGGAAGCCAGTGGTCTGGATACCTCCCCAGACCTTGGCATGCTTTCTCCCCCTACCGTGGCTACGGAGGAGGGAGCCTCTTACGCTGTGGTGTTGTGTAGGGCGGCTGATGCCTTGGGCCTCGAGCTTCCTACGGTGGTAGTCAGGACTAACCTCCTGACTAAGGTGCTTTAGCCGGCAGTGGCCTCTTCGGAGCCCCTGCTACCATTCAGTGAGGCCCTCACAGACATCCTTCTGGGCACTTGGTCCAAGCCCGGCACAGGGGCTCCTGTGGAAAGGATGATTGCCCGACGCCACCACCCTGCCCCGGGAGACCCCATTTTCCTCTCCCAACATCCCACCCCCGAAAGCTTGGTGGTCCAAGCTTCAACATCTAAAGGCGCGTTCCCTTCTGCTCCCCCAGATAGGGAATCCAAGAAGCTGGGCCATCTTGAAAAGAAGATGTTTTATTCCGCCAGCTTAGAACTGCGTTCGCTGAACACTGCATGTCTCTTGGGCCGTTGCACCCATTCTGTGTGGAATACGTTGCGCAGGTGCTGCCGCAGTGTCTGGAGGAGGCCTGGTCACACTCTCCTGTGCGGTTGCGGAAGGGAGAGATGAAGCAAAGTTTGCCATCCGCTGTGGGCTGGACCCCGCAGACTCGCTGGGTAGAACGATTTCTACATCAGTAGCCCTAATACGCTACACCTGGCTGAGATCCACTGGTTTTCCTGGGGATGTCCAATCGACTCTTTTGGACATGCCCTCTGAAGGCCGTTGTCTGTTTGGCAACAAGGCAGACCAGGCACTTGAGCGCTTCAAGGATTCTAGAGCTACGGCCAGATCCTTGGGCCTCACTGCCACCTCTCGCCCTGTGCAGTCTGCCTTTTGCCCCTTTTGTGGCTACGGAACGGGTGCTCCACCATGTTCGGCCCAGAGCCACAGGCCGGCGCAATCCACCCAGCCTCTGCGCAGCCGAGGCCGTGGGACCCAATGCCGTGGGTCTGGGGGCCAGCGGGCCGGCCAGTCCATCAGTGCCCCCTCTGCAGCAGCCTCTAAACCTTCGTAGTCCGACATTTCAGAGAAATCAGTTGCCAGTGGGCAGCATGATCCGCCATCACCTTCCCCACCGGCACAACATCACGTCGGACAGGTGGGTTTTGCAGATAATCTGAAGGGGCTACTCCCTCACCTTAGAGACTACCCCTCCTTCCATGCCACCTCAATTCCATCGCATGTCGGAGGATCACTTGGCCCTTCTCTGTTAGGAAGTTACGGCTCTCTTGGCCAAGGGAGCTATCAAGCGAGTCCCTGTCCCAGAAGTAGGTCATGGCTGTTACTCCCACTACTTCCTGGTGCCCAAGAAGGACAAAGGCCTGCGTCCTATCTTGGATCTCAGGGACGTCAACCGCTTCCTCCGGAAGGAGAAGTTCAAAATGTTGTAATTAGCTCAGGTTCTGTCTGCCCTCAACCCTGGAGACTGGATGGTAGTGTTGGACTTGCAGGATGCTTATTTCCACATCCCCGTCCTGCCAGCTCACAGGCGTTACCTACGGTTCACGGTAGGCCACGAGCATTTTCAGTTTAACGTGCTCCCCTTTAACCTTACCATCGCCCCTCGGGTGTTCACGAAAGTGATGGCGGTGGCCGCAGCTCATCTGCGCAGATCAGGGGTTCCAGTCTTCCCCTATTTTGAAGACTGGTTGTTGAAGGTGGGCTCACCCCAGGCTGTCGTCTCCCACCTCCAGACTACAGCGGACCTCCTGCACTCGCTGGGGTTCTCTATCAAAGTGCCGAAGTCACACCTGATTCCCTCTCAGAAGCTCCTTTTCATCGGAGTAGTTCTGGATACAGCGCAGTTTCGGCCCTATCCTCCCAAGCAGCAAGTCCGGGATATTCGGGCTATGATACCGATGTTTCAGCCTCTATCCTGGATTTCGGTAAGAATGACCCTGAGGCTGCTGGGCCTCATGGCCTCCTGCATCCTGCTGGTGGACCATGCCAGGTGGCATTTGCGGGCTCTGCAGTGGGACCTGAAGTTCCAGTGGGCACAGCATCAGGGAGTTCTTTCCGATGTCGTCCAGATCTCGGATGGCACTGCACACCAATTGCCAGGAACCAGGATTGGGTCAACGACCGATCCCTCTCCCTTCCCCCAACAAGACCTCACAGTGGTGACAGATGCATCACCTTCTGGGATGGGGCGGCCACATGGGAGAGGCGGAGATCAGAGGCCTCTGGTCTCCGGCGGAGTCCGTGCTCCACATCAACCTTCTGGAGCTCTGGGCGAATCGTCTTACACTGAAGGCATTCCTATCTTCTCTCCTTGTATGGAGATTGAGCGGCAACAGTTGACAGCTTTCGACCTTCCTCCCAAAGTCTGTAACATTGTATACGCCTGTTGATGGAAGAAATTTGTGTCATGGTGCACAGCAAAGGTTGTGGATCCCCTCTATGCCCCTCTTTCAGAGGTTCTCCTCTTCATTCTTTCTTTAGCCCAGCAGGTCTCTGCTCTGGTGTAGTGT